>JASEVX010000002.1:47678033-47688033 GCA_031761405.1 Serripes groenlandicus | reverse complement strand
ATTTTGTGTTCGTTCTATATTATGTTACATAGGTTCCTTATTCATTTATGAAGGCACATACAATTTATTCCATTGTGTAGTTTCTGATTTTTGTTGTGTGACCTTTTTATTATGATATGCACACTCTTTGTTTTGCTGTGTACACTTTTAATTATGTTATGCACACTATTTATTTCTTCATTTGCATCCTGTATGTGTTTTTATGCAGTTTTCATTATCTTATGCACTCTCTGTGTTATGCTATGTGCAATCTTTCTTGTGTTGTGTACATTCGTTGATACATTGAGAAGGTTTTTTATCGTGTTATGCACATTATTTATTCAGTTTTGTGTCAGTCTTTATTATCTTCTGTGCATTATTTATTGTCTTACGTGACTTCTTATTGTGTTGTGTATATTTTTGTTATATGGTGTACGAAATGTATTTCGTTATGTAGATAGTTTATTATGATGACGCGGACAACACAAACGGGTAGAATTCAAAGATGCACCGGTAAAAAGTAACTTGAACGGGGGTAGTAGGTTTAAATAGCATTTCTACAAAACACATTTTGCAGCCGTCTATTATAGCGACATTGGTCGAGTGGATGTTCCTTCCTGTAAGTTAAGCAACGTTCATTGCGGGTTAGTGACGGGATGGGTGACCCGCGATGTTTTATAGACGATCGCGCTAGTTTCGGATCTATCTTTTTTTTATTTCATTAGCCAAATTGGAGGAATATCGACCACAGGGCATTTGCCACCAATGTAGTTCTAGATAAACATACACATCTGTGTATTCTGATCCAACTCTGCACTGTTTGCTGAATAGTAACATACAGTTTCTACTTTCTTTTTTACTTGTCATAAATAATTCCAAGATGAGTTTTTCCTGGAGCACACACAGCTCATGTTTATATATATAAGTAAAAGTGTGTGATTATTTGACAACTAGTAGTTTTTAAGATCAAAGCACAAGGTAATCTAATCGGATCACGCTCTATACGTCGTCCGTCCGTCTGTCCTTTTTCTGACTCAATACATCAGTTAACCTCGAAATCTCGACCCACCACCTAAAATAAGATTTTATTTTATTTGAAAAGGCAATCTGGTTACCTATTATTTGTTAAATTTTGATTCAGTAATATATATACCTATATTTTATACAAATTTTAACAAAATCTGAATGTTGAATCATTAACAAAAAACTTTTGAAAATTTATGATTTTTTATATTAAATTATTTTTAATGGTGTCATTTTTGGACGGTACCCCTAAGGTACCGTCTATAGTCATGTGCATTTTGAGAAATCGTACAACAGTTGGTTCCCCGACTATAAACAGAACAATAGTGTAAAGCTGGGAGCCGAAAAAGAGGGATTTTTTTAACCGTCAACAAAAAAGTAGTGTCAATTATCAGGCAATAAAACTGCATTTTCGAAAACTTGGTGAATCCCGATATCTGAATATTGAAAAAAAAGACTGTAAAAAGGAAGCATTAATGGTTGAAAGTTGATGTAGAACGTTTACAATATTGAGTTGAAGTTTGAATAAATATATTCATAATTAATGTATGAATATATACCAATTTCACGTGACATTTTGATATTTCTTGTTGATCAGGAAGTGGTTTCGTGGATGTTTGGTAGTATTTACAATAATGCCTAACTCCCCTAACTCTAAACGCTTCGATGAAAAACTATCTCCCAACTAATTTATCTTGCCAATCGATTCATTTTTACTGAAAGAAGGTGGTAAGGAACGACAACTCTGCGAAGGAGAACTTGCAACTTCCGTTCAAAATGAATGTAGAAATCTGACAAGCTGCGCTGACGATTGATTGTTATTGTTTTTGTGGAGGAAAGACACATGAAGTTTTATATTGAGGAAGACTGACAGGAAAGAGATGTATGCACGCCTAAAATGTTCATTTAGGTCATCAATACGTTAAAACGTTCGAGGAAGGTCTGTCAATTAAACTGTAATTTGGAGTGGAAAACTTTTTTATTTTTATTTTCGCCCTGTGCTGTATCGTAACCGATATGAAAATAAGCTCACATGTATTTAATGTACACGTATGTCTGGAAAATAGCCCAATTCCTGTAGACATTCGCTTGTCCGTTTTAATCATCTGACATATGTTAATTATTTAAAAAGGGGTGGCATATGAAGGAAAATAAAAAATAAAAAATGAAGGACTTCGAGACTTCGTACATATATTCAGAGACATATATATACATTATATATTTCTATTTAGGTCTCTGATATATTGTACAAGTGTATAATCGTTCTTGTATGTATACACTATTTAGGCTCATTTAAAGACTTAGGAGACAAAAGTGGTTAGTTAAGTGAGTGTGAAAACTGCTTTCAAACTTAAGTGTGTACAATTATTTGTATTGAATGATGATATTATGTATACAGGTTTTATTATTGAAAAGAATGAAGAAATACAATATATTTATAAATGAATTTTCCAGATTTTGTCTATACTTAGATGGAGCATATGCATGATGCTTTGCCAAAAATGTTATTCAATTAACGCGCATAAAACACATGTATATTTGTATCAAGTTTGTGTACGCTATGTTATAATTTGTCTAGTGAATCCAAGTCTAACTGACACTCTGCCTTGGCGTCATTTATAATGTTATATTGACATGAAAGTAGTGAGGCTACACTGTTTCTAGGTCTAAATTACATGTATATGGTCAGTTAAGACTAGTGAGACTGCATAATATGATACATATGCTCCTCTGAGTCTTCACTGGATACAGATGCATTATAACCCCAAATAACTTAATGCAGATCAATAATTGTAAACGTATCTATTATAAACGGACTATTTTATTATTCAAATCATAGCATACGTATATATCGATAAAAATGGTTTTGCGCAGACCATGTATACAACTATACACATCTTGATTTTATTTTTATTGTGCAATCAGTAACTGTATGTATTTTTGTTTCTTTTCAGATCATGGAAATATTGACAGGTTATATAATGCGCAATACGCAACATTACTTGTGAAGAAGATTCATAATGTAACTCGGAAAACAATAACGGAATGGAAGAACAAATATCTAGGCTATATGGTAAACGACACAAATACGAATCAAGGTTGCACAATGTGATCTGTTTTTTGTTTACTATAATACAGGAAGATAACTGTGTAATTAAACTAATTACTATGAACAAGACATTCAAGTAAATCATTTTGAGCTATAATACAGAGATGACACTTTCTACATGATAACTAACATTAAGTAGATCATTTTGAACTACATATTGTGTCGCATTAAATTTTGTCACAGTAAGAGGCATGAATAAAAAGCATTGTGACAAAAGGAGAGAAATTGCTTGTATGGAGCAATTTCTTCCTTCTGCTTCCATGTTTTCAAAAGCCGTCTGCTGCAGAGGCGTCAAAAGCTGTCTATTTGGCTGAGAAGGGTGAAGAAAGGTGTCGTATTTGAGGGATAGTGGTGAATAATTATATTACTCTGATGAAAGGCAGATTCGAAGCAAGTCGGCTTATGTCATGGCAAATTGTCCGTCGTGCATGCGTTAATTTTTTTCTTCAAACAACTTCTTCTCCCTAACTGAAATGAAACTTCCTAGGAAGCGTCCTCTCAATGTCCTCTCCTAAATTCCTTCATATTTTTTGGATCCATGCAAAATTCTGGTTTCCATGGCAACCGAAAGAAAAAAAATAGAAAAACCTTAAAAAAATCTTCTCCGACGGAAAAGTGTCAGGTCGATTTTCTAATAATTTTGTAGAAGATGTTCCTTTGGGTTGACCCTCTATCGGATTCCTTCAAAGCCAAGTTGATTGGACAAAAAACATAGTCGCCAGGGGGGGGCGGGGCTATTTTGCCGTATGTGGCTATAAGGAAAACTTTAAAATATCTTAACCTCAAAAAGTGTTTGGCAAATTTCAAATAATTTTGTAGAAATGTTCCTTGGGAGACCCTCTATCAGATTCCTTCAAGCGATGTTGATTAGTCGAATTTTTTATTGATCACAAAAGGAAAAAAGCACATTATGAGATTTAACTTCTGACATAAAGTTTAAAGATTTTCTGTTGCATCATTATTGTCTACAGCCTATATAAATTCAAAGGTCAGTTTACTATATTTTTCTATATATATTCAAGTTGATATGTACTCATCATGCAACAGAATTTTCATTGACAAAATATGTCCCCAATTTTTCAATTGTTGAACATAGTAATGGGGAAGAAAAGTTTGAATATTTTAACAAAACTACATTTTGACCTGTTAATTTTTTTGGCAAACTTCAAGGATTGAAGAAATAATTGAACGGAAACAATATCACAGGCTCTTTTTAAAAAAACTTTTACCCAAATTTAAACCAATCTAAGCAGACAACTTTGAAAATATCTTTGCAAGCTCACTTTGGTACAGCATGTTTACTAGTTTACCGTAGCTCAGTCAGTAGAGACACAGGCTGTTAATCCAGGGGTTGTGAGTTCGAACCTCAGCTTGGCCTACATTCCTTCTGACATTTGACGTGACTACACACCAATGGGCTTTCAGACTATGTGGAAAAGCAGCCAGTTGCTTGGGAAAGAATGTAGTGTGTGAAGTACTGGTATGGGAAAGCCAAGAAACATATGAGTAGTTGAACTGGCTGCCGTGATATGACTGAAAGATTGATGAAAATGGTGTTAAAACCCCAATTAATCAATCAAACTATTTATTACCTAATACTCTTGAGACTTGGAAAACTTCCTCATCTAATACCCTTCTTTTCATTGTATACCTAAATATGCTGAGTGTAGCCTATTTTTTGGGGTAAAAAGTAAAATATTTTTGATGTATTTTGGTTTGTATATAGAAGAAATAAATTGGAACATTGTTGGTTAAGTCACAGGTCAATTTGACAGAAAATCCACAGGTAAAATGTGTCTATCCTTGTAAGCCTGTGTGGCATTCTTAGGCTGATCAGGATCAATACTTTACGCAGAGTCCACAATGTTGGTTTGCTCACAGGACTGCTCAAATTAAAGAAAATCTAGTTAACACTCTGGAAGCCGCATGTTTTACTTGAGCATGTGTTGAAACTTCCTCAGAATATTTGCTTGTATGATATCTAGCCTAAGTTCGAATATGTGTCAGATCCAGTAAAGAACTAGGTCACTTAGCCAAACACCTGTAGAAAAAGTCCTTGTTAACACTATAGACACTGCATTTTTGTATTGAGCAGTTTGAAACCTTGTCAGAAAGTTTGTCTTGATGATAGGCCAATTTCAAATATTGGTTTATTTTTGGATAAAAACATTAGGGCACTAAGCCAAGTAGGAGGAAAATCTAGTTAAGACTCTGGAAGCTGCACTTTTAGCTTGAGCATGCTGAAACTTTGTCAGAATGATTGTTTTTATTAAATTTAGTTTAAATATGGTTAATGTTTGTTTAAAAAAATAGTTCACTATGCCAAGTTGTAGGACAATCTTGATTTAACACTTAAGAGACCACAATTTTGAATTTAGCGGCCTTGAAATTTTTTCAGACAGTTTTTTCTTGACGATATACCGGCCAATTTAGACATTGGTCATGTTGAGTCAAAAATAAGGTCCCTTGATCAAATTTAGAAAATATTTGTTAATGCTCTGGAAGCCATGTTTTTTAACTCTAGCATGATGAAACTTTACCGGAATGTTTATCTTGATGATATCTAGGCTAAGTTCGAATATGGTCTGGTTAAAAACTAGGTCACTAGGCCAATATTTGAGAAATATCTTGTAAACACTCTGGTCACCACATTTCTCTCAAATGTTCCTTGGGGGACTCTTTTCTAAGAGTGTTAAAATTAAGTTGATTCTTTAGATACTATAGATAATAAATAGCTTTGCTACTGGTACTAATTTTACCCTTTCTACACTACAGACACATGTTGTCTTTAAACATTTTCAAATCATCTGCTGTAGAGTTTATCCATGTGATAAATTACCTATCACAAATGTGTTTGTTTATCTAACTGTATCTACTGTCTACAATTCAAGAGTTTAATTATAGATCTCTGGAAATAAGGTTAACCCTGTCTTAAATCAATATTTGAACTGTATGCATTTCTTCTTTTTTGTTTACATTTTTTGAAATTATGTGACTTGTTTTGTAACTTTCCAAAAAATGGAACAGTTGACCATCTTTTTCCCCCTCATACAATGGGTAAGATTTACCAATATCTTTAGTTAAACATTTTCAAATCATCTGCTGTAGAGTTTATCCATGTGATAAATTACCTATCACAAATGTGTTTGTTTATCTAACTGTATCTACCGTCTACAGTTCAAGAGTTTAATTATAGATCTCTGGAAATAAGGTTAACCCTGTCTTAAATAAATGTTTGAACTGTATGCCTTTTTTGTTTTTTGTTTACATTTTTTGAAATAATGTGACTTGTTTTGTAACTTTCCAAAAAATGGAACAGTTGACCATCTTTTTTCCCCTCATATAATGGGTACCGTCCCACAGCATTTTCAGTGCTTTGATTTCGTGATGGTTTACAAACAAATGATGATAATCTGAAAATAAAATTTGAAAAATTAAACAACAAAAAATAGCCTTTTTCCCACATACAGCAAATCTGCAGCAGACGGCTTTGAAAACATTTAGTCAAAAATATGGAAACTCTCTATAAATGAAAGAACAATAATTGAATAAAGATGAAAACATTGATGCAAAAGGAGAAATTGCTCATGGATCGCAAGACGTTGCGCTAGCCGTTTTTTTGACGGTGCATGCTGGAATTATACCCGTTTATATTGTCCGCATCATCATAATAAACTTCCTACATAACGAAATACAGTGTGTACACCATATAAAACAAGGAACAAAACACAATATTAAAAGTGTACACAGCATAACAAAGAATGTACATATCACAATACACCAGTCACAAAACAACAAACAGAACCTACACAATGTAATACATAGTATATGCCTTCATTAGGGAAAAGGGAATCTACATAGCAGAATATAGAACGTACACAACATAACAAAGAATGTACATAAGTCAATAAAACTCTCACAGAACATAACATTGAGTGCACTTAGCATAATAGACACGCTATATAAAATAATGAGAAATGCACAAAACAAAATAAACAATGCATAGACCAACATGAAGTATGTACACACCATAATAAAGTATGTACATAACATATAATACAATATGAACATGACATGATACAGTATGTACACAACACAATTAAGTATGTACACAACATAATAAAGGGTGCACACAATATAATAATAATCTTCATTATAAGACAGTTGAGGCGTTCCATACTCATTGATCTGAGTTAATTCGGTATGCATCCGTTTACCCGCCGAGTCAACACGTACTTAGCCGGGGTGATTTGATATGCGTCCGTTCACCCGCCGAGTCAACACGCATTGATCCGAGTTGATTCGGTATGCGTCCGTTTACCCACCGAGTCAACACGCATTGATCTGAGTTGATTCGGTATGCATCCGTTTACCCGCCGAATCAACACGCACTTAGCCGAGTTGATTCGATATGCACCCGTTTACCCGCCGAGTCTACACGCACTTAGCCGAGTTGATTCGGTATGCGTCCGTTTACCAACCGAGTCAACACGCATTGTTCTGAGTTGATTCGATATGCGTCCGTTTAACCGGGGAGTCAACAGGCATTGATCCGAGTTGATTCGATATGCGTCCGTTTACCCACCGAGTCAACACGCATTGATCTGAGTTGATTCGGTATGCATCCGTTTACCCGCCGAGTCAACAGGCATTGATCCGAGTTGATTCGATATGCGTCCGTTTACCCTCCGAGGCAACTCGCATGGATCCGAGTTGATTCGGTATGCGTCCATTTACCCGCCGAGTCAACACGCATTGATCTAAGTTGATTCGGTATGCATCTGTTTACCCGCAGAGTCAACACGCATTGATCTGAGTTGATTCGGTATGCGTCCGTTTACCCGCCGAGTCAACACGCACTTAGCCGAGTTGATTCGGTATGCGTCCGTTCACCCTCCGAGTCAACACGCATTGATCTGAGTTGATTCGGTATGCATCCGTTTACTCGCCGAGTCAACACGCACTTAGCCGAGTTAATTCGGTATGCGTCCGTTTACCCACCGAGTCAACACGCATTGATCTAAGTTGATTCGGTATGCGTCCGTTCACCCTCCGAGTCAACACGCATTGATCTGAGTTGATTCGGTATACATCCGTTTACTTGCCGAGTCAACACGCATTTAGCCGAGTTAATTCGGTATGCGTCCGTTTACCCACCGAGTCAACACGCATTGATCTGAGTTGATTCGGTATGCATTCGTTTACCCACCGAGTCAACAGGAAATTAGCCGAATTGATTCGGTATGCGTCCGTTTACCCACCGACTCAACACGCATTGATCCGAGTTGATTCGGTATGCGTTCGTTTACCCTCCGAGATAACTCGCATGGATCCGAGTTGAATCGATATGCGTCCGTTTACCCGCGGAGTCAACAGGCATTGATCTGAGTTGATACGGTATGCGTCCGTTTACCCACCGAGTCAACACGCATTGATCTGAGTTGATTCGGTACGCATCCGTTTACCCGCCGAGTCAACACGCATTGATCTGAGTTGATTCGGTATGCATCCGTTTACCCGCCGAGTCAACACGCATTGATCTTAATTGATTCGGTATGCGTCCGTTCACCCGCCGAGTCAATACGCATTGATCTGAGTTGATTCGGTATGCATCCGTTTACTCGCCGAGTCAACACGCACTTAGCCGAGTTGATTTGATATGCGTCCGTTCACCCGCCGAGTCAACACGCATTGATCCGACATGATTTAGTATGCGTCCGTTTACCCACCGAGACAACACGCATTGATCTGAGTTGATTCGGTATGCATCCGTTTACCCGCCGAGTCAACACGCATTGCTCTGAGTTGATTCGCTTTGCATCCGTTTACCCGCCGAGTCAACACGCATTGATCTGAGTTGATTCGGTATGCGTCCGTTCACCCGCCGAGTCAATACGCATTGATCTAAGTTGATTCGGTATGCATCCGTTTACCCGCCGAGTCAACACGCACTTAGCCGAGTTGATTTGATATGCGTCCGTTCACCCGCCGAGTCAACACGCATTGATCCGACTTGATTCGGTATGCATCCGTTTACCCGCCGAGTCAACACGCACCTAGCCAAGTTGATTCGATGTGCACCCATTTACCCGCCGAGTCTACACGCACTTAGCCGAGTTAATTCGGTATGCGTCCGTTTACCCACCGAGTCAACACGCATTGATCCGAGTTGATTCGGTATGCGTCCGTTTACCCTCTGAGACAACTCGCATGGATCCGAGTTGATTCAGCATGCGTTCGTTTACCCGCAGTGTAAACACAAATTGATCTGAGTTGATTCGATATGCGTCCGTTTACCCGCGGAGTCAACAGGCATTGATCCGAGTTGATTCGATATGCGTCCGTTTACCCACCGAGTCAACACGCATTGATTTGAGTTGATTCGGTATGCATCCGTTTACCCGCCGAGTCAACATGCACTTAGCCGAGTTGATTTGATATGCGTCCGTTCACCCGCCGAGTCAACACGCATTGATCCGAGTTGATTCGGTATGCGTCCGTTTACCCACCAAGTCACCACGCATTGATCTGAGTTGATTCGTATGCATCCGTTTACCCGCCGAGGCAACACGCACTTAGCCGAGTTGATTCGATATGCACCCGTTTACCCGCCGAGTCTACACGCACTTAGCCGAGTTGATTCGGTATGTGTCCGTTTACCCACCGAGTCAACACGCATTGATCCGAGTTGATTCGGTATGCGTCCGTTTATCCTCCGAGACAACTCGCATTGATCCGAGTTGTATCGGTATGCGTCCGTTCACCCGCCGAGTCAACACGCATTGATCTGAGTTAATTTGGTATGCGTCCGTTTACCCGCCGAGACAACACGCATTGATCCGAATTGATTCGATATGTATTACTGTAGATCAGCAAGTCAGCGGATGT
>JASEVX010000002.1:46980779-47017833 GCA_031761405.1 Serripes groenlandicus | reverse complement strand
AATTTAAGTTTCAAGCAGTTTTTTAACAAATTACCCTTTCCCACTTACAGACACATTGTCGACGAATCTGTAGCAGACGACTTCTGGGAACGTTATGACACAAGAGGTATTTTTCTCCTTTTCCAACAATAATTTCAATAATCTATATTCAATATTCCATCTTTTTTGTAGAAATTTGTCATACCTTTTACAATGTGTTTTCAAAGGCGTCTATTGCAGATTAGCTGTAAGTGTTATATGGTTAAATACATTTAAAAAGTTACTTAAAATCGAAACCAGTCTAGACAATAGCAATGTGCTTCTATTTGTTTAGTGTTCGTACAGAATGTTTATATAAAGACACTGAAAAATGGGCTAAAATGAGCCTAATTTATTAGTCTACAATGTGTTACAAAATTACCATAAAACAACACTTAGACGTATAGCTACAACACATATGTAAATTACAACAAGGAGACTGTGATAACTCGCGGTTGATACGGACCGACAAACTGACTTCGAGTTACCGACGCAGATCGAGTTATCCCATGACAAGTTGAATGAGTTTATGTATAAATTTACAGATTCGTAATTTATTATTTATGAAAGGACTTAATTGATTGATTCATTGATTGATTGATTGATTGATTGATTGATTGATTGATTGATTGATTGATTGACTAATTGATTGATTGATTTAGGATTTTAGGCCGTTTCATCAATGTTTCAGTCACATCATGGCGGCCAGTTCACCTACACATGTGTCTCCTGGCTTTCTCACACCAGAACTCCACAACAACATACTTTTCAAGCAACTGGCTCCTTTTTCCACATATACTGTTAGCTCATTGGTTGAAGACGAATGCTGCTTGTCGCAATGACTTTTGTAAAAACGTCGGAAAGAATGTTGGCCGAGCTGGGGTTTCGAACTAACAACCCCTGGATTGACAGCCCTCGTCGCTACCGATTGAGAGCTACCGAGATAAAACTACAGAAAATCCAGAAAAAAAACGGGCAGAAGCAGTTTTTATTGCTCGCACTATATTGCCTGGAACGAATCTTGTTCCTGGTGCGAGAAAGGCAGGAAATCGTGTTTTGCTAACTGGCCTCCGTGATATAATTGAAATGTCGTTGAAAATATCAACCACTCTACAAAACAAGATTTGCGAACAAAATATGACTTATATAAGCGGTATAAGTGGTATAAACTAAACGCCATTAAGAAAAAAAAACTCCTCAAAATCCAAGGAGTTGTCAAAAGTAAGTGAGTAGATATAAATTCAGCCAGGAGTGCATATTTCTTTCTTACCCGTACTAGGTTAGGCAATTGCGTCTCGACCAGAGGATATCTCTTTAAAATAAGACAAATAACCTCTATGTATATATACGAGTGAGCGACGTTAAGGTCTGCTTTAACCCTTTCCCTCATACGACAATATTGCAGCATACAGCTTTGAACGTATCTTGTCAAAAAATAGAAAATCTCTTTAATAGAATGGATAACCTATGACTAAAAGTGGAAAACATTGTGGCAAAAGGAGAAATTGCTCGTTTTGAGGGAAAGGGTTAATTAGATTGGACTAAGGGCACTCCACCATGATACGATGGGGATTTTTGTTAACCCTTTTTTTTTTACGAAAAATCTGCAGAAGAATTCATCTAGGCAAAACATATAAACATTCTCTATGAATGATAGTGTTATCATTGAAAATAGTTAAAATCATTGTGGAAAACGTAGATATAGCTCAATATGATCATTTTTTTCTTTTTGTCCATAATATGGCTTCAATAGTCATCGGATTCATATGCGTAATACAATACTAAAAGTGATCAAATCAATCATTTCCAGTGCATCCTATACACATTCACAATGCATTTAATTCAATGTCACATATTCAATACATTCTGGTGATGGTATACACTCATTTCTACGCAAACAAATTTTTTTTTTATAGGGAATATAGAACTGTAGATCAGCAAGTCAGCGGATGTATTTAGCGTAATTTGACCTAAAGAATCTAAAAGATAACATCTCTCAAAAAAACATCTCTCTCGAGAAATAACAAAAATAAAAACTTATAGTATTGAAGCAATAAAACAAACACACGTAATGCATTTATAATGGGTTTGCGATAACGGTATGCTAATAAAAACCTCAACTTGCGGTGCTTCACGAAAATCAACATTAAACCTTATTCAAAGTGGAAAGCCGCGTCTACCAGTCACAGATGATGTAACCCTTTTCCATATATAGACGACTTCTGAAAACATTGTGACAAAAAGGAGAAATTGCTCAAAACGAGCAATTTCACCATTTGCCACAATGTTTTCAACTTTTAACAGTAATTATCCATATCTTCATTTAAAGATATTTATTTTTTTTGTTTTTGCCGAGATGTTTTTCAAATTCGACTGCTGCAGATTTGTTGTATGTGTGAAAGGTTTCAACGAATCAGATCACGTAGATACGCAGGTAAATCTTTGTTTACACTTTTCCAGAAAAATACGCTTATGATGATTTTCGTTCTGCACGACTTAAATAGTCAGTAAACAATCTGGTAAGTAAATTCGTAAATAATTTAATTATATATCACCTTTTAGTTCCCAAATATTGGCTTAGCACACTTTATTATACCCTGCTTGAACTTTTCTTTTCACCAAACTGTCATAAACTACGTCGACTCGCTAGGTTTTATATAAGCATCGCAACACTCAAACAAGCTTTTCAAAAACTCCTTTCAGCCGAGTCGAATAAACTTATATCGATCAAAAATCAACTTATTTTTTTTTTAACTTCAAATGAACATCACTTAAAGAGTCATTGAGGTGAATAAATATTGACATTTTGGAGCTCTGTCAAAAATCTTGAATAAATACTACGCCACTGAAAAAACGTGCTTTATCTAATATTTGTTTGTAAAATTTGAATACATATCTAGGGCTTGGCGTGAAACGGTTGTAATTTAAAAAAGCCATTTTGAAAACCCTGGTTTAGGGGCAATTTTGACCCCTTTGTAAACAATGCAAATTTAGGTGCCATTGCTCAGAACGAGCAATGGCACGTAAATTTCCATTGTTTACCAAGAAAAAATGATTTAACGCTTATAAAGACTTAATGGCGGGGTGATTTACCTTGGTAAAAAATTACCAAATTTTAGTTACAACCGTTTCACGCCAAGCCCTCGATATTCTCCGAACACCTCTGACAAAGTAATAACATTAATTATAATGTACGGTTATTCCACGACAATATTGTATAAAGCTTTGAGATCGCTCAGAAAGATACGCTGTCTCCTTTTCCCACACTGTCTTAACAATTCAACTGCGTCAGGTAATGCATTACACATTTCCCTCATACACGCGCTTTGAAGCTCCTTTAGCAGGAGACAGTTTGATAAAAAAAAAAGGGAAAAGTGCTCAACATGAACATTTTCTCCTTTTGTGACAATGCTTATATTCAATCGTAAAACTTCCAGTGAAAGATACTGTCAATGGTTTTGACTAAAATTTCAATGTCGTGCTGCTGCATATTAACTCTTTCAGCGCCAAAGGCAATATTGAGGTTTTTGCAAACAATGATAATTCAGGTGAGTCAGCTCGTAACGAGCTGTCTCACCTGAAATCAGCATTGTTTGCCTTTTAGTTACCAGAATAATCCAAAACTTTCATAAATTGAGAAATGGACATACCCGATTTTTAACATGGAAGAGTCTATTTTGAAAAAAATCGGCGCTGAAACGGTTTAAGTGTGTGGGGGAAAGGGTTAACGTATATTTGTGTGTTAGTACAAAACAGATGTAACTCCGTTTTATGACAAGCTGTAGATACGTCTATTCTACATGTATCGTATTTATCTCGTATTTCCTTAGTCCTTCACGCAAAAAGACGCTTGGTGCCGCCTCTGCAGCAGACAATTTTTAAAAAACATTGTGATAAAAGGAGGAAAAAAGTTAAAGTATCATTTTGTGTTAGTACAAACAGATGTAACTCCGTTTCATGACAAGCTGTAGATACGTCTATTCTACATGTATCGTATTTATCTCGTATTTCCTTAGGGTGGAGGGGGCTTAGAGACTATAAAAATATTTTGCAACAATAAAATCATACTTGAAATGCAAAGTTTGTTTATTTGTTTGCAGTGGTAGCGCCACAGAAGTTTAAATTACATACAAAAAATAAACAAAGGACATTTCTACTCAGCCCTGTCCCATATACATTTATATAGACATATTTTGATATATTTACAGCAGACACATTTTCAAAACATTGTAGCAAATTGATTAGCAATATCTCCGTTTGCCGAAACGTTGTCAAACGTATTTAATTGAATTGAAATATACGCTCATCTATTGTGATTTTCCATATGCCATTATGCCATTGTGTTTTTAAGTTATTTGCTGCAGCTTAATTGCAAATGGAAAGGGTCGATACCATTTCCTTATATGCTACATATCGAGGGCTTGGCGTAAAACGGTTGTAACTAAAAACCTATTTTGAAAACCCTGGTTTAGGGGCAATTTTTGACCCCTTTGTAAACAATGCAAATTTAGATGCTATTGCTCAGAACGAGCAATTGCACCTTAATTTCCATAGTTTATCAAGAAAAATGATTTAACGCTTATAAAGACTTCATGGCGAGGTGATTAACCTTGGCAAAAAAATACAAATTTTAATTACAACCGTTTCACGCAAATATGGTCTCTTCTGTATTTCTTATTCTTGTAACACATACAACAACCCTGCTACAGATAACGTCGAAATTATTTAAACAAAATATGTAAAGCTCCATTAATGAAATACAAATAATTGAATAAATTTGAGAACATTGCGACAAAAAGGCGAAATTAATCATTATGAGGAATTTCTCCTTTTGTCACAATGTCTTCAAAAGTTGTCCGCTGCAGAGGCGTCAGTTTGTAGAAAAGGGTTAAAGTTGGAAAATTAGAATAACGATTTGAGTGATGTTAAAGCTATTATAAAAGCGTATAGAAAACATAGTATTTTATTGGGAATAAAAGAAAAATTAAATTGTTATAAATCATCTTTCAAATTCAAAAGTCGAATGGTGTAAGCTTAACAATGATATAGCAATGATCATTCCGTCAGAGGATTGACGCTGAATGTATAGACATCCTTAGATTCGTCAACATGTTTACCATTTATATCACGCATTTACATCACGCACGCGCTATTTTCAGCATTCGTAGCAGACGAAATTCCTGTTTTGCAAAGACCTTTGTTTCAACTTTAATCAATTAATACATACAACGGTGTATATATAGATATATATATATACTTTCATAGAAATATCATAAAAGGACAGAACGAAGGAGAGCGAGACAGAGAGCGAGATATAAAGAGAGAGATATATAGAGCGATAGAGAGAAAGAAATATATACAAAACAGAGATTGAGTAAGAGTGGGGGGAAAAAGAGAGTGAGTAAGATTGAGAGAGATAGAGATATACAAATAGAGAGTAAGTAGGAAAGAGAGAAAAAAAGAGTAAGATTGAGAGAGATAGAGAGATACAAAACCGAGAGTAAGTAGGAAAGAACGTAAAAAGAGAGTGAGTAAGATTGAGAGAGATAGAGAGATACAAAACAGACAGACATACAGACAGACAGACTGAAAGACAGACAGGCAGACAGTCAGACATAAAGAGAGAGAGACAAACAGACTGACAGAGAGATGGGGAGAGAGAGCGAGCTTTTTTTATATAAATGTGTATAGTTTGTAAACATTAACTAAGTAACCCATACTCAGTTGTTTACACAAATTAAAGCTTATGAAGCAACTATTGAACATATTGTGACAAAAGAATAAATTGCTCATGATATATACTTTCTACTTTGTCACAATGCTTTCAACTGTATTCAAGAAGATGTTTTTCGTGTCGCCTGCTGCAGGTTGTTTGTATGTGAGAAAGGGTTAAAAGTGTTATTGTTGATTATATATATATGTAAATACCGTAGAAAAGAGAATGCAACACACCAAGTCCCGATAGTTGTATAGCGTATTGTCCACAGATCAAATGGGGGGTAAACGGTCCGTTTATAGTAGAGGTGAAAACGTTACTGGTTTGTTGTATGCTATAAAAAGAAGTTTATATCGCTAATAAAAAGGGCCAAAGCATTGCAAATAAAAATTAAAATTACATAGGCGAATCAATACGCTTCATAAGGTGGAGAAGTATGCGAATGCTTGTGTTTCACTATGCCTGTGTACTATGTATGTTGTGACTATGTACTATACATGTTATGACTATGTACTATACATGTTATGACTATAGCATATGTATATTATGACTATGTTCTATGTATAATAAGACTTTATAATATGTATATTATGACTATGTATAATGTATATTATGACTATGTATTATGTATATTATGACTATGTATAATGTATATTATCACTATGTAGTATGTATATTATGACTATGTATAATGTATATTATCACTATGTATTATGTATATTATGACTTCGTATTATGTATAAGACTATGACCTATGTATTATGTATGTACTACGAATGTTATGCCTATGCATTGTGTTTATGATGACTATGCATTGTCTTTATTATGTACTCTGACTATTATGATTATGTAATATCACTATTATGGTAATGTATTATGTATTTCATAACTATGTACAGTGAATATTTCGACTATGTATTATGTATATTATGACTATGTACTACGTATATTATGACTATGTACTATGTATATTATGACTATGTACTATGTATATTATGACTATGTACTATGTATATTATGACTATGTATTATGTATATTACGACTATGTAATATGTATATTAAGACTATGTACTATGTATATTATGACTATGTAATATGTATATTATGACTATGTATAGTGCATATTACGACTATGTATAGTGTATATTACGACTATGTACTATGTATATTATGACTATGTATTATGTATATTATGACGATGTATCATGTATATTATGTCTATAATATGTATATTATGACTATGTACTATGTATATTATGACTATGTATAATGTATATTATGACTATGTACTAAGTATATTATGACTAAAGTATGTATTTAATGGCTAAGTACTTATATTATGGTAATGTATTATGTATTTTATAACTATGTATAGTGAATATAACGACTATGTTCTATGTATATTATGACTATACTATGTATATCATAAATAATTATGTACTATGAATGTTATTAATATGTACATGTACTATGAATTTCATAACCGTTTTGCTGTTAAATATTAAAGTAAGGCTTAGGGCTTAGTAAGGTTGGTGGAATTGGACCCTGGGGTGCTTACAACCCTTGGGTTCGCTTCATAATTTGTTGTGTCGCTTATATGGAATGTACCCTGTCATACATACAGACAAACGTCTCTGCAATAGTCTCATATTCAAAGCATTGTTAGAAAAGTAGAAATCGCTCATTTTTTATATCCGTTTCCCACATTCGGAAGCTTTCTTACGCATCAGCAATAGACGACTTTTGAAAACATCGAGGCAAATGATTTCAACTTTATTACATAATTGGTGTCTTCTCAATTGTCCCACATTTTGATTTTGCTATTTACCATTAGTGCGGAGTGATAAAGAGCGGTAAGGGAAAGGTGAGAATACAGTTCTGTTATTTTGCCTATTCCATTATTTATACCGTTATTGGAGGTGATATAAAATATTGTTGCTGGTATGTTTTGAATGTCGTCTGCTGCAGTTTTGTTGTTTGTGGGAAATGGTTGATAAATGTTCCCTACCCGGCAGAGCTCTAGATCAGGGGCGTGTAGCATGTTCTAAAATCCTTATTTGACCCTCTAACCCTATGTTGTGGGTACTCAAAAGAATCGTCTCACTTAGACGATTCTTTTGAGTACCCATATCATAGGGTTTTGTTGGATAGTAAGAGAGATATTTTGGGGAAAAGAGCTGTACATTCTTTCTTATCTGGACCCCTGTTAAGACTACCTGTGCTTAAAATCAGACTAAATGATACGCGTTTGATGCAGACGACTCATAGAAAATACTATGAAACACATAATGATGCAACAGACATATTTATAAAACGATCTCTATACAGTACATGAAATGGAGCAAGTTGTCTGTAGGCTACTATGCCTTTCAAACGTCGCCTAAATTGCATTTATATCTGAGAAAGGGTTAAAGGATCGGTATACAAATATCTATATGAACAGACAATGATAACACCATTTCTTGTCTAAAGTCGTGGTAATAAATATTTATAAAGTGTAATAAAAGTAGATCCAAACAAGACCAGATATATTACCTGTTTTTAATTAAGTATTTTGTTACAAACGTTAGCACGTTTCTATAACACGTGTATTGAATCATTAAAAAGAGCCTTTCCGTACAAGTTGGGGCTCTTTGTGAAACCCTTGTTTGGTGTCATCTAAAAGTATGTTGTCGTAAGGCTACTGAAGCGTTCCTTCACTCCGGCTTCAGAAAGTACGGGTACGTCTTCTCAACATAACGTATTGGCGGACAATAAAGTGAAGGCTCTGTGGAGACTGTGCATACTAACAGGTTCACACCAGTCTTCACTGTACGCATGTCAATCCAAAAAGACCACGAACTCGCTAGACGGGGCTCTGTTTCTATTGAATCAGTTGATTCGACAGTGACACTAACTAGTTTTATTCATAAGAGCCGTTCCTCCGAGAAAACGAACATTGTGGACTGCGTAAAGTATAGACCCGGATCAGTCTAAACATGCCGCGCAGGCTTACCTGGGTAGACACTGTTCGCCTCCTGTTGATTTTCTGTTTAAGGAATAACTACTCTATACATCTATCCCGCTAAGACGGAATGTGTCGGCCGGATCAGTCTGCGCGGGCAGCGCGGGCTGATCTGGTCGATACATTACGCAGATGTCTATCGCCGCAGCTAAATATGTCCCGCGAGAAAACGAACATTGTGGACTCTGCGTAAAGTATCGACCCGGATCAGCCTAAGCATGCCGTGCAGGCTAACCCGTACAGGCACTTTTCGCCTCCTCTGGTTTTTATGTTTCAGGAATCATTTCTCTATAACTCTATACCTCTTAGACGAAATGTGTCGGCCCGGATTATCCTGTTCGGACTGTGCAGGTAAATCTGAGCCGATACCTTACGCAGATTCCACAATGTTGGTTTTATCGTGGAACGGCTCATTTATCACATTTTTTGTTATATAATCACATGTAGTAATAAATGCAAAAATAATGTATTAATATAAATAAATGAGATAAGATCCTGACGTGAATATAGTCCCTTGATCCAATAACCCTTTTCCTCTTACACCATACCTGCAGCGGACGACTTTGTGCACATCCATGCATAATAATAAAAACAATCTCAATACATGAAGGTACAATTATTGAAATGAATTGAAAACAGTGTGGCAAAGGTTGAAATTGTTCATTATGTATTCATTTGTCCATAATATTTCCAAACGTCGTCTGTTGCAAAGGCTTCATAAAGTGTCTGTATCTTAGAAAGGGTTATTTGATGTTGGTTTTTTAATCTATTGCACTGCTGCTACACAAAGTATTCTTCTCTGGTAACTGGCTTCCTTACATATTTTATTCAGTATATATATTTACAAAGGTAACAGTACAACAATGGTAAGTTGATGTTATTGCTTATACTAATTTCTTTCTTGGAATTTACAGCTGCGCAGAAAATTAGTGTATGGTATGCACACTATGATATTACAAATAAGTCTAGTGATATATTTTACAAGAATTGTTTTACATCTGTCTTAAATATATACTTGAAAAAAGCAAAAAACGTTAAAGGAATCTGTCACACACATTTTCCTGAGGAAAAGAGATCGATACGCCGCAGGTGGTCAAATGGTAAGCGTCAACGCGCTTTGTTACTGCATGGACACGATTGGTAGTCAAATGGTAAGTGACAAAATGCTTTGTTACTGCATGGACATGATTGGTGGTCATATGGTACGCGACAACACGCTTTGTTACTACACGGATATGATTGGTGGTCAAATGGTAAGCGACAAAATGCTTTGTTACTGCATGGACACGATTGGTGATCAAATGGTAAGCGTCAACAAGCTTTCTTACTGCAAGGACACAATTGGTGGTCAAATTGTACACGACAACATGCTTTGTTACTTCGCGGACACGATAGGTAGTCAAATGGTAAGTGACAACATGCTTTGTTACTGCAAGGACACGACTGGTGATCAAATGGTCAGCGACAACACGCTTTTCTACTACACGGACATGATTGGAAGTCAAATGGTAAGCGACAACACGCTTTGTTACTGCATGGACATGGTTTGTGGTCAAATGGTAAGCGACAAAACGCTTTGTTACTGCATGGACATGATTGGTGGTCAAATGGTAAGCGACAAAACGCTTTGTTACTACACGGGCATGATTGGTGGTCAAATGGTAAGCGACAACACGCTTTGTTACTACACGGACACGATTGGTGGTCAAATGGTAAGCGACAACACGCTTTGTTACTACACGGACACGATGTGTGATCAAATGGTAAGCGACAAAACGCTTTGTTACTACATGGACACGATTGGTGGTCAAATGGTAAGTGACAAAACGCTTTGTTACTACATGGATACGATTGGTGGTCAAATGGTACGCGACAACACGCTTTGTTACTACACGGACACGATAGGTAGTCAAATGGTAAGCGACAAAACGCTTTGTTACTACACGGGCATGATTGGTGGTCAAATGGTAAGCGACAACACGCTTTGTTACTACACGGACACGATTGGTGGTCAAATGGTAAGCGACAACCCGCTTTGTTACTACACGGACACGATGTGTGGTCAAATGGTAAGCGACAAAACGCTTTGTTACTACATGGACACGATTGGTGGTCAAATGGTAAGTGACAAAACGCTTTGTTACTACATGGATACGATTGGTGGACAAATGGTACGCGACAACACGCTTTGTTACTACACGGACACGATAGGTAGTCAAATGGTAAGTGACAACACGCTTTGTTACTACACGGACATGATTGGAAGTCAAATGGTAAGCGTCAACACGGTTTGTTACTACACGGTCACGATTGGAAGTCAAATGGTAAGTGTCAACACGCTTTGTTACTACACGGACACAATTGGAAGTCAAATGGTAAGCGACAACATGCTTTGTTACTACACAAACACGATTGGAAGTCAAATGGTAAGCGACAACACACTTTGTTACTGCAAGGACACGATTGGTGGATAAATAGTAAGTGTCAACACAATTTGTTACTACACGGACATGATTGGAAGTAAAATGGTAAGTGACAACACGCTTTGTTACTACACGGACATGATTGGAAGTCAAATGGTAAGCGACAACACGCTTTGTTACAACACAGACACGATTAGAAGTCAAATGGTAAGCGTCAACTCGGTTTGTTACTACACGGACACAATTGGTGGTCAAATGGTAAGTGACAACACGCTTTGTTACTGCAAGGACACAATTGGTGATCAAATGGTAAGTGACAACACGCTTTGTTACTTCACGGACAGGATTGGAAGTCAAATGGTAAGCGTCAACTCGGTTTGTTACTACACGGACACAATTGGTGGTCAAATGGTATGCGTCAACACGCTTTGTTACTACACAGACACGATTGGAAGTCAAATGGTAAGCCACAACCCGCTTTGTTACTACACGGACACAATTAGAAGTCAAATGCAAAGCGACAACACGGTTTGTTACAACACGGACACAATTGGAAGTCAAATGGTAAGCCTCAACACACTTTGTTACTACACGGACAAGATTGGTGGTAAAATGGTACGCGTGAACACGATTTGTTACTACACGGACACGATTGGAAATCAAATGGTAAGCCTCAACACGCTTTGTTACTACACGGACACGATTGGTGTTGGTGGTCAGATGGTATGCGTCAACACGCTTTGTTACTACACAGACACGATTGTAAGTCAAATGGTAAGCGTCAACACGCTTTGTTACTACACGAACACAATTGGAAGTCAAATGGTAAGCAACAACACGCTTTGTTACTACACGGACATGATTGGAAGTCAAATGGTAAGCAACAACACGCTTTGTTACTACACGGACACGATTGGAAGTCAAATGGTAAGCAACAACACGCTTTGTTAGTGCAAGGACACGATTGGTGGAAAAATAGTAAGCGTCAACACGCTTTGTTACTGCAAGGACACGATTGGTGGTCAAATGGTAAGCGACAACACGCTTTGTTACTACACGGACATGATTGGAAGTCAAATGGTAAACGGCAACACGCTTTGTTACTGCAAGGACACAATTGGTGGAAAAATAGTAAGCGTCAACACGCTTTGTTACTGCAAGGACACGATTGGTGGTCAAATGGTAAGCGACAACATGCTTTGTTACTGCAAGGTCACGATTTGGGGTCAAATGGTAAGCGACAACACGCTTTGTTATTGCACGGACACGATTGGTGGTGAAATGGTAAGCGTCAACACGCTTTGTTATTGCAAGGACGCGATTGGTGGTCAAATGGTAAGGGAAAAGCGTCAACACGCTTTGTTACTGCAAAGACACGATTGCAACATATATTTTCTTTTTTAACCCTTTTCCTCCTACAGCAATTCTGTAGCAGACGACTGTAAACATATTATGTCAAAAAAAAAGAAAATCTCTATAATTGTATGGATAACCTATGACTAAAATGGGAAACATTGTGGCAAAATGAGAAATTGCTCGTTTTGAGCAATTTCTTTTTTTGTCACTATGTTTTCAAAATGCCGTCTGCTGCAGAGGCGTCAGAAAGCGTCTATATGAGGGAAAGGGTTAAGATAAAAAATGGAAGGAGAATGGCGCTTGTCTCGCGGCCTTTAGTCCTATTGTTTACCAACTAAGCAATCGCTTATTGGTAAAGGATCTTACAGACGAAGGATGAATGCTTTCAACAACTATGAAATAACCAGTTGATAATATTTACGATTTAAAAAAAAATATATGAAAATATCAATTCCTTTGAAATTATGTATATAGGCAATACTAAAAACTTAATGAAAAACAAATACGATTTAATATTTCGACACTTTATGATTTAAATGTCATCGTTACAGACATCTTTTGTCCATCTAGAAACAAGAGGGCCATTATGGCCTTAAATCGATCACCTGAGTTATAGTATAGTAGCTCTTTCTTCTGCTAATCATGGTGAGAACTTGATCAAGAGTAGAAATGAAATGCAAACAGCTTATCAGTGAAGGATAAGTGTAATAAAGCATTCAATCGTTGAACAATTTCATAGATAACAACCACAGGATTTTTTTTTTTTTTTTGGAGTTTGGCTGATATTGGTCAATTAGTTTAAGATGAGATGTCGTTTGAAGCTAAAAGATACTTTAACCCCTTTTCTGAATCCGCCTGGAATTTACATTTTTCTACCAATCAATAAGGCTTGAATAAATGATGTACAGTGTCACTAAATGTACATTTCTTCTATACTATCTTGAAATTAAACAAGAACTTAAATAAGAATGGGATCTTAAAGTTTTGTAATGTTGTCCCTTTTTTCTGATGACGTCCGGTGACAATGTTTTTCAAACAATCAATATGGATTTAAAAAGTTTTGTAGATGGTTACTCAAGGTTCATTTCTATTAAATTGTCTTGGAATCAGACATGCCGATTCAGAGAAAAAGTATTTTAAAGTTAATGCATGTTTATCCCTTTCTGATGCCGAAGCAACCAAGGTTTCAAATAGCATTTATATCTTTGAACAACATTTAAAGAGGATTTCCAGAAGTAAAATTCCTATAAAATATGGCTTAAATTGGTACAGTGGGTAAGGAGAAGATTTCAGTTGAAGCTTAAAGTTAGTGTTGCACCTTTTCTGATGCCACATGTATGCTAAGTCTTTCAATAAAACAGTATTGATTGGACAAATACTGTAGAAGGTTACTTAAGGAACATTTCCACACATTAGTCTTGACATAACAATGGAATTTAAAACAAAAAAAGTAATTTTGCTCATTTTCTGATGCCGCCTGGCTGCCATGTTTTTAACCAATCATTTTGGCTTTAACAATGTGTGTAGTGGGTCACCAAAGGAACATTTCTATTAAATAATAATGGAATCCAACGAGCGGATTCAGAGAAGATGAATTGTAAAGATTGGCAGGTTTTCCCCCTTTCTGATCTCACAGCAACCAAAGTTCTTCATTTAATTTTATATGTGTACAACGTTGAAATAGGACCACCAGACCATCATTCCAATGAAGTTAAGTTAAAATTGGTCCAGTGGTTTAGGAGGAAATGTTGTTTAAAGATAAAAAAAAATAACGACGGCGGACGACGACGACAACGGACGACGACAACGGACGACGACAACGGACGACGACGGCGGCGGCTTTTCCTTTTCCTTCCGGGTCCAATTCCACCAACCTTACCAAGCGTTAAGTAATACTTTATGATTTAAAAGCATATTTCATCATTTATGTTTCCCTTATAAAGAATGCTAAAGATTTCATTTCTTAACAAGTATTGTTAGTAAGCATGGTCCACATTTATGTCGTCTTAGTAATTTACTTAAAGACGTGTACATTCAACCATTCATGTTTTACAAAATATACTGTAGCGATCACACTCGCCCGAATGAGCTTCCCGAACGTTTTCCGTACATGCCGTATGCTCCTAGAATGCTTCCCGAATACTTCCCGAATACACATGGACGCCACATTCGGATGATTCGGAAAATATATGAAAACTATTTTGAACATGCAAAATTATTTGTTGTAGCTACCGAATGCCGTTCCGTGTGCATCCGTACGGGGCCGAACAGCCAGTATGCTCCTAGAACACACCGAATGCTTCCCGAATATGATTCGTTCGCTCCCCGAACACCCAAATTCCTATTCGGAAAGCAAACGGAAGTGTTGCCGATGGTTTGCCGAAGATCCCGAAGCCGTCCCGAATAAACATTCGGCGTCCAAATGTTAACACTTTTAGAATTTGGATGCCGAAGTTCTTTCGATCCCGATTTGGCTACCGACTGAGCTACCGAGGCTCGGCCCAGTCCACTTTGAGAAGAATATGCCGTGTCCGAGTGATTTTGAAACCGGGCGTTCCGGGTTCGATCCCCAGTCGCGGCCCGACGGTCACGGTGGAGTGCCCTTGGGCAAGACACATTTATGAGCTTAGTACTGGTTTGTTGACCCGAGGATCGTTTATAAATGAACTGTCGCCGTGAAATAACCGAAATCCTGTTGAAAACAGCGTAAACCCAAATAAAACAAACCAATGAGAGAATAGACTATGATAGGAATATATTGGTTAGACTAGATTAGTCGATGCGCAACGATTGGTTATCATCGGTGACTGAAAATTGTAACGTTATAAAACCGCAATATCTTGGACCACCGGATACTACCAAAGCCTAAAAGAGTCCAATACTAATAGTACAGTAATAAGATATATGTACCAAACAACCCGAAATAACTAGACGAGGCGCCAATGTGTGTTTACCATAAGATAAACAAATCACCTTTCAAACGGAATAAAACATTTAATTATTTTCATGAAAGGTTATTGTACAGTTTACGATGTACATTTATACCGCACGGTGAATGCCTCATAAATTAATACGCATTACATTAGGGGCTAGTTAAATCTCTTACAAAATGACCACAATAAACGTTCATAAGTGATATATCTGAACAAAAGGGCGGGTTCAGTCTTTTCTCGTAAACCCTTTTGCCTCCGAATTTCAAAGAGTATGCTATTTCCTTTAAATAAAGGATGAATCCATTGTTTGTGTATCAAGAGTTTTGAAATATTTTGATAAGTAAACGGCCATCAAGGCTTTTTTTAGGTAAAACAAGTTGTTATGAGCTGTCTCACCTGAATCTGTATTGTTTGCAAAACCATCAATATTTTCTTTGCCGCTGAGAGAGTAAATAGAGTTGAAACATCACAAGTGTCTATTATTCTCGGTGAAATCAGGGACGTAGATAAGAGGGATAGGCAACTCAACCTGTACACCTGTTATCTTGTTACACATAGAAATAAAATTCTCCAAATTTCACATTTTGTAGCAAATAAAACTTTGAAGTCACATTTGGCACATAAATAAAAAATACATATTCTGAAAGCTGAACATTTCAAATAAAGTTAGAGGTACAATGAATAACTGGAATTTCTTTGTATTTTGAACAATGACTGTTGTAAAAGACACCGATATTGGGATTTCTGAATTATATTATTTTTTTCAAAATTTAATAGACTGCTATTTTTCATACGGATAACATATTATCAAAACCTGTAATATATTAAAATGTTTTTATCTTCTGCAATAGAAGATGTTTAAACTTCCAGAAAATAAAATAAAAATATTTTCATATCTTGAAAAGTTTTGAGTTTTACTTGCTACAAATGTCGACACGGGTGATATTTTAGTCTACAATTTAGTTACTTATCCCTCTTATCTACGTCCCTGGTGAAATCAACCAAAATGAAATATTTTTCAAAAGTAAATTAAATGAGCCATATTGGGAGTTCTAGTCGAACGATACGAGGTCCAATATTGCTCCACTGTCATTAGGCAAATACTATCTCAGTATTGTCATATAATGCAAAACAGCCCCACCCACGTTCTTGGACCAATCAATATGGCTTAAAAGAACCTCATACAAGGTCAATTAAGGAACATTTCTGGAATATTTTTAAAGTTTTCACTTTACCCATGAAAGTCAAAACATTTCCGTCCCCTATCGGCCATGTTTTTTTTTATAACCAATCAACATGGCTTGAAGGAATCTGGTAGAGGGTCACCCACGGGATACTTCTACAAAATTATTTGAAAATTAACTTTATACTTTTTGAGGAGAAGATTTTGAAAGTTCTCATTCATTCAAGCCATATAAGGCAAAACATCCCTATGAGATAAGATAAGATAAGACAAATGT
Source organism: Serripes groenlandicus (assembly GCA_031761405.1). NCBI lineage: Eukaryota > Metazoa > Mollusca > Bivalvia > Cardiida > Cardiidae > Serripes > Serripes groenlandicus. The sequence continues at coordinate 47,000,922 of JASEVX010000002.1, read as the reverse complement.
TTATTAACGTGACCTGTGTGAATTTACATACATGAATAACACATTTATACAAATTTTACCACACCCGGCCCATTGGGCCTATAAGTCACCATACAATATATACATAATATTAACTCATAAAGTCACATGAAATTAGTTGTTTACAAATATACAATCATTTGATAACAGTGTGTGGAATGAGACATCGCACTCAATATGCAATGTCTTTTTTCACACAGTGAAACACGATCTTCCCTAATGCCTCAAGGTAGCTAATTTACCGGGGTAAAAAGGGGTTACTCCCAAGGTAATTTATCTACCATACATAGCTGATCTCCTCCTTAGGTAGCTCTTAACAATGATTTTCGCACATTTACGGGGGTGAGCATTGATCAGAAATGACAGTTTATATTTAAGTGTTCACTATAGCCATTTAACGCTAAACAGCCCCTCCCAAGGGTAGCCATCTTTTTCTTACCAATCAAAATGGCTTGAAGATATCTCATAGAGGGTCTCCAATGGTTCGTTTCTACAAAATAAAAAAGGAAAGTCGGCCAACCAACTTGGGAGAACAAGATTGTTAAAGTTGATTTTTTTCGGTTGCCATGGAAACTAGAATGTTGCGTGGATCTAAACAAGAAATATCTTATAAAAGATAAACGGCGATCAATATGAGAAAACACTAAGAAAAATGGAACATACGCATATTATTTGATATTTGATCTTTCTTATTAGAATGACAGAAAACAATAACGTTAAATATGTAATATTTGGTTTATAAATGTTTTAGTTCATATATATACGTTGGTTTTGATATGAATGAGAGAGGAGAAAAAGCTTGCCTTTGCCGGGAAGCGAACCACAGACCTTTCACTTGACAATCCAAGTCAACATCCATTACACTAACGCGACATGACTTTAATAACGTTCAAGGCCGAGGATTTATCACATGTATTAATCTGTAGATTACGCGAGGTGTATTATGTAACAAAGTATAAGTTTCAATTGACAATAAATAACTGAAAACTTATCATGTTTCAAAAATAATCAATATTTTGCTCTTAAATATTATATTTCATACGTTTTCACTGATTTTGTTCACTGAAATCTATTTTTAAAGGAAAACAATTAAAGGTTAGTATGCAGAACATTTCATTTTAAAACTTCACCTCATTGGTGCCTCTCGTAGGATCGCCATTTTAACTATGAACCAATCAAAACGTTTCATTTCCTTTATTTCTTGGACATTATTCATTAAATACAACATTTGATTGGTCTACAATCTAGATCATGTGTTTAACATGTAGGTCAAAACCCACGTCAATCCGCTATCGCCGAAAAATTGAAGGAATTGAGGAGAAGACATTAAGAGGATGCGAACTATAAACTTATATCCCAATTTAGCTAAATAGTAACAGAGGAGAAGTCCTTTGAAGCCGAAAGTTGAATCACGCACGGACGAACGCATTGTCGCAAGACGGATAAAATTTGACATGACATAATCTCGACTGAGTTTAACCCTTTCCCTCATATAGACGCTTTCTGACGCCTCTGCAGCAGACGGCTTTTTAAAGACATAGTGACAAAAGAAGAAATTGCTCAAAACGAGCAATTTCTCCTTTTGCCACAATGTTTTCTACTTTTAGTCATAGGTTATCCATTAAATCATAGAGATTTTCTGTTTTTTGACAAAATATGTTCAAAGTCGTCTGCTGCAGAATTGTTGTATGAGGATAGGGTTAAGCCATTGGAGCTAAAACATGAATTATACATGTAAATACCGAGTTTTAATTCGACATAGAATCCAATGACGAGCAAAATGCTGTAGTGCGACAGGACTGACACGCAATTCACAATTCTTTTGTTGTATCTTATTTGTGTTAATAGTATTTCTTTATTGAATCCTACTATATTTACTGTTCCCAAGTTATGGAAACGTCCATGTGCCGCAATCTTTAATATTCCGAGAAATCTCCTAATTACGACATATCACATCATTAGGAGTTAGAATATTCTCATAATGAGCAACATATCTATAATAATATTAAATAATGTGGCACTAAGACGCTTTTATAGTAATAAGATTTAATAAATATATATATGAGCCGTTCCACGAGGAAGCCAACAGTATCGACTCTGCGTAATGTATCGACCCAGATCAGTCCGCGCAGTCTAATCCGGGCCGACACATTCCGTCTCAGGGGAATAGAGGTATAGAACAATGATTCCTGAAACAGAAAATCCACAGAAGGCGAAAAGTGTCTGTTCGGGTTAACCTGCGCGGCATGCCTAGGCTGATTCGCGTCGATACTTTACGCAGAGTCCACAATGTTGGTTTTCACATGGGACGGCTCATTGTTTTTAATGAACCATCTGGTGACAGTCCGTTTAATTACGAGATTTTTTTAACGAACTTGAGACACAATATTCTCTATCTAATAACGTGCCAAGTAACCATAAAACAAATCTACATTTCCTTGTCATGACATTGTTCGCAGGGAATGTATGAAATAGTGTTCAATTGACGTTATATTCCGGAGATGATTGGCGTCAACGGATCAATAGAGGACATGGATGAAGCCATTTTGTCCCGCATACAGATCTACTTTGATGTAACTGCAGAAGACGACGTATGAAAGCAGTGTGCCAAAAGTCAAAAACAATTATAAAGTACAATTTCTTATTGTGTCTCAATGTTTCAAACTCTCTATAACACTAAATCTTTCATTTGTAGAGATTTTCTGAATTTTTCTACAGAATTTTTCAATGTTTCCCAATGCAGATATGTTGCAGGATGATACATATTTAAATGGCAAACTGTTAATCACGTGCAAAAATAGACAGAGTTTTTATCAGAAATACACACAACAGAACGATAAGCTATCTAAGTGCAATGATGTTATTTCTTTATTTGTCTTTAGTTATGATATATCTTATGAAGAATGATAGGAAAAACGTACAAATTAAATTAGCAGATGTTATAAAAGAAGCTTTTGAAATTAGATTTTGTTTTTATTTTACAATATGTAAAAATAAAAAAATCGAATTCGCCCTAAATGTAAATTCTTTATGTTATCCAAGTAAAACCAGAGTAGAAAATGTATCGTTCTTTATCAATAAAGTGAACTTGAGTCGTTTTCAATTGTCCCGATGAAGGGGTTTCCTATTTAAACATACTTACCCCGTTACTGACAGGGTAGAATTAGCGACTGGAAAAAGTATCGAAAACAAGAAAATCTCACCGTTTATAGGGGTATGTAATATGTCAGTTATCATATTTTAATGCCCCAAATACAAAAATAATACTTCTTTTCTTAAAATTGGAAATTTTATTTTTTTTCGACAGTTGGGTATCTGAAGTTCAGTCGCTTTAATACATGCTACATAACGATACTAAATAAATAAATAAAATTATTATGTAATTATTAGTATTATATATTGACTTGGATGTTTGATGGTATGTTAACTATTCCCCGTTAAATGTCCGTAAATTCTTCTGGAAACTCTATGTCTCCGTATGTACGTCTTTATTCTCTTTCTTTGCTACAAACGTATTGTTTGGTGTTTAACGAAGTAAAATAATGTATTCTATAGATATGTGTTGCTGTGTGTCTTTGCCGTTATCCAATTAAAATTGGTTGTAAATGGCAAGAGGCATGTTTTATGGCGAATTCTAATTAAGTAGAAGTTGAAGTTGAAGTGTTTACGTTCCAAAAAAAGACGATGATGCCTTTTTTACTTTTTTTTCCACGGAATTCCGACAAAATGTATCATCATTACCTTGTTTTTTATCACATACATACCCTTATTTTCAAGTTGAGAACAAATCACGGAACAACGTTATCATACACGTGTGATAACAAAAACACGTCATATACGCGACTACTGATGACGTCATTTTGACCTTTATCTTTATTATGTTTATTGTTAAGTTGTTAAATTTTACACATTGAAAAATGCAATGATACGTTATTTTGAATAAATAACGAGTCTTAATTGTTTAAAACATTGTTGGTTTTTTTCTTCTTATTGAAAAATGATAAGGACTACTTTTGTATGCGGTGAATCACAAGTTCTTATGAAGAATATGTTATTCGGTCTTTGTTTTGATGTTGTCAATATTTTTCATTAAAACACACTGTTTAGGTGATAAAAAGAATCCATCACTCGTTTTTCTTTGGAGAAGATTTCTTAAATTCGTCTCGAAAAAGAGAGTTATTAACCTCGCCAAGAGGCTCGGTTAATAACCGTCTTTTTCTAGACTCATTTAAGAAATCTTGATCTCCAAAGAAAACTCATGATGGATCCTATATGTATTAACCATTTCCCACTGCAGCAGACGACGTTAGAAACGTCTAGGCACAGATATGGACACTCCCTATAAATACGACTAGTAATATTAAATAGAACTGAAAACATTATGGCAAAAGGAAAAATTGCTCATTATGAGCAATTTCTCCTTGTGCCAGAATGTTGTCACACATTGTCTGCTGCAGAGGCGACACATTACGTCTACGATTTGGAAAGGGTTGCGTTCTCAACAATCTCTGAAGAAGCTTTTGCAACACCTTGATGCCCGAGTATCGACTAAAAGTGGAAAACATTATGTCAAAAGGAGAAATTGCTCGTTTTTAGCAATTTCTTCTTTTGTCACTATGTTTTCAAAAAGCCGTCTGCTGCAGAGACGACAAATTACGTCTATGTTTCGGAAAGGGTTACGTTTTCAACAATCTCTGAAGAAGCTTTTGCAACAACTTGATACCCGAGTATCGAGAAATAAGACCAAGATGAGACCGCGTGAATGTGTACGCGGATCTGAGTCTACATTCGTCGCAAAAGCTATCTAAATCAACGTGTTAACATACTCAGCAAAATGTCGACTAAAGTCGCAACGGGATTAGGGTCGTAAACGAGACAAAAATCCTAAACCAATGAGATTTCGAATGCCTATCACGTGATTCGGTTGTTTCATTTGTTATCTTCGTGAAGCCGAGACGTAATCTGTGTCTGTCTTCCGTTTAAGATTCCTCGATGTCGTTAAGACCACGTAACTTATTTCACAGTTTTATATAATTTTGTCACGAAAACGAATTCCTTTACCGAATTTCGCGTCTATTTTGCGACTTTTTTAAATGAGGATATATTTGTGTGTTTCACTCTCTACCTTGTTTGATTTGTTTGAATGATCCATTTCGCCTTAGCGTCAGGAATTTGAAACCGAGCGCCCCTGGTTCGATCCCGAGTCGCGACGAGACGGTCATGGTGGAGTGTTCTAGCCTAGTACTGGTTTGTTTACTCAAGGTTAATGAAAAAGTGAACGGTCGCCGTTTTATTACTGTAGTAATGTTAAAAGCGGCGTAAAACCCGAATAAAACCAAACAAATCGCCCCTTTCAGGAGTATTTCAGCTATATCACGACTCTTCTGAATCCGGGTGTCCCGGGTTCGATCCCCAGTCGCGGCACTACGGTCACGGTGGAGTGCCCTTAGGCAAGGCACATTTTCTACCCTAGTACTGGTTTGTTTACCCAGGGATCATGAATAAGTGAATTGTCGCTTCTTAAGTAGATTACGAGTACTACCGGTGTTTTTGTCATGACCCCGATACATCAGTCGTAATACTACTGATACAAAGTGCAGCCCTCGATACAAATGAGGCAAGCCATTTCTACCATTAAAAAAGAAAGAAAAGAAAACTAAGCTATGCCGTAACATTAAAACACTTGACCATGGTAGCCTTACACCATTTAAACATGTGCAGCGTGACTTCCTTGACATTTGTTATTTCATATAAAAATGTGCGATGTGATTTTATTAAAGAACACATTTAAGTATACAGTGTTGTCTTGTTTCCGTCTTTAAAGTTATAAAAGGTATATCAATATTGGACATTATCACGTTTTCGCCATGAAAGAATGTCTACATACGTTGTAAAAAAGAAAATATACACTGAACACAATAAGAGACTTCCGATGTATACACATAATGAGTGTTGTGTTACAGAAATCATTGTTTAAAGAAAGTAGATAGGTAATATAAAACTTGACTTGTGTTATCAGGATTCATCAATGTTTGGCGTATATATTTGCCCTGTGAATCGTCGACAACATGAAACTTGATGTGTACGTGCATGAAGTATTCGACATGTCCCGTGTGGTATTCAGCCATTTTGTTTTACTTTGTCTAACTGACATTAATGTCAAATGAACGGAAAAGCTTCAAAATGTGTAAAGAAAAGTAACATTTTCAAATTGTAGCAAGTTAAGTATGCCCAGTATACCCAATAATTCACGCGAACGTGCGTTGTGAGGCTTGATGCTGGCATGTCGACGTAAGGCATATTGTGAGTTCTAGTCGAGCGATACGAAATGTTACAACGCGTGGTCAAGACTGCTACATCATGAACACGCATTTGTGCTGTCGATCCCAGCCTGCCACTGCAACTGCTGCTTACACACCTTGGCTACATAATAACCAAATCAGTGGGCAAACTGTTCGTAACCGTCTGCGGGAGAAAGTTTTACACGTACGACGTCCTTACGCCGGATGCGTTTTAACGCAACGTCATCTTTGGTCACGACGACGCTGGAATACCGGTTTTCTTTTCTGAATAAATCAAGATTGTGTTAATATCGTTGTGATGGAATTGTGCGCGTGTACCGTAGGAGGGATGAACTGCTGACCGAGAAAGTTACAGTGTTTTGTGGTTCTGTCATGGATTGGGCAGCCATTGTCCATGTTTATCGTTCAGCACTAGTCGTCATTAATGGCAAACTAAATGCTCAACGTTACCACGATGACATTCTCAATCATCACGTTAATTCCTCTGTTCCATAACAACGCCAACATCTCGATTGTTCAGACACTGTACATTTTTTCTATAACAAATAACATTGATTTCATTGATGACTTGCTCTCTTACAGTTCTGATCTCAACCCAATCGAGCATCTGGGATATTCTAGACAGACAGGGGAAGCGTCGTCCCAACGTCAACGAACTCCGCAAAGCGCTCATTAAGGCAGAAATCAACACTTTAGTCAATTCTATGCGCCGGCGATTCACTGCAGTGGTCAACTCAAGGTGGTCATACCCGTTATTAAGTGTTAATTTGGTTGTGAACCCCTACCTCATTTCTTAACATTTCACCCATTTGTAGTTAACCTTTTGCCATAATGTTTGCACCAAACGATGCATCATTAGATACTCTTTAAACGCATATGTAACAATGAGACCTCCGATTTAGTTTCATCCAGCTATGTTCAAGCAAACTTAGCGGAAGTTTCTATATTCTGTTTAGTATATAATTATGTGTGCAGAACATATATTACAATACGGCTATGTCGATAAAATAATGGGTCGCATCGAGTGAGAAAATGGGAAACCAGACACTGACACTGACATCGAGGAGACAATATGTAATCAGAGAACTAAATAATGGGGATTATACTGGTCTGTACACCCCCCCCCCCCCCCCCCCCCCCCCCCCCCCCCCCCTCCCGACCCCATATTAAAATAAAAAATATAGAGGATATTACATGAGTGGTCATTCAATACGAAATTTTATTAAACGAGTTTAATAAAATTTTGTATTAAATGACCACGAATGTTATATTCTATTTATATCATAAATTCCAATTCGACGATTATTAGCGCAAAATATATATAACGTCGCTATATAGCGCGGTCATTTTCAATGCTTTTCATTATGACGTTACGTAGCATTGTTATTACACTAGTTGAATACGCAATTTATTCAATGGCTTTATTACACTCCCGGCGACGTCATTTATGATATAGAGGATAATTGTTTGTTTCAGTGTATTATCGAAATTTCTTTCATCGAGTGAAAAGCATAGGTGATATTTTCAAGAGTGGCGTAGCCACGAGTGAAAATATAACCCTTTGCTTTTCACGAGATGAAAGAAATTTCGATAATACACTGAAACAAATAATTATTCTATTTATTTTATGCTTCAAATAAAGATTTTTGAAAGTACGGAGGTGTAAAAAGTCGATGACTTGGTAATGCATTCCCCGTTGAGAGCCCCAAACCGATTTACACTAGCGTAGTAATCTCCAGGTGCAGAATTAAAAACAATGCGGCGGCCATTGAAATTGTTAAGCAGGTCTCGCTAAAAAAATAAAGTGTCTATTTTAACCATTTCTTTTAAATGTAAAGGATATTAATTATTTCAATTGTCAAATAATCACGGAGATTTCTTGGATGGAAGTCTTTTGCGAAGGAAATTATGTTTTTATATCGCTTATCGGCGAAGAAAAAAACCCAAGTCAAAACGGGTCGACTCGATCGACCAAGATGGCTAGATCTTTATTGATAATGAAAACAAGCGACGTTCATTATTCATATATCATAGGAATATGCCTACTCTAAAGCTCTATTCTTACGATCACGATACATCTGATTTATTCGATGCCTGTTACTCGTTATATTTCGCATATATGTCTATACTATGCCTGCAAACATATAAACGCAAATAGGACGATGTGTAAATATGAAAATCTAGCTTCATTCCCGTGTTCCTCCCGTGTAAACCTTATTGAAACACTCCTCATTATAGCCATCTAAGTACAACTATCCACAATAGTAATTAATATCAAAACCATTCGAGCTACGGAACTATATTGCATACACTATCTAAGCAACAATTGATCTACAGTAAGGTACAGGTTCTTGCATACATGTAGAAGAATATGTCAATGTGTGTATTCATTGAATGACGTCACTGGTAAAGGGAAGTAAAGCTTGCCAATCTACGTACTTTCAATCATATCTTGTTTCCCTTGTTGTACTATGTGTAACTCTTTTAGATATGACATACTTACTCTAATACCAGTGACACAATACGATTTTAAAATCACTACCACCTGGAACGTAGATAAGATATCTTATATACGTTCCTGCTACAACTATCATTTACATATAAACAGTGACTTGTGTTGATTCACGTCATTAAATGTAGGCCTTATGGGGCATATTCAATGTGTTATCACATATTTAGATGCACAGACCATCTTTATTGTGTCGACAAATTAATTTCCACTCGTTTTGAGACTCATTTTTTTCATAAATTCTGTCAACAATATGGAGAAAAAATGTTGTTCCGTCAATTAAAAAGTCATAATCTCACTGGTTTCACAAGTGAAATTATAGGATTATTATTTTATGAGAAATTTCTATAATTCATCAGTGGGCATGAAAGAAAATATAAGTAAACTCCATAATTAAACAAATATAAATCATGAAAGAAAGTAGTTCCGGCAAAAAATGGTAATTTCACTGCTTGAAAAGTGGTAATTTCACTGTTTGAAAATGGTAATTTCACTGTTTGAAAAAGTGGATTACCAGTTTCTATTTCACTGAGATATCTCTATAATCCATCGATAGGCATTAAATAAATAAATCTTATTACTCAACCGAACCCTATGTTGTTGGAACTCATAAATATCGTCTCACTAGGAGGACACGTTAGAGTACGCACGACATAGGTTAAGGTACAACCATAATCCCCTTGAGACTTTAGTCGACATTTTGTTGAGTGTGCTAAAGCGTTAATTTAGATAGCTTTGCGACGAATGCAGACTCAGATCCGCGTACACATTCACGCAGTATCATCTTGGTCTTATTACTCGATACTCGGGCATCAAGGTGTTGCAAAAGCTTCTTCAGAGAGTGTTGAAAACGTAACCCTTTCCGAAACATAGCCGCAAAGTGTCGCCTCTGCAGCTGATAACTTGTGACTACATTCTGGCACAAGGAGAACTTGCTCATAATGAGCAATTTCTCCTTTTGCCATAATGTTTTCAGCTCTATTTAATATTACTACAAGGATTTAAAAATATGATAAATGCCCCTGATCTAAAGCTATGTTTAATTGAAAAGGGTATAATTTGCACATGAGCCGTCCCGCGAGAAAACGAACAGTGTGGACTCTGCGTAAAGTATCGGCCCGGATCAGCCTAAGCATGCAGCGCAGGCTAACCCGGACGGACACGTTTCGACTCCTGTGGATTTTCTGTTTCAGGAATCATTACTCTATACCTCTATCCCCCTGATAGGGAATATGTCGGTCCGGATTAGTCTGCGCGGAATCTGCAGCCTGATCTAGATCGATATTTTACGCAGAGTCCATAATATTGGTTTTCTCGTGAAACAGCTCATACGTTTGCAGCAAATATGACTCACGCTTTTAATTAATGTATGGCCTCTTCGTGTCACTGATAAATGAATGCTTAGTTCACACAACTACTATAATCATCCCCCTCGTCAGCCATTATGATAGGAAAATTTACTGCGTGGTCAGATGTAAACAATTCATTTTCCATACGGGACCATTAAAGCGTTTGGAGCTTTCACTCTTTCCCAACAATCCAAATAACCCCAAAATTTATATTCATAAAAAAACTACAAAAAAAGCACAAATAACTCATATGTTAACTTTTTGTTTGAGCTGTGACGTCAAGTCCAAGGTCACTCTTATCCCGCAGTGAATTTTACTTTCAATTTCAGAAAATACATGTTGTTCTGAAAATGGCCCTTAAGCTGTCAGTATATCTAAAAGCAAACACTGTTTTGGATACAAATCAGTAAGAGGGTAATTAACTTAATTAAAAACGCTTTTAACTTTCAACAAAATCATTATTGCCCAATGGGAGACCACTTCAATCCAATGGATTCATCAAATTATCTGCCCGGCGCTCCGATACGAATTGCTTCCCTTTGACCATGTGTTGAATAGAGAAATATCAAAATTTATTAAATTAAACAATTGCTTTTGCAGAAAAAAAAAATCAAGAAGTCGGTATAATCAGATCATACAAATGCATCAACGATCTATGGTTGTCAAACACAAAATTCTTGGTGTTTTCCTAATTATCACAGTTTTTAAATATTCTCTATTAATGCTTATCATATTTGCCTATCAAAATGACAGACAATGGAGATTATTAATAGAAGTGTGGTAACTATGTATATGCATACGGATTATTTCATTTCCTGATTAGATCAAATGTGTTATGACGACAAAACGGAGCTTGAATATAAACATGACTATAACACCGAATATTGTAAATATTAATTGATCGTGGACCCGAAATGCATCATTCGACCTACTTGAACCACATTTGAAAAAGGGTAGACACTGTACTCGCGTGAATATCCGTAGGCTAGTTTATACAGTATTCCAGTACCAATGTCGAATGTATTGGTCCGAAATGTGTATGCAAAAATTCGCGGGTAAATATTGTTCACGAACGTCTATTTTCAGAACGAGCAAGTGATTAGAAATATTTATTTTAATCCACCAATAGGATTTTTTTTGCTTTATCTAACTTCGTTTACTAGATTTTTAACGCGAATGTCATACAATGAATATAGATTAAAGACTAACACAATCGTTTCTTCTTTATGTCAATGCTCCCTGATTATCCAAACCAGTACTAGACTAGAAAAATATGCTTTGCCCAACGGCACTCCACCAATACCGACGTGCAAGGGTTTCGAACCCGGGACGCCCGGTTCAAAGTCCTCGGCGATAACCACTCGGCAACGGCGTCTTCCTGTCCATTTAGGTGTGTCTCAAACATATTTGGGGCGTAATTAATATGGCTTAATGTACCACTTTTAGACAGATTTTAGTTCATTCAAGTAATTTTCTTATCATGTATAAAGAATCATGGTAGCTCTGTTCCCTATTTACTTATGCTAATATTAATATGCATATGATATACACTGTTCTTATACTACTTAAATGTATATAAACTTGTTAGAAACTTCTGTCAACTTGTATATGTTCTACCTGGTTTGGGTGAACGCACGGAAATTATGGTATAACCCTCATCCGCACGGAAATACAACTTGAATGGTGTTAAATGTCTCTTTCGACAATATGTCGGTAATACAGCGGCATTACTTCAGATGAGCACAGGGAATACTGGTTAAATTTATTCTGACACCGGTTGATCATGCGTAAATGTTATTCTCGTAACCCTGAACGTCGATGTTAAGCTTGACTTGAATTTCTGAACCGGTGGCCAACGCTCAACCATTTCCTAAATACAGCAGTGTCAGTTCAAGTTTTAAGACAAAAGAAGATGACATATCTCCTAATCGCGTGTTTCTTTTCTGGAAGAATCCGTTAAAATGCCAATGTCCTCTGTAAATTTCTTTTGAAATCACTCTCCAGAGTTAAGTTACGTTCTAACGGCCAATAAAGCGTGCTTAAGACCACACTCTACGAAATGGGCGACAAAACACTATATATACGATAGGTGAGGCGTATATTACTGTCGATCTCGGTTCGGTCGGTCACGTGAATACTGACTGCTGTCAGAGTGTTAACACCTTCCCTTATATAAACGCCTGTTGATGCCCCTGCAGCAGCCGACTTTCGAAAACAATGTGGCAATAGGAGTAATTGCTCATAGTGAGCAATTGCGACTTACGCACAATGTTTCCAATATTATATAATACGTACACTTTCATTCATTGAAATATGTCATATTTTTACCGAGACGTTTTCAAAATCATTACTAAAAATGGTCAAATCGATCATTTCCACTTCATCCAAAACACATTTACAATGAATTTAAACTAAATGACATATGAGCTGTCCCGCGAGAAAACAAACATTGTGGACTCTGCGTAAAGTATCGACCGGGATCAGCTTAAGCATACCACGCAGGCTAACCCGGACAGACACTTTTCGCCTCCTGTTGATTTTCTGTTCCAGGCATCATTACTCTATACCTCTATTCCCCTAAGACGGAATGTGTCGGTCCGGATTAGTCTGCGCAGACTGCGCAGGCTGATCTTTGTCGATACATTATGCAGAGGCCATAGTGTTGGTTTTCTCACGGGACGGCTCATCTATTCAATGCATGCTGGTGATGGTATATACTCATTTCTACGCAAACAAAGTTTGTTATGGACCTCCTAATTTGACCTAGTCTTTCGCGTATCAGTATGGTTTTACGAAATATTCATTGTTAATAAACTACTAAACTAAAGACTAAAATTATGGCACAGGTCGCAAGAGGTCGGTTTTTGCTATCAAATGGTAATTATTAAACTCGTATGTCTGGACCTTAAAATCACAATTACCCTTTTCACACCAGGCTAATATAATTAATGACACAGCCAGAGCTAAACCAGGATCGCTTTTCCTGTAAAATGGTAATTGGTCCGCTGAAGCAACCTGTCAAGTACATGATTTATTCTCGTACTATTCTCGTAAACTGTTTGTGATACATCCGGGAATACTTGAGTATGATGTTGTGTCCGTATTGGATGTCCGATGGTTAATACAAGATATTCAAATCGTGTTTTAGGCCACCGGCCTATACAATAGCGTAGTGTGTAAGTATATACAACACATATTGAAGAGATACATTATAACATAGCTCTGTTCCCTGTTTGTTTATGCTACTGATAATATGCATATGATATACACTGTTCATATATGACTTACATGTACATAAGCTTGTAAGAAGGTGTCTGTCAATTTGTGTATATTCTTCCTGGTTAGGCTGAACGCACGGAAATGATGGTCTGAACCTAATTTGCACGGAATGCAAACTTAAATGGTGTTAGATGTCTCTTTCAACACTTCGGTAATACTACGGCGTTACTGGAGATGAGTACCGGTAATACTGGTAAATGTATTCTGACACCGGTTCATCATTCGTGAAATGTTATTCTCGTAACCCTCCAAGAGAAAATAACGTTCTGGCGGCCAATAACGCGTGCTTGAGACCACACTCTACGAAATGGCGACAAGACACTATATATACGATAGGTGCGGCGCATTACTGTATATCTCGGTTCGGTCGGTCACGTGAATACTGACTGTCAAAGTGTAAACCCCTTCCTATATTCAAACGCCTGTTCATACCTCTGCAGCAGACGAATTTCGAAAACAATATGGCAAAAGGATAGTGTTTCCAATTCTATAAAATAAGTTACAAATGATTTATTGAAAGATGCCATATTTCTACCCCAAGAAGTTGTCAAAGTCGTCTGCTACAAAATCGTTGTAAATGCTGTTTGGTCAGAAGAGACCCCAGAGCACTATTATTTATCGGTGGACGTTAAAGAATAAAATATATCTCACTCCACGAATTGGCTACAAGAAACTCTATTCGACTGATTACCGTTGATCTGATTTTGTGCATTATGCAAGAAATAATAAAAAGATAACCCTCATTTTTGACCAAATCGGGCCCGGACAAAGCCGGTTATTTTACATTTTCTACTTTCATTTTCAAACAAGATCAAAATACTAAAAATTATCAAGTCATTCATTTCCACTCAATTCTTAACACATTTGAAATGCATTTAAACTTTTAAATTTTAAACTCAATGTTATATATTCAATGCATTCTGGTGATGGTATACACCCATTTCTACGCAAACAGAGTTTTTTTTATGGACTATTTTGGCTCTAGATCAGCATGACCGCGGATGTATTTGGCGTAATTTGACCTAGACTTTCACGTATGATTATGTCTTTACTAAATAACTACTAAACTGAAGATTCAACTTGTGGCACAGGTCTCACGAGGTCGGGTTTAGCTGCCAAATGTTAATAATAAAACTCAGGGTATGTCTGGACCTTAAAGCCACCATTAACCTTTTCACACTAGGCCAATATAGTTTATGACACAACCAGGATCGCCTTTCCTGTAAAGTGCCGATTGGTCTGCCGAAGAAACCTATCAAGTACATGAATTATTCTCGTATTTTTCTCGTATATTGTTTGTGATACATCCGGGAAGGCTTAAGTATGGCGTTGAGAGTCCGTATTGGATGTCCGATGGTTCATTTTCACATTTGTGTCCTGTTATATATGAATCAAGATATATATAAAAGATATTCACTTTGTATTTGAGGTCACAGGCCTATACTAGAGCGTAATGTATAAGTATATACAACAAAGAGTGAATACATAATAACATCAGTGACAGTAAAGCATTATCCAGTTTACCCTTACTCATATACCAGTACGACAACCCTGCAGCAGAAAACATCTAGACAAAATTGCTAATCTCTATTAATAAAAGTGCATGTACCATTTACAAATTAAGTTGACTACACTGTGGCAAAAAGTAGCATCATCCCTGTATAGCAACTCCTCCTTTGTCCATACTGCTTTTTAAAACTCATCTGCTATCGAGGCGTGAACATGCGGGAAAGGGTTGAGTTGCCTTTGTGTCTTATTTCCCTGTGACGTCCGCCAAAACGCATAAATTGTCTTCATGTGTATGGTACATATACCAGAGACAATGTCTTTAAACCTGTTTCCGTATATAAATGACATACAGCAATCGGCTTTGAAGATGTATTGGTAAAGTCATAGAACTTTTGAAAACAGTGTTGCAAAAGTGTAATTTATCAACTAGGGCATATATTTTGCTATTGCAACAATGAGTTCAACAGTCGTCTGCTGGAGAAACACTAACATTTCGTCTGCTGCAGATGCGCCAACGTGTCGTGTGCTATAGGTGGAGAAAGGAATACAATCCACAAAGTTGCCTATTTTGGTACACTAGATAGGCTTTCTATGTTAATCATTCACCACTATTCACTGAGAGTCCCCAAGGGGGAACCAGTGCTCATCTACATAATTCATTATCTACGTACCGTAAACATTTCAATGCCTACTCCTCTTTTACCAAGGACAATCAAATGTAACATGTCTGGTGTAAAAGACTTACAGGGGTGAAACTCGCTGACGCCTCTGCAGCAGACGGCTTTTTGAAAACAAAGTGACAAAAGAAGAAATTGCTCAAAACGAGCAATTTCTCCTTTTGGCACAATGTTTTCCACTTTTAATGAAAGGTAATCCATTCAATTATAGAGATTTTCTATTTTTTAACAAAATATATTCAAAGTCGTCTGCTCAAATGACCCTACCCTGGGACTGGCATCGTCTGAAAGTAGGACTTTTAACGAGCTCTATGAAAACAAAAACTAATGAAATCAAAGCACTGAAAGTACCAGAGGGACGGTTGTGTTGGTATTCGGAAATTAAGGTCAGACAGGCCGATGCATGCGCTTTGATCACAACCGTCCCTCCAGTACTTTCGGTGTCTTGATCACATCATCAGTTTGGCGTGAGAATTACTCCGCTTAGAACTATTTGTGTCTGTAGAACTCTATTTCGGCGGAGCTGCCTGTGTTATAAGGAACGTAGTTACTCCGAAAAAATCGTTTATCAATTGTGTAGTTTGTTGATTCTGGAACGGATGTCTGTCGACAACCGTCCAACAGATAAAATACCATCCTCTCTCCCTTTATACACTATGCTATTGTATCATTGAGACTTAATGTTATTATATATTTTTAAATTGTAAATTTAAAAAATGCTAATGTATTAAAATAATTGTAAATGTTAACAAATATACGATTAAATTTGACTTTTACTAAGCCCTTTAAATATTGAATTTTTAAAAAAAGAAAACATTTCTAGTTTTGCAAATTTAGGATTTCAGGTAATATAAATGTTGAGTTACACCGCAAACAGTATAGAACCTGTTCTAACGGTGCGGATTTATCGGCTGACCTGGTTTTATACTGACGTCACTCGCTTCATAACATTGGAAATAAGCTGTCAATAGGTTCAATTCGTACGATTTCATTGCCAATAGTGGCAATATTGAGTCAGTTCACCTGAAATCAGCATATATATAGTTTTGACTTTTAGTTATCAAAGTATACAATATATTATTAAATTAAAAATGAATCGCTTGTATTTAAACACGGAGGAGTTTACATTACGAAATGTGGCAATGTCAGAGTTAACTCTTTCAGCGCCAAAGGCAATATTGAGGTTTTTGCAAACAATACTGATTCAGGCGAGTCAGCTCGTAACGAGCTGTCTCACCTGAAATCAGCATTGTTTGCCATTTATTTTTTAAAATAGTCCAAACGTTTATAACATGAGAAATGGAGACACCCGATTTTAAACATGGAAGAGTCTACTTTAAACAATTCGGCGCTGAAAGAGTTAAAGGTGCTGAACTCCAATTTATAGATAATATAGTAAAAGTTTTAAAACTGTTCAAAAGCTATCTAAAAATATTAGAATCATATTTGTGAGATGGATTAGAATAATTATGTCACTTTCAGCACTTTATTGAGTAGACATTCCCCAAGTAAGCCTAAATGTGTACATTTTCTGGAATTTCAACTGAGTGCATTCCAACAATTACCGCCAAAATAGTTCTGAAACATGTTGAACGTAATTTGATATGCAAAAGTTTCCAACATTTCAAAATTTTGATTTCCATTTGGAGTTCAGCACCGTTAAAGATCGAAGGCCATGACACAATATACAGATGAAAATAGTCAGACAGGTGTGGAACGTCAATAATGTTGATTTAGACGTGTGAACTCGCGTTATACAATCAAAGTGCAATGCTTCATTGCAAGGCCAACGTCTTGTCACAATAACAAGAAACATTTTTTAATCGGATCTTGTATTTTCTTCGTGGCACTGCCAATCTCCTGTTAACACGTCCTTGGACAAACATCGCATCAATTTTCACAGGATGAACCACGTCTAGAAAAAATATATGTAATAAACACCTCTCCGTTTCGGAACCATGAGAGAGCGTGGTCATAAGTCACATTGTGCATGGAACCAGTCGACTCCTATTGTACTGAGTATATGCATCATGATCTATCTCGTCCGGTGAGTCCTGTATTCCAACACGAAGCAAGAACTCGCTTTGCATGATGCCATGACACGTGTATTAGTAGATTTGTTGGGGTTTAATAGCGTTTTCAACAATTGTTCAGTCATATCACTGCGGACAGTTATTCTCACCATGTATTTTCTGGCTTTCTCACATCAGGACTCCACACAGCGTTCTTTCCAAACAATTTGCTGCTTTCCCACATAGACTGTTATCCCACTGATCGAAGACGAATGGCGCTTTACGCATTGACTTTTGGCATCATGTTGTTGGCCGAGCTGGGGTTCGAACTCACAGCCCCTGGATTGACAGCCTTTGTCGATACCGACTGAGGTACCGGGTTGCGGCAAGTGTATACATTATACAACAGTTCTAGAAGCTTTATTTAAGGTTTTCTTAGAAGGAATGTGTTGTATTTTATATGACGACCCTGAATTTGGCAAAACTTACAAAGGTCACAAAATACTGACTTGGAGGAATTTACTGTTTCTAACATGCTATAACGACGTTGAACATAGCGATTGTTTAATCAAGGCTTAACGCCGTTTTCAACATTAGTTCAGTTATATCGCAGGGACAGTTCACTTCTTTATGATCCCTGGGTAAACACACCAGTACCTGGCTAGGCAATGTGCCTTTCCAAAGGGCACACCACATTGTCTGTCGCGATTGGGGATCGCACCTAAGAAGTCCGAGTCCAAATCCCATACACTAAACGTTTTAAAAAAGCGTGCATATATATATGAAATTATCCCTGCTAAGTATTGACAAAAGAGTTACAACCAATACAAACCAGAATAACAATGCAAAACGTGGAGGGTGATCTTTTTTTGTATTGTTTGCAATAGCAAGACGAACATAACGGAATAAGCACATGTGGTTTAAAGACGTTCATGCAATGATACTGGTTTAAAGGTAAGCATAAAAGGATGTGTATATATACTGGTTTAAAGACGTACATAAAAGGATGCGTAAATGTAGTTTTATGGTTATTTGTACTTTGAAATAATTTTGGACATACATGTATATGGGAGGCTATTCGTATACAACTGTTGAGAGTAAATACGTAGTTATCTCCATTTTTAAACATTCAAAGTCCTTCGTACAACAACAATCGGCTATCTGCGAAAATACTAATTAAGTTTAGTTTAATTTAAATTGGACTTTTCAGTCGTTTCGATTTTACTTTATCTACGGCTTATCCCGCTATAGACTAGGAAATGAACCTGGCCCAAGGGCAGACTACCATGGCCGCCGCGACCGGGGATCGAAACCAGAACGTTTGGTTTTCCATTCCCTAAGCTATCCACTCACACTATGCGTCATATTTTCATAGGCGACAACAATTGGCTGAAAACAAGCATGCTTTAGCTTATTTAACTTTAACAATTACATTCAATGGATTATTACAACATCATACTCTCGAATATATATACAACTAATCTGCATATGGTTTGAAAATATTTAGTCAAAAGCAAGAGCGACTTAACCTTTTGTCACAGTGTTTTCAAACGTCATCATCTTCAGCAGGAATGTAGAGTATACATTTAGTTCTAGATTCCTGGCATCAAAGGCGTCAAAATGCGTCTGTATAAAGGAAAATGGTAAATCATTTCGAAACACCATTCGCAGCTATTGTTTGGAATACATGAATGTATGAATGGAATATTAAGGCCATATTTTAGTTACAACCGTTTTACGCCAAGCCCTCGATCTGTAATAGTGTTTGGATCGGCTAAATTAAATAAGTTCCTACAATAACTAACCTGTAATTGTCCCTACAATAACTAACCTGTAATTGTCCGTACAATAACTAACCTGTAATTGTCCGTACAATAACTAACCTGTAATTGTCCGTACAATAACTAACCTGTAATTGTCCGTACAATAACTAACCTTTAATTGTCCGTACAATAACTAACCTTTAATTGTCCGTACAATAACTAACCTTTAATTGTCCGTACACTAACTAACCTCTAATTGTCCGTACAATAACTAACCTGTAATTGTCCGTACAATAACTTACCTGTAATTTCCCATGTCTACCCCGGACATATCCAGGCGGCGTGTTCTGTCGTAACAAAATGGCGTATTTCTTCACCGTCTCCGTTCGCGCGTTCCCGAGAGACGGGTTATAATTGGGACGAAGATAAAAGGGTACGTATCCATCCGAATCTGCATTCGGAAGGTTTTGTTCTGTTTGTTCAGTTTTACCTTCCAAATAGTCTCTACTCTTTCCGTTCACCGTTAAAATTGGGATTAACACCGACGGGTTATTCTTAAAGAATACGATTGTGTCCGAAAGCCGGATTTCGTTCGGAGTATTACCCTCAGTTCTTTCAGTATTTAACACATTTTCATATCGAAATTCGTCACTCTCGTCGTTTTCTGAAAGGTCCGACTGCGCATGCGTATCACGAAAAGTTGTATTTTTAGTCACTGCACTGAA
>JASEVX010000002.1:46933279-46975779 GCA_031761405.1 Serripes groenlandicus | reverse complement strand
CCACTTTATTTAGATACGACACTTTCCTTTATGAGCAGTTTCTTATGTTGCTACAATAACTTGAAAAGTTGTCTGCTGTAGAAGAATCAGATATCGTTGAATATTTCTTGTATTGTAATCTTAATCCAAATGTACCGAAGTGACTTTAATTGTTGTGGCTAAAGGAGAAATTGCTCATAAAGAAAAGTCAACAATCTAAATTAACCTTGCTAAATGTTAAACGGGTTATTAATTAATCTCCAGTGTTTATTTACACAAACAATTATTTTGCGAAGGTCGTCTGCTGTAGAGGCATTACATTGTAGAAAGCGTCTGTATGTGAAACAACGTTAAATATGTTATTTTGTAACTATCGTTCATGTAATATAAACCGACGTGGATTGAAGTAAATTTAACCCTTTCCCGCATAAAGACGCTTTCTGACGCCTCTGCAGCAGAAGGCTTTTTGAAAACATAGTGACAAAAGAAGAAATTGCTCAAAACGAGCAATTTCTCCTTTTACCACAATGTTTTCAGCTTTTATTCATAGGTTATCCATTAAATTATAAAGATTTTTGACAAAATATGTTCAAAGTCGTCTGCTGCAGATTTGTCGTATGAAGGCTTTGTTTGTGTAAATAAACAGGAGATAAATTAATTACCCGTTTTATATTTACCAAGGTTGATTTAGATTAGTCACTTTTGCTGTATGAACAATTTCTTCTTTTGCCACAATGTTTTCAAACGTCGTCTGTTGTAGAGGCCTCGGAAAGCGTCTGTATGGGTTTTTTTAGCGTTTACTAAATGTTTTTATTAATTAACATTATCTAGATAATTCACTTTTATGAGAAGTTTCTCCTTTTGACACAGTGTTTTCAAAGGTCGTCTGCTGAGCGCCCGAGTCACGTTTGTATGTGGAAAATAGGTTAAAACAGCATTTGCTTTTAAACCTATATATATGAGCCGTTCCACGAGAAAACCAACATTGTGGAATCGGCGTAAATCATCGGCCCGGACTAACCTAAGCATGCCGCGCAGGTTTACCCGGACAGACACATTTCGCCTCCTGTGGATTTTCTGCTTCAGGAATCATTACTCTATACCTCTATCCCCCTGAGACGGAATGTGTTGACCCGGATTAGCCTGCGCGGAATGCGTAGGCTGATCTGGATCAATGCATTACGCAGAGTTCATAATGTTGGTTTTTCTCGTGGAACGGGTCATATATATAGAGAATAATAGGTTGGTGCCGTGGATTGAGAAAGTTTATCTGGCAAGGCGGAGTAATTTATCGGGTGAGCCGAAGGCGAATCCGATAAATTACGGTGCCGAGCCAGATAAACTTTCTCAATCCACGGCACCAACCTATTATTCTATTTATCCTGCTCCATTTATTTTTTATTTTTATGGCAGATTTAAAAATATGTAACTTACTGAATTGCATCCCTTTCATTGTGACGTCATGTTTCATAAATAAACAGCAGCCAATCGTGATTGATGCGCGGAAAGAAATAGTTCTCAAATTTCTAACATAATACAACACAAAAAATAGCTATCTTCATGAATGTTGTATTCACAAATGAGAAATTTATCGACGATATATGCTGTTTTTATCGATTGAAGTTGGAATTTACAGCGACGCTTGCTAAATAAAGTAGTCCCGGCTAGCAGGTGCCCGCCAGCTTATCACGTGATCATATATAAATAAATATACGGCACCCTGTTATCGGGTCGAAATTGCTACACGTGACAGGATAAATTTATATATATATATATATATATCACTATAAACAGCAATTTCATACAGTCTAATCTTGGTCTAGAGTATCCGCTACTAACTGACTACATCTACTGAATTGACTGATTGTTTGGTGTTGTATGCTCCTTTTAACAGTTTTCATTTGTATCGCGGCGCTTCCTGGGTAAAGTTACTAATCCATTTATCCTGACACCAGCCAGTCATTTGTAATGCTAACCCCGCATCCCTGAGTGCCAAGAAAGGGCAGCCATTTCTACCAAATCTTCGGTATGACCAGGCCAGGGTTCAACACCCGCGAACTCCAGCACCCTAGTCGAACAGTCGACCACTACACAGTCGAGGCGACACAGGACTGCAGGAATTAAGTGGGATAAGTTTTAAGTACTGATAAAAGATCGGTGGTTTAATTCTGTACCTCATAAAGACGTATTGATCCTCTACATGGGACCATTGAAAACAATGTGAAAAAAATCAAAAAAAAATCCCTAAGTTAATATTTAAAAGAATAGTTTTCGTATATGTTCATTTCGTATTTATCTAAAATTTAGAAGCAAAACTTTTGAAAAAAAAAATTGATCTAGATTTAAACCTGCTGTCGTTGTTTATAATTTCGTAACGCCACGGTGAAGAATAATATTACAGAGAAGTAAATGCGTATTAAGTCAGAAAGTCTGCTTATCTGATAATTTAAACAAATTTGACCCTTAACATCGCACCGTGTCAACAACGTATTAATCACAATCTTCAATTGATATATAAAAAAAAAGTGTTTGTTTATTAACTCTTTCAGCGCCGAATTGTTTAATGTAGACTATTCCGTGTTCAAAATCGGGCGTCTCCATTTCTCATGTTATAAGAGCGTTTGAATATTTTGATAACTGAAAGCTGGTTTCAGGTGAGACAGCTCGTTACGTGCTGATTCACATACATCTGTTTTGTTTGCAAATAACTAAATATTGTCATTGGCGCAGAAAAAGAGTTAAAGCCTCGACCTATTAGAAAGGGACAACCATTTCTGACTTAAAGATAGTTTTGCCCGTTTACGTTCCTATCCTATCCTATCTGTTATGTTAAGGACCAGACAGGCAGGCGTTTAATGTTACCATTACTTCACTAGATGGCGATCCACCAAGCAGTCGTGTCAGATCGGACCCCACTGCCACTACTGGGATTTGAACTTTTCAGATCTCGCTCATGAGGCGGATGTATTAACCATTAGGCTACTAGAATGCAGGGTGATTAATTTGAGCTTAACACCGTTTTCAACAAGTGATCGGTCATACCACGGCGGTCAGTTCACCCACACGTGCGTTTCCTGGCCATCTCATACCAGTACTCAACACAACAGTCTTTCCAAGCAACCGGCTGCTTTCCCCATAGACTGTTAGCCCACTTGTGGAAGACGAATGAAGCTTGTCACAGTGACTTTTATCAAACGTCGAATAGTATGTTTGCCGAGATTGTATTCGAACTCACAACCCCTGGATTGACTGCCCGTTTCGCTACCAACGGAGCTTCCGGGGCTTCAGGACTCATGGTATTAATTCAACGACAATAACTGTATGTTAATACAATAGGTGACTTTGGGCAGGATCAGGTGTATTGTGTTTTGGAACACACGATAAACAGACAACTTGCCATATGACGTAACCTTAAAACAGCTCTGAATTACCCACATTGACATAATCTTATTAAAACCATACCTAAAACTTCGCTACAGTAGAGGTCGGTCGCTTAGATCTGATGCCTGTAATTTACAGGTCGTCTCAGATTGACCTTTGAGAAAGCAAATCAAATTATTGTCGCCTACAAAATCGTTAAGTATTAACAAGAAAGATCAGCCGCATTTATAAATAAACCATATAGAGTTCAAGTTCAAGTTCAAGTTCAAGTTCTTTATTTGCATAACATTGTACATGTTGTTGTAACATATACATAATAAACAATTGTATAGCAATACAAGTATAGTATAGTTTCAATAGATGAAATGTGATACATAATATTCGAGAAAAGTGTAATTAATATTAAAACGTCCAATAGAGAAGCGGTGATTGTCGAGTTTTTCGGATAAATGAATATCTAAATGTAAAAGGTCATATCGGAATGACCTTTTATGCGTTGTAGTCAGATCCAATATAAGTATAACGAAGTATTTTGGTCTAGTTATCAATGAGACTGACATTGACTAAGACCATGTTCATGTACAATGTATCAAGTATGTTTTAAAGCGACTGAACTCCAGATACCCAAATGTCGAAAAAAAAAATCCAATTTTAAGAAAATAAGTGTTATTTTTGTATTTGGGGCATTAAAATATGATAACTGACATATTACATACCCCTATAATCGGTGAGATTTTCTTGTTTTCGATACTTTTTCCATCGCAAATTCTACCCTGTCAGTAACGGGGTAAGTATTTTTAAATAGGAAACCCCTTCATCGTGACAACTGAAAACGACTCAAGTTCACTTTATTGATAAAAAACGATACATTTTCTACCCTGGTTTTACTTGGATAACATAAAGAATAACATTTAGGACGAATTCGATATTTTTTTTTTTTCGTGCCATCTGGATTTCAGTCGCTCTAATAGTCACGTGGTAACTCTTTCATCGAAAGGTGTCTATCCGGGTAAGCCTGCTGGCATGCTAAAAGCTGATCCGGGACGATACTTTACGCAGAGTCCACAATGTTGGTTTTCTCGCGGGACGGCTCAGGTATGTGATCAGTTTAGACAACGAACAGCATGTACATACTTTATTATTGTCTCATCACGATCATCAGTGTTCAGTGATGATATCGTCAATTTAAAGAATTCGGGTTAGGCTTACTCTTTGACTACACATAGACGCATTTTGAACCATCTGCCGTAGACATTTTTTTTAAAACATGATGGGAAGTTATTTTTCTTTTTTGTCACGATGGCAATATTGAGGTTTTTGCAAACAATACAGATTCAGGTGAGTCAGCTCGTAAGGAGCTGCCTCACCTGAAATCCGCATTGTTTGCTTTTAAGTTATCATAATATTGTAAGATTTTTATTGCATGATAATGGAGACGCCCGATTTCGAACATGGAAGTGTCTACTTTTAATAATTTGGCGCTGAAAGAGTTAACATGGTTTAATATTTAGATTTGCTTTATATATATAAGCATACATTTCCATGGAAGAGTCTACTTTAAACAATTTGGATCTGAAAGAGTTAACACAATAATTAAATATATATGCAAACTGACCTTATTAAATATTCATCATGCGACAGTTCAATTTTTAACGGCCTATATTTGCGTTATTCATTTCAGAAACGGCGTGTATGGTTTATCATTTTTCAATTAAGTATTTAGTTGTTGATATGTATTAACTTGTTCACTTATCAAGTTTATAACATCAAATACAACTTACATCGAAGTAAATGAACTAGAAAGCGAGAGGTCAATTTATTACTGTACATCTATTTACCATGAGTGTTCTTGAATATTCAGAAAATGATCCATACGGAAATTTCAGATCGATACAAGTGGTATATTTAGTAATCATTTGTATCGGGCCATTAACGTTGTCTAGGATCGACTAATTATACCTTTAACTATTTTGGTGGGCGTGATTTGAAAACCTCATTTTATCTGATGTCCTAAATATGGACTAGAAGGCTTGATTGTGTTTTGCCTGGTGACATAATGTTGTGAAACATACGTGTTTAACCCTTTTAACTCATATAAAACATATCTGCAGCAGACAACTTTGAAAACATTTAGTCAACCATCTGAGAAATCTCTATTAATGAAAGAACAATTATTGAATAACGTTGAAATCATTGTGGCAAAATGAGAAATTGCTCATAATTACCAATTTCTCAATTTGTCACGAAGTTTTCAGAAGTCGTCTGCTGGATGATGGTTCAATTAGAATACGTTTCGTCAATAAAATGTACCAAATTAACTTTAAGATCACGCCCGTATCGATTCAAATAAATCCAGGGTTCGTGAGTTCGATCCCCGGCTCGGACATTTATCATTTTAGAAGGTTTTATCTAATTCATGGTGATAAGCGTCATTCGTCTCACAACTATAGGCTTAAATAGTCCGATTGACGTGGTAGCCAGTTGCCTTGGATGAATTCAGTTTTTAGTTGCGACGTGACTGAACTAAATGAACGCTAGTCTAATCCATATTATGACAAGCATGCACACGCAATAAGACCCTAAGTCGCTAGACGCGACTCTCGTTCAGAGTCCCAAGGACTGAATAAATAAAATACAACTTGTAACATTATTAAGTAATTGATTTGTAAAGCAGCTGTGTTTGATCTTTATTAAACATTCTTGTATCGTGTTAATAATATAGCCCAGTGTATTGGTAAACACTTAGCCTTCGGAAATTAACGCTTCCGTGGGTTCGACCCCGCTCGTGACGTTCATTAACCCTTTCCCACATAGCGCAAAGCTGCAGCAGACGACTTTGAAAGCATGTTCGCAAACGCCTGCTGGAGAATCTCTATAAATGAAGGTACAATAGATAAAAAAGAAACGTTGAAAACTTGTTGGCAAAAGGAGAAATTGCTCGTTTTGAGCAATTTCTCCTTTAGCCAACATGTTTTCAAAAGTCGTCTGCTGCAGAGGTGTCAGAAAGGGTTATTGAGTATCATGGGATATCCAGTGTAGGTTCAGATCAGCCTGTTCATATGTTCCATCTCATCTGAATTTATTCCATAAACAGAAGCTGTTAATAAGTAAGTGTAGGTCACATGTGAACAGTATGATCAAAGTCTAGTGATGAACAGGCTGATCTTGATCAACACTGATCACAAAAGACAACTCTTACCTTTGCCTATATAGACGGGTGTATATAACTGTACAGTAATTCGCACGCATGCTCATAGACATATGACATACATAGATATAGACATAGACATAGACATAGACATATACATAATCATAGACATATACATATACATATACATAATCATAGACATATACATAGACATATACATATACATAGACATATACATAGACATATACATATACATAGACATATACATATACATATACATAGACATATACATAGACATATACATAGACATAGACATATACATATACATATACATATACATATACATATACATAGACATATACATATACATAGACATAGACATATACATATACATAGACATATACATATACATAGACATATACATAGACATATACATAGACATAGACATAGACATATACATAGACATATACATATACATATACATATACATAGACATATACATATACATATACATAGACATAATCATAGACATATACATATACATATACATATACATATACATATACATAGACATATACATAGACATAATCATAGACATATACATAGACATATACATATACATAGACATAGACATAATCATAGACATATACATAGACATATACATAGACATATACATAGACATATACATAGACATAGACATAGACATAATCATAGACATATACATAGACATATACATATACATAGACATATACATAGACATATACATATACATAGACATAGACATAATCATAGACATATACATAGACATATACATATACATATACATAGACATATACATATACATAGACATAGACATAATCATAGACATATACATAGACATATACATATACATAGACATATACATAGACAAAGACATATACATAGACATAGACATAATCATAGACATATACATAGACATATACATATACATATACATATACATATACATATACATAGACATATACATATACATAGACATAGACATAATCATAGACAAAGAAATAGATTGTATTTACGTATGTTTATATGCATCTTTTAGTACAAACAAATAAAGACATAATGTCATGGTCATTTGAAAAGAAAAAATCAACAGCAACAATTTGGTGTGGGGTTCTTTTTTTCGGGGGGGGGGGGGGGGATAATCTACTATGATTTAAACTTTGCTACTATAGTGTAAGAGGAGAATGAGACATGCAGACGTATTATGTATTGATTAATTGATTTATTGGGGTTTTTACGCCCCTTTCAACATTATTTCAGCTGTATCACGGCGACAGTTCACTTATTCATGATCCCTTGGTAAACAAACCAGTACTAGGCTAGTAAATGTGCCTTGCCCAAGGAAACTCCACCATGATCGTAGTGCCGCGGGGACCGACCCCGAAATCCCCGACGATAACCACTCGACCACAGCGGATTCCATACGTATTATGTAGCATCTGCGCCAGGTAACCTTTGAAAACATTGTTACAAAATGAGCAATTATTCATATATGGCGATGTCTTCTTTGGCTAATCAAAGAACCGTTCAGAATAGATGTATCCGTGGCAGGTAATCTTTAGCGATTTCTTCTTTTTGCCTAATGTTTTCAACATTATTCAATATTTATATTTGCTCTATATTGATTGATTGATTGATTGATTGGGGTTTAACGCCGTTTTTAACAATTTCTCAGTTATATCACGGCGGCCAGTTCACCTACTCATGCATTTCCCTGTTTTCCTCACACCAGTACTCCACACAACAATCAACCCAAGCAACTGGCTGCTTTTCCACATCGACTTAGCCCATTGGTGGAAGACGTTTGCTTTATATAGATAAGCCATGTTTTCTGTCGCATGGGTTGTTGTGAAAGGGTTGATCAAAGGAAGAAAACATATAGAATAAGGATAACAAACTTTAAAATACTTACTTACGATTAAACCAATGTATTCCAACACGAACAGCACTCGCGTTTCTTAATCAACAAACAGTTAAACTGACCACACTATTCTTCAAAGACATTGTATAAAACTTTAAAAAAAGACACTGTATAAACACAAAACTAATTCGCACTTCAACGTTTATCGTAAAAATACGTTTTGTTAAAAGCTGGTCCACCAACAATAAAGCCAACAGTTGTTCTCTTTAACACTAACTCTATGTAACATGAGCTTTCAGTTCAGTTCTTCGTCTTAGCTGTTGTGTATTCCAAACCGGAACAAGCATGTTCATGTGAACTTAAAACAAAACTCAATGACATGTATTGTCAATAAGTATAGATAATAAAGACACAGAGGACAAACTAGCATAAGCCACTTCATTTAAAAAACCGACCTTCCGAGATTTTGTAATAAACGGTTCACGAAGCCCCAATCTCATAAAAAATCAAACCAAAATACTTCGTTGTACGAGCTAGCGATGTTTAGGTTTTGGTTTAAATGATGTTGGTGGAACCCATATGTTTATGTAGACCCTGGCTAGCTCAATCGGTAACAACGACGGTTTTCAATCCATAGGTCGAAACCCGACGCGACCAATGTATTATTTCCGATGATTTACAATAGTTGACAGTGATTCGTCTTCAATCAATGGGCTTATCTATTTCATGTAAAATGGCAGGCATTTACCTGGTAAGAATGTTTGGTCGAGTACTGGTGCTGGAAAGCCAGGGAGTACATCGAGGACTTGGCGTGAAACGGGTGTAACTAAAAACCTATTTTGAAAACCCTGGTTTAGGGTCAATTTTGACCCCTTTTTAAACGAGCAATGGCACCTACATTTACATTGTTTACCAAGAAAAATGATTTGACGCTTATAAAGACTGTATGGCGAGGTGATTTACCTTGGTAAATAAAAATACCAATTGTTACAACCGTTTCGTGCCAAGCCCTCGACTGGATATCTTGGTATAACCAATCAATCAAGCATGCGTGTATGGTTAAGCATTTGTTAACAACCGTTCTCCGAAAAGGCACGTGCACGCTTTTGTTACTGGATGACGATCGTGAAATTTCCTCATAAAACAATACGCATTCGCAAGTTGATATTGATTATACGCTTATTGCAATGTACCGAATGTAGGATTTCGTGTAGCTCAGTCGGTTGCGATGCGTGCTGTCAATCCAGTGGTCGTGAGTTCGAACCCCAGCTCGGTCAACATTCTTTCAGACGTTTGACAAAAGTCACTGTGACAAGCGTCATTCGTCTGCCACCAATGGGCAAACAGTCTATGTCGAAAAGCAGCCAGTTGCTTAGAAGGAATGATGTTTGGAATACTGGTATGAAAAAGTCAGGAAACACATGGGTATGTGAATTGGCTGCCGTTATATGACAGACAAATTATTGAAAACGGCGTTATATCATAATCAATCAATCCATTTTTGGTAGAAATCATAGCCTGTCTGTTCTTCCGATGAGGGTTCGTACAATCCAAACCGTCTCCGTGGCGTAGTGATTAGACCGTCCGTCTGTGGAGCAGGACACCAGTGTTCGATCCCTAGTCGGGTCACATACTAAAAAACAGCCTTAAAATAGGTAGTATCGACGTTCCTCCTTGGCCTTCAGAGTTGCTAAGAAAGCATTACGACTGATGCATCGATGCCAGGATAAATAATACCGGTTGCACTGGCAGTTGATCCGGGTGTTGGCCGTCATATAACTATAGATTGATTGATTGATTGATTGGGGTTTAATGCCGTTTTTCACAATTTCTCAGTTATATCACGGCGGCCAGTTCACCTACTCATGCATTTCCTGGTGTTCTCACAACAGTACTCCACACAACAATCTTCCCAAGCAACTGGCTGCTTTTCCACATAGACTTAGCCCATTGGTGGAAGACGAATGACGCATGTCGCATTGACTTTTGTCAATCGTCGGAAAGAAAGTTGGCCGAGCCGGGATTCGAACTCACAACCCCTGGATTGACAGCCCGCGTCGTTACCGACTGAACTACCGGGGCGTCACAATTTCTCTTTTTATAAGACTTTTGGAATATGTTTTATAACTAAAACGCAAACAATGCTGATTTCAGGT
The DNA here is from genome assembly GCA_031761405.1 of Serripes groenlandicus. Classification (NCBI taxonomy): domain Eukaryota; kingdom Metazoa; phylum Mollusca; class Bivalvia; order Cardiida; family Cardiidae; genus Serripes; species Serripes groenlandicus. The sequence goes on along the minus strand of JASEVX010000002.1, from coordinate 46,965,215 downwards.
GAGACAGCTCAGTTACGAGCTGAATCGCCTGAATCTGCATTGTTTGCGAAAACCTCAATATTGCCTTTGGCGCTGAAAGAGTTAAGCAGACACACCCACCGACGTATTCAAAGGTTTGTACACGATTTAGTTTTGTATAACGATTAAGATAAGTATTGACTCCGTGGCGTGGAAGACAGTGGTGCAGAGGTAGAGCGTCGGCCTCTCGTATCAAAGGTCCCTGGTTCGAGTCCCGTGATGAGCGGGTCCTGACTTTGGGATTTTTCCACACAAACGGCGCGAGTACTGGTTAAGTCTCCAGGAAGCAGACATCCAGAGTGATTAATCTAAGCCAAAGGCTTGTTTCGCAATCGATGTAAAATAAATAAGTTTAAACTAAACATAAGTATTGACTATAAAACAATGAACGGGATGACTTAACACATTGTGATGAGCCTGTCCATGCATAAATGTACAACTTGACCTTTTTCGTACGGTACAGAGCCAGACCAGTTTGTGATCCCGCGCAATCTGATCTAGATCATACGCTGTTCGCAAATTAATTAACAAATGCTTTTAATAATCTGGTGAGCTGTGAAGATTTAAGTAAAACTGAATACTTATAGATACACAGGCTGATCTGAACCTGCACTATTCACAAATACCAAACGTGTACCTTTGTGTATGGACGGACTAGTGTATTATTATAGTGTACGTGTAAATTGAAGTGTCGCATGGTACGTAGATAGATCAGTTCACCATGCAATTATTTGTAAATTGACCTTTGTTTTGTTTTATTTGTAAGCATCGCGACAGTTCTATTTAAACGGATACTCTATATGAGCCGCTCCACAAGAAAACCAACATTGTGGATCCTGGTCAGCCTTTGCCTGCAGCACAGGCTAACCCGGACAGATACTTTTCGCTTCCTGTTTCGGGAATCATTACTCTGTACCTCTATCCCCCTGAGATATGTCGGCCCGGATTAGCATGCGCGGACTGCGCAGGATGATCTGTGTCGATACATTACGCAAAGTCCATAATCGTAGAACGGCTCATATATAAACTACATGTAACAATATACATGTATATATATATAAATATATACATTTTGTGGTGTTGCATACTCGATATTTCCTGCTATATGTGATGATCTATAAACCCTTAATCATTTCAATGAACTGGTGTTTACAGACCATTTGCATGTTAACAATTTCTTTGCTATATACATTATGTATGTATATTTGTGAATATCAACCATGAGCTGTTTATGTTTAAGTTGAAAATAAAATTTCTGTTCTGTTCTGTTCTGGTCTGTGTTCTACATTGTACCTATCGATCAGTGTCTAGATTGGTCTCTCCACCAAAAAAAAAAGTAAATAGTGATCCGTTGACTGACATGCAGACGGTGTAGATTCTGATCAGACTAAATGCGTATGACCAGCTGGCCTACATGCAGACCAACACTTACCTCATGTATAAACAAATCCCATTAAAATGAGACCAAGTACACCGCTTCATTGAATAAGGTGTTAAATAGGTCGCCCGCCTCGAGAGCCAAAGGCCATGGTTCGGTACTAGGTCGGGACATACTGAAAACGTTTAAATTGAGCAATTACTCTTTTCAATTTTTCAACTTTATTCGGCACATTTTCTAGCCTAGTACTGGATTGTTTATCCATGGATCATGAATAAGTGAACTGTCGCCGTGATATAACTGAAATAATGTTGAAAACGGCGTAAAACCCGAATAAAACAAGCAAATCAACTTTATTCAATAAGTGTCCTTTCATTTAAAGAGGTTTTCCATACTTTTACCTAAATGATTATAAAGTCGTCTGCTGCATATCGTTTAGTATGTGGGACTGAGTTTATTGATATTGAGTATGCATTTGTTTTGTTTGGTGAAAAACTTGTATAGTTATATTGTATTACAAGTCGATACACTATAATCTGTTCTGTTCTGTTTGTGTCCCAAAACGTCAGAATGCCTATCTTCCTGCTCAGAGAATTAAAATACAATAAAAATCACACCTCATGAAAACAATCACGTTGATCACATACCGATGATCGAATATCGATTGAATATCGATCTATAAAATAGATACAAGGTGTGAATAATACGATCTGTTATTACAGGGCTTATAAAAAGAGGCCAACCCTAGGACATTGTATATTTATCAAACATGGTAGATCAAGATCTGTGTTGCTCGCCAAATAGTTTATTCTGCACGACGAGGGTAAACAAATTCAATATCCGTCCTTCAAGATTTGTCCGAAATTTCCAGAATATTTGCGAGACTAATTAGCCAACAGTGCAGCTCCAGACCGAAATACGCGACTGCTTAGGACAAACTTGTTTTCCCTGCAGCCCCTCTAGATTATACACCCTCGAACAACTACATGAATATACTATATATACGAGCTCGTGCATGGGAAAATGTGCATATTTCAGCCGTCCCGCGAGAAAACCAACAGTGTGGACTCTGCGTAAAGTATCGATCCGGATCAGCCTAAGCATGCCGTGCAGGCTTACCTGGATAGACACTTTTCGCCTCATGTGGATTTTCTGTTTCAGGAATCATTACTCGAAACCTCTATCACCCTAAGACGGAATGTATCGGCCCGGATCAGTCTGCGCGGATTGCGCAGGCTGATCTGGGCCGATATATTACGCAGAGGCGATAATATTGGTTTTCTCGCAGAACGGCTCATATGCCTTTTGTGAACATTATTTATCCGGATCAATCTGTACATCCGCAGTCTGATCAATATATTTATTGTTCACATATCACATACTCAAGCTTGTTAGATTCATTGATAGTTTGGTGTTTTACGCCAATTTCAACAATTTATCAGTTATATAGCACGGCGTTTCCTTGGTAAGTTACCGATATTACTGGTCCTAACCCAAGCCAGATAGTCGTTATGCTAACCCCGCAACCCTGAGCGCCGAGGAGGGGCCGCCATTACAACCTAAGTGTTTGGTGTGACTCAGCCGGGATTTGAACCCACGACCTCCCGCACCAAAAGCGAACGCTCAACCATTACACCACACGTCATTCTGTTTCCACCAACGCAACGGGCTAACAACAAATGCGGCAAGGCCGTCACTTGCTTGGTAAGTTGATTGACTGGGGTTTAACGCCGTTTTTAACAATTTCTCAGTCATATCACGGCGGCCAGTTCACCTACTCATATGTTTCCTGGTTTTCGCACACCAGTACTCCACACAACAAATCTTCCCAAGCAACTGGCTGCTTTGTAAGACATGAGTAATCATGTTAGAATGACAGGAAACAGTCGTCAGGTTAACCGGAATTTACGAAAGACCGGTGGTGACTTCTAAACTTCATACTTCACATTTCACACTTAATACTTCACACTTCATAGATAAAACTTCATACTTCACACTACAAACTTCACACTTCACGCTTCAAACTTCACACTTCAAACCTCATACTTCAGACTTCAGAATTTATACTTCAAACTTCAAACTTCAAACTCCACACATCACATTTCAAACATATTATCTTTAAAGTGTGAAGTATGAAGTCTGAATTTCAAACTTCAGACCATTCTTCAGACATCAAACTTCACACTTCAAACATATTATCTATGAAGTGCGAAGTGTGAAGTGTGAAGTGTGAAGTGTGAAGTTTTGAAATGTGAAGTTTAGAAGTCACCACCGGTCTTTCGTAGGAATAACCTAAACTAACTAAAAACGATGTTAAAGGTGCTGAACTCCAGATTTAAGATATTAAAGTGAAAGTGTCAAAACTGTTCAAAAGCTGTCTTAAAAAATCATAATCCTGAGATAAAATTAGAGTAATAATTTCATTTTCCAGTACAATAAACATCTAAATATGGATCGTTTATGCTTCATTTGTACCGGGTAGACATACCCAGTAAGCCAAATGTTGTACAATTTTCCTTGACTTTCCATTTTTCAACATTTACCGTCAAAATAAGTTTGAACTATTTATTACTTACTTTGTTTTCACTCTAAGCAATATTTGCAGGAGTTTTAACATTTCAAAATTTAGATCGCCATTAAACTCCGATCATTCGTTGATCATGTTGAACTTCCATTTCCGTTGTATTGATTGACACAATACTTACGTGACCAGAGCTCCGGATGAGGGCGTTTCTCATATTCTAAAATCCTTATTTGATCATATAACCCTATGTTGTGGGTACCCACAACATAGGGTTTGGTTGCATAATAAGAGAGATATGGTTGGGGAAAAATGCTGTATACCCCTCCTTATCTGGACCTTTGATGACTGTTCGGGAGTAGGCATATATATTAATTGGTTGGGGTTTAACGCCGTTTTCAACAATGTTTCAGTTATATCACAGCGACCAGTTCACCTTCTCGTGCGTGTCCTGGTTTTCCCACACCAGTACACCACACAACATACTTTCCAAGCAACTGGCTGCTTTTCCACATAGACTATTAAACTGCCCATTGTTGAAAGACGAACAACGCATGTCACAGTGACCTTTGTCAAACGTCGGAAATAATGTTGGCCGAGTTGTGATTTGAACTCACAACCCCTGGATTGACAGCCCGCGTCGGCATTTGCGTTGTAAGATTCAAACGAAATGAGCCCTCACATACCTTAGATAAATAGGAAAGTCGATAAGCCACGTCTAGCGATTTGGGGTCTTATTGACTGTCCGTAACGGGGGCATATTAACCCTTTCCCCATACAATAAATCTGATTATAAAATTGAGTTGAAATCATTGTGGCAAATGGAGAAATTGCTGATTACGAGCGATTTCTCCTTTTGTCACACTGTTTTCAAATGTTGCCTGCTGCAAAGACGTTAGAAAGCATCTGTTAGTGGAAAAGGGTTAAGTTAGATTTGCGTAAAACCTATAGGGATACATTGGTGGTGGTTTTTTGTTTAAATATTATACTAGGGCTAAGTTACATTTGCGTAAAACGTATATGGATACATTGTTGTTGTGGTTTTTTTTTTAAATTTTATACTAGGGCTAAATTCCATGGATACGAAAAGTGAAGACATTGGTGAGACTGTGTATTTACACATGCAAGTCTGGGTCTTCACGACACACCGTTTCGTTTAGACCTAAAACCGCTAGGAAAAGGAAAATATTCGGTTTATGTGTACTACTGATAACACAAAATAAAGTGACATGGTTTGGCATTGGACACTTCGTTTTGCACGTTTCGGTTGTATTTTTTGTAAGTAGTTCTATGTTCAAAACAAATCATTTTCTCATTTGTAATTATTTCAACTGATATGCGTTTAAATTAAGTCAACGATAAAACGTCTATTTATATCTATGTCTGTGACAGCGCAGGTTTATGGTAAGCCTTTTATCTATTTATAAGTGGAAAAGATATCTCTGTACATTTAACTCGTTCATGCAGGCAACTTTTGGAAACATTGGAGAAAAAGGAGAAATTACTCGTAGTGATCAATTTCTCATTATGCCACAATTTTTTCCACCCTTTGCAATAAATGTCCTTTCATCTACAGATATATTTTATAGTTTTGCCTTAATGTTTTCCAAGTCCTTTGCTTCAGATAGTTGCATGTGGGAAAGGGTTAAGAGAAAAATCAAAACGACTCAGGAATTTCATTAGTTAGATATATATTTTTCAATATTAAAGAAACATCTTTAAAAAAATAAGCCGGACACATCTCTAATTGATGGATATACATCTCAAATAGAAAGGTATCCCTCTAACTTTGAGATATTTATATTTGTATTAGGATGGCTCTCTTTAAGAATTTTTTAATGATCTTTGATTAAAAGTGTATCTGTAACTTTGAGGTTTATATGTCTAAAATATAAAGAATATAAAGAAGATATTCGTCTCATGGGTATGACCCGACCGGTATTTCCTTTAACTAACACGATTGATAAAGTAAGAAAGATAACTCGTCAATACATAGAGTGAAAAGTGTTGTTATCGTTACGTCCCTTTATCAGGTACCCGAAATCCCTCATCCTTAAACCCGAGACTGATGCTCATATACCATTCGCAATGCTATCTCCGCAAACATTGACGCTACGGAATGAAGCCAGTTCAACCAATTTCCTTTTAAATTCGCTTGTCGAGTGCGGGAGGGTTCGGGTTCGATCCCTGACCGGGTCATACCAAAGACTCAAAAAATGGTAGTAATGGCTGCCCTCCTTGGTGCGCAGGGTAACGGGTTTAGGATACAGACTGACAGGTGATAGGATAAAAAAGTAGTACGGATTACTTACCCAGGAAACGCCGTGATATAACAACAATTTTTAAAACTGGTTTAAATATTTTATACGATAATTATTGGATGACTTGTTCTCAATATAAAAACCCAAGAGCTTATTTTTCAGCAGCCCAGTCCAGTCTGGTTCTCGAGACAGCCACTATGGCTAAATCCGGTACTCATTGAAATTGTCAAATGTAAAATTTGAATTTCTGTTAGAACACAACGCGAAGGAACTAACAGTAGGTTTCTAAGTGTTTCGTTTTTATCAGGTATTTTATTGGAAGACAACACGTAAACAGCTATTACTCCTTTTCATTTGGAAGAGTCCACAGCATCGGTTTTGGCAGGCAAATGGTTAACCACGGCATGTGTTCTACAACACCATATAAATTGTTTCAGTTTTGTTTCCGTTCATCGGTGATGTATGCCGTTTTTCAACATTAGTTCAGTTAATCCTTTCCCTCATAATCTTGGGCAAGGCACATTTTCTAGCCTAGTACTGGTTTGTTTACCCAGGGATCATGAATAATTAAAAATTTAATTGCGCGCTAAATGACCTTAGCTGTCGATGCGCCATAAAACAATATACATTCATTCCCTCATACGACAATTATGCAGCAAACGACTTTGAACATATTTTGTCTCAAAATGGAAAATTTCTATAATTGAATGGATAACCTTTGACTAAAAGTAGAAAACATTGTGGCAAAAGGAGAAATTGCTCGTTTTGAGCAATTTCTTCTTTTGTCACAATGTTTTCAAAAAGCCATCTGCGACAGATGCGTCAGAACGCGTCTGCATGAGGGAAAGGGTTAAAGCACGACGACTGTTCACTTATTCATTCTCACTGGGTAAACAAACCTGTACTAGGCTAACGCATGTGCCTTGCCAAATGGCTTCCAGCATGTGTGTCGCTCCGCGACTATGGATCGAACCCGGGACACTTAATTTCGAATTCCTGCAGTTAGCCATTCGGCCACGACGGATACCACTTGCTTGAGTTTAAAAACATCATACAATTGTGTTTCAGCGATATCTAAGTGTTTGGAAAATTACAACCCAACACCAATGGATCAATCACAACGCTGTCGTGTAACGCTCCTAAGGAAGGAAGTGGGGGAATTCACTGCAGTGGTAACATTCAGACAGCACATCGGAAGATTGAGTGATGATTGGATTAAAACGTCAAATCAAGGCGGGCATTTCACTTACTCGATTGGCTGCTTTCCAACATCGACTGTAAGCTCATTGGTTTTGAAGACGATTTGCGCCTGTCAACGTGACTTTTATGTCAAACGTCGGAAAGAATGTTCACCAAACTGGGGTTCGAACTCATAGCACGCGTCGCTTCCGATTGAGCTACAACACTTAAATGTTCCTCCCATGATTTTTAAGTAGGTTCATGTAATGTGTTTTTTTTTTAATATGTTTTATTGAATGAGGTTGTTTGTGGGGATTTTGGTCTTTTACGCCGCTTTCAAAAATTGTTCAGTTGTATCACGGCGTTGCCTGGGTGAGTAACCTGTTCAACTGGTCCTTTTATTCGAACACTAGCGAGTCAGTCGTAATGCTAACCACAAACTCCTGCGCGTCAAGGAGTGAAAGCCATTACTACCGTGTTTAAGGTACTAGATATGACTCAATCACTGATAGAAACCTGCTCTCCCATTCTCGTGGAGGGCGCTCTAACTACTTCATCAGGCAGACGGTTCAGAGGGATCCCATTGTATTAGCAATTTTACAGGATCCCATTGTATTAGCAATTTTACATGATCCCATTGTATTAGCAATTATACAGGATCCCATTGTATCAGCAAATTATACAGGATCCCATTGTATTAGCAATTATACAGGATCCCATTGTATTAGCATTTTTTTTTTTTTTTTTTTTTTTTTTTTTTTTACAGGATCCCATTGTATTAGCAATTTTTTACAGGGTCCCATTGTATTAGCAATTTTACAGGATCCCATTGTATTAGCAATTTTACAGGCGTGTTTGTCTTCAGTATGCGAGTCGGACTCTCTAGCCACTACGAGACGATGCCAGGCACATGATTCCCATGGTAGGTGTGTGCATGTGTGTCTTGGTTTGAAAAAACACGCACTTTTTTCTATACTGAGTATTTGTTTTAAATGGACGTGTCTAGCTTTGCATTTGAAAAAGAGTCAATAGCCAATTCTTGGAATTTCAAGATAAAAACGTTGAGTTGAGCATCCAACAGTTCAGAGCCTGCCTGGTCGTCAACATCGGTCCCAACCTTCGAATGGTTAATTGACCATAAACAAACGTATTCATCATTAATCAGAGGTCGAGATGAGGAGGGGTATACAGCTCTTCCCCCCACAATATATTTCTTTTTATCCAATCGAACCCAATGTTGTTGGTACTCAAAAGAATTGTCTCGTTGAGACAATTCTTTTGAGTACCCACAACATACGGTTATAGGGTCAAATAAGGATTTTAGAACGTGCAAAACGCCCCTTATCTAGAGCCATGCATTTCGTCGGTTACCTCCTAAAAAGACAGTATACCTTCTGAAATAATCGTATTCATGACCAAATCTAGCTATGTGAAAAAAGGCACTGTGTCTACATATTCTCGAATGCAGTGAGCCGATTGATATATGCCCTTGTCCGCGGTCGATTCATCTTATCTCACAATTGATTGAGTGGCAGGGTAGTCCAGTGGTTAACATACTGGTCTGTCAATCCAGAGGTCTTTGTTTCAAATCCAGATCCGGGTTCTGGAAATTTAAGGGGTGTTTTTAAGCGTCTCCAAATCAACTACATGTCAAGTACCTGGTCAGTTCCAGGAAAAATAACATACACCGGGCACGTAAAGGAACCAAGGGGTATTTTCGGAGAGAAATAGGGTGTCGTCGCGCCCGGACTCCCTTTTATCTCACTTTGTCTGCTCGCCAAATAGTTAATTCTGCAATGCGAGGGTAAATTAAAATTGATTCACAACAAAGTATTCTAAAATACCTCAGGTTGTTTACACTGCGTGTTTAAAATAACTCAGTACTGCATTTCAAACTAGTTGATAAACAATGTAAAACAGCTTCTCAAAGCAACTAAATTTATTGTAAAAATAAACAATGAAATAAAAAAGATACAACATATAAGAAAGAAATAAAAATGGGTCATGAATTCTATGTAAATTAATATCATATTATTCACACATCTGAATTAAAATACAATGGCATTTGGGTTTTTTATCCCACATGCAAACACAGTTGTACGCCTTTGCAGCAGACGGCATTTGCAAACATTATGACAAAATCAGAAAAAGGAACTAATGTATGTTCATAGAGGTTTATAATGTTTTAGTCATAAGTCGTCTGTTGCATTTTTGTTTTGTACGTGGGGAAAGGGTTGTTTATGAAAAACATATAAATAAAACAATGATAAATAGAAAGATTTCATGCGCATTTTCTCCATTTGCCAACAGTCGTCTACGTAAAAATGTGTCAGCAAGTTAAATAATAATTTACATTGTGGTCTCTGCGTAAAGTATCGACCCGGTCCCGCCTAAGCATGCCGCGCAGGCGAACCCGGACAGACACTTTTCGCCTCCTGTGGATTTTCTGTTTCGGGAATCATTACTCTATACCATTATCCACCTGAGACGGAATGTGTCGGCCCGGATCAGTCTGTGAGCATTTCGAGTCCTTGGCGTGAAACGGTTGAACTAAAAACTTATTTTGAAAACCCTGGTTTAGGGGCAATTTTAACCCATTTGTAAACAATGCAAATTTATGTGCCATTGCTCAGAACGAGCAATGGCACCAAAATTTCCATTATTTACCAAGCAAGGTGATTAACCTTGGTAAAAAAAATACGCGGCGTTTCCTTGGAAAGTTGCTAGTTCTACTGGTCCATTTATCCTGACACCAGCCAGTCAGTCGTAATGCTAACCCCGCAACTCTAAGCGCCAAGGAGAGCAGCCATTACTACTATTTTAAAGTCTTTTAAAGTCTTTGGTATGACCAAGCCGGGGACGTTGTACCGCTACACCAACGAGGCGGTCAGCTGTATCATCATAAGATGGATGCGCGTAAAACATAGCATAATAACATATTAAAGTTAATACAGTTAATACCGTAAATCAGAGCTCTAGATAAAGGGGCTTTTGCATGTTCTAAAACCTTTAATTGACCCTCTAACCCTATGTAGTGGGTACTCAAAAGAATCGTCTCAGTGAGACGATTCTTTTGAGTACCCACAACATAGGGTTTGCTTTAATAACAAGAGAGAAATTGTGGGGAAAAGAGCTGAATACCCCTCCTTATCTGGACCTCTGCCGTAAATACCACCAGAATATTGAACATGTTACATCTCAATAGATTCGTTGGACTTGATTGTACCTCGATATACCGATTTACACTCGTTTGAGTCGGGTTTCTTATGTGCGCATGTATTCGGGACATACCGTATGGCCCGATCAAAACGTCTCGGCTCATTTGGAGCAAATCGATGTACCTACCACCTGGTCTGGATATTCGGCATATAACTATTGGGCAATTACGATATATGCAAACACGTGCACCTATGATTGGAGCCGTTCCACGAGAAAACCAACATTACGGTCTCTATAGAGTTATGATTCTTGAAACAGAAAATCCACAGGAGGCGAAAAATGTGTTCGGCTTAGCCTGCGCGGCATGCTTAGGACGTTAATTAACACAGAGTCAACAATGTTGGTTTTCTCGTGGAACGGCTCATTGCTATTAAACCTTTTCCACCTACAACACAATTGCAGCAGACGCCTTTGGAAATAGCTATGCCCTAATATGGAAATATCTCCAATAAAGTAGTACAAGTAGTTTTACTGAATTGAGTTTTAAAAAATGTGGCAAAAGGAGAAATTGTTTATCATGCTTATCATACCTCAATGTCTTCAACTTTATTGAATTATTGTTCTTTCATTTATAGAGATGTTCAATATTTGTAACTATATAATGTTTTAAATTCGTCTGCTGCATATTTGCGGTTTGTGGAACATGGTAAAGACCCCAAATCGCTAAACGCGGCTAGTTTGTGGACAGAGCAGATGGCTATGATTAAAAAAAAGCTGTAAGGCTTGACCGAATATCATCATTATGATTTGTTTCAAAATATCATCAAGAAACCTTGCATGCAATCACCGATAGCTGATACGTTTCTAAAGCAGCACACCCACATTTTAAATGCAAAACGATAGATTAAAATGAAGTCGATTCGGCAGAAAATAGGGGCTGCCAATTCAGAAACCACAGTGCCGCTACCGGTTCATGTGAAATCACTATTCACCCTTGTCTTCCGTAACAGTCATGTCTCTTCATGTTTGACGGCTACCTGGTACATCCGAAATACTGTTTAATCATCCGTGCATAATTTCTGAACACTTCCGGCGGAACACGCGTGTAATGATCCGGAAACTCGTTATTTTTGTCGTCGTTGCGCCATCTGTCGTACCGAATTTTATTCCAGCGCGCCATCGTCCTATAAAAATCCTGGTATTCCCAGAATATTGGATAAAGTTCGAAAATGGCTGCATGCTTTGGAAGAAACATTGTATGTGTTAAGGTACATCCATGCATGGATATCATGACATCGGTATTCGTGGCTAAACGAAGTTGATCTACTAGGGGAACCTTTTCAGCCAAAATTGTTTTAACAGTATGACCTTTGAACTCTTCTTCTAATGTCTGTATTAATTCTTGCTCGTTTTTGAACTTCCGCTCTGCATTTCGTTTACTTAAAGAATTCACTTCCGGGTGAAATATATAATCATGTCGTAAAGACAAAACAACAACCAATTTAGAGCAGTCCAACTTCTTTCTTTCGTGGATTCCAAAGAGATTTAGAAACAAATTTGAGAATTCTTCAATGAATGGTAAATCCTTCTGTTTGAAGTAATTCATTGGACTCTCTGGTCCGGCAAAACTTAATATAATATCATCGTATAACTGGGGGCTTTTCAGGTCCTTGACTCGAGTGAAGCTATTGAATAATTTTTTCCAGTGATCATCTATTTGGTTGTATGCTACTCGATCTACAATTAAGATATTCATACTGGAAAATGTATAACCGAATTCCTTTGACATCAAATAAACACCATACCACTGGGTCATTGCGTGGTAAAAATTATGAGCATGCTCCCTATAAATAACAACTGTCGGAGATTCAGTTTTTACTTTTAGAGCTTTATCCGAAATAGTTTTATCCTTACGTTTTAAACTGTTTGAATATTTAAACAAACCAAACTTGCCGACGTAGTCAAACGTGTAAAGAGTACTCGGCATTTCTCCCCCATCGTGGCAATCAATTGAGAATACGTCATCTTCCGGGTTATAGATGGCGCTTTTCAAACGAAAGAACTTACGATCATATCCGGTATAATTCCCGCCACAAAATGTCGTGTTATTCCTTACCCATCTATGTATATCTAATGTCTCAGTAAGTGTATCGTCTATATCATTTTCGCTGACAGTCGGTCCACTGCTAAACCATAACAAGGCTGCTATGACGATGAACGGAGCGATGATTATCGCATACATTCGACGATCGCGCCGCCGGATACACGAACTACGCATGACGCCGCTGCTGTTGTCTGGGATTAAAATCGTTTCCTGTCTGAAAAACAAAGTGACGTGATATTATTCTACTGATTAATTGATACGGCAGGTCGGGTTAAAGAACGGAACTCATCATATCGTTTTTATTTTGTTTGCGAGTGTCTTTTTATGGTGGCAATTATTTGTTTGTTTCTTTGGAGTGTTTTTTAATATCACTTTCAACATTTTAGCTACATCAACGGCGTTGCCTGTGTCAGTTACAAGTACTACTGGTTCATGTATCCTGACACCAGCCAGTTGAGTTTGTCGTAATGCTAATCCCATAACAATGTGAGCCAAGATTGGTAAAACATTGTTTTATTATTTGGTATGACTGTAGTGGATTGGTCTGTCCAATATATAGAAGGACGCCGAGCCTCGGTAGCTCAGTCGGTACCGACCCGGGCTGTCAATTCATGTGTAGTGAGATCCCAGCTCGGCCAACATTCCTTCTGACATTTGAAAAAAAGCCAATTGGAGACATCGGTCAGTTATCTCCCTTTAATACTCTCTACATCTAGCTAGGTCCTATCATTTGATTTCCTCTGTTTTTATCATTGGTTTCTTTGCACTGGATGGTGCACTTATAATTGCATTTTTCTTGTCCAACTGTTATTAGATTGAAACAGTAATTCCACATTTGTTTTCTTTAAACACTGCTATGTAAATTTTCTCTTTTGAATCATCACTTTAATTAACACATTTATGATTAATGTGTACAGAGTAATTGCAATATCTCATTGCGAAATAGCGATAAAGACAAAGGATTCCAACTATTTGGTCTTCCTTGGTCTTTATCTGACAAGGGAGATAATATAATTATCACTAATGTCCCTAATTGCTTGGGAAGTTTGTTGTGTGGATTACTGGTGTGGAGAAGCCAGGAAACACGTCATGAGTACACTACAGGTGAACTGGCTTCTATGGTATTCCATGATATGACTGAAGAATTATTGAAAACGGCGTCAACCCCAGATAAACCTTCCCACACGGAGACGCACTTTGATGCCTCTGCAGAAAGATATTTCAAAATGTTGTGACAAAAGGAAATATTTGCTCATTATTTGAAATTTCTCGTTTTGCCTCAAGATGTTCAACTCTTTTCAATAATTAAACTTTCCCTTGCATGTTCCATAATTTTGACTTTATGATTTTGTTTTTGTTTTGTATGTTCCATAATTTTGCCTTCATGCTTTCTTTTTCGTTGTGAATGTTTGTTTGTTTCCATTTACCCACGACATGCAGAATTAACTATTTGGCGAACAGACAAAGTTATATACAAGGGAGTCCGAGTCATTGTGACAAGCGTCATTCGTCTTCCACCAAGTCGCCGTGATATGACTGAAAAAATTTTGAAAACGGCGTTAAACCCCCGATCAATCAAACATGTTAGTGGTTAGTTAAACCCCCGATCAATCAAACATGTTAGTGGTTAGTTAAACCCCCGATCAATCAAACATGTAAGTGGTTAGTTAAACCCCCGATCAATCAAACATGTTAGTGGTTAGTTAAACCCCCGATCAATCAAACATGTTAGTGGTTAGTTAAACCCCCGATCAATCAAACATGTTAGTGGTTAGTTAAACCCCCGATCAATCAAACATGTTAGTGGTTAGTTAAACCCCCGAGCAATCAAACATGTTAGTGGTTAGTTAAACCCCCGATCAATCAAACATGTTAGTGGTTAGTTAAACCCCCGATCAATCAAACATGTTAGTGGTTAGTTAAACCCCCGATCAATCAAACATGTTAGTGGTTAGTTAAACCCCCGATCAATCAAACATGTTAGTGGTTAGTTAAACCCCCGATCAATCAAACATGTTAGTGGTTAGTTAAACCCCCGATCAATCAAACATGTTAGTGGTTAGACTATGTTTCGGATGACGTAGGAATGAAGGGAAAACGGTTTTGTCTCAATCAAAACCTATTGAGATGAATCTTCCAAGTGCACACAACTCAGTTTTACGGAACAAATATGACATACAGAACGTCAATAATTATCTGCCTTACCAAGATCACCGTTAACTAAAGAGCCTTATTTCGTGGTCTCAAATCAGTAAATGTCTCTAACCTTTCCCTCATATAGACGCTTTCTGACGCCTCTGCAGCAGACGGCTTTTTGAAAACATAGTAACAAAAGAAGAAATTGCACAAAACGTGCAATTTCTCCTTTTGTCACAATGTTTTCCACTTTTAGTCATAGCTTATCCATTCAATTATAGAGATTTTCCATTATTTGACAAAATGTGTTCAAAGTCGTCTGCTGCAGAATTGTCGTATGAGGGAAAGGGTTTACCCTGTTCCAATTGCATACGCATTGTGAGGCCTATGCAGCAGTCGACTTTCGAAATCATTGGGGCAAAATGATAAACTTTTCTCCTTTTACCACAATATTGTTGCGTTTTAACCTGGATGTTTTCCGAGTTATCTGCTGCATATTTACTGCTATGGGAGAAGGGTAAACGCGTTTAAATGTGGTACTTTAAGGTTACATTACACCAAACAAACTCCTTCTTTGTTAATCGACCAGTTTCAGTCCTCAATTGTCACACTTTCTAAGCGTTCCTCATGTAGAACACCACATATCATTGAAAATAGTTATTAACTCCCTAGCTTTAAAACAATCCAAAGAAAATGTGGGGTCATGCATTATGCAAGAAAGAACTCACCGGGCGAAAATGGTAACTGTCATTTTGGACCAAATCGGGCCCGGACAAAACCGGTGTTTAGCATTCATTACTTTCACTTTCAAACAAGGTCAAAATACTAAAAGTGATCAAATCAATCATTTCCAGTGCATCCTATACACATTTACAGTGCATTTAAACTCAATATCATATATTCAATACATTCTGGTGATGGTATACACCCATTTCTACGCAAACAACGGTTTGTTTAGGGACTATAGTAATTTGTGTAATTTGACCTTTTTGTTTAACCCCTTTGCCTACACCTCTGCAGCAGACGCCTTTGAAAAATGATGTGTCGATCATTATATGCTTTTACCACAATGTTTTCAATTCTAACAAATTGATAATAATAATTATACTATAATTAAAGGAGGTTTTTTCACATGTATGCCTGGTCCGTGCCAAGATGATTTAAAACAGCTATATAGGTTAAAACAGATATTATGTTTTGGGAAAGAATGGTATACATGTACACATCTTTATCTATGTATCCGACATATATAACGACGCCTTTTGAGCAAACCAACTTTTGAAAACATGGTGTATAACCCTTTACAACATGTAGACACTTTCTGACGCCTCTTTCAGACTTTTGAAAACATATTTGCAAATAGCGAAATTGCTCTCCAATTTCCCACAGTGTTTTCAACCCCACTTAATAATTTAAAAACTTTTCATTTATAATCTGTGATTTTTCACATTTTGGAGAAGATTTAGTCTGCTGCAGATGTGTTGTATGTGGGGAAAGGGTTAAAGCCACCAAATTAAACTTGATGGATTTAACTTAACACAATAGTATGTCTCTAGCAAGCGTGAGAGTATTGAAGGGTCTTGTATCTCGGTCAAATTCTCATTTAATCTGTAACCCGAGGGCGTCCGAGATAACGCGAGATTACAATTAGGACGCTATTGGTTACGATACGGGAGACAGAATCATTTTACACGTTTCGTTAATTTTAATATTATAGACAATTCCGTGACATTTCAACCCCCAAATATATATATATATGACGACAAGCCAGTTCTTTTATACTTATAAAGTTACACACAATTTGATATATTGTTGGTTATAGTTCGTATTTACTCATTTTATAAATGTGATAATCGCCCCTCTGTCAATGTCGTCTCTACAAATTGGATTTGATTGATTGATTGGGGTTTAACGCCGTTTTTAACAATTTTTCAGTTATATCACGGCGGCCAGTTCACCTATTCATGCATTTCCTGGTTTTCTCACACCAGTACTCCACACAACAATCTTCTCAAGCAACTGGCTGCTTTTCCACAAAGACTTAGCCCATTGGTGGAAGACGAATGACGCATGTCGCTTTGACTTTTGTCAATCGTCGGAAAGAAAGTTGGCCGAGCCGGCATTCGAACTCACAACCCCTGGATTGACAGCCCGTGTCGCTACCGACTGGCTCGGCTCTACAAATTGGAAGATTTTAAGTGAATATCGCTAATCGTAGTATAGTAAGTGACTAAGTCTCAATTATTGAGAAAACGGTATAACTGTTTGATTAAAGTATTCGACCGCTGTGATGTGCATAAATCGTTTGTTTGACAGATTACATTTTAAAATTATTTTTTATTTAATATAAGTGTTCACAAACTTTGCACTTTTTGAAGATTTTTGTAAAAATATATTTGAGATTTTATTTTCCTACATATCCAAAAGCAAGATGAAGGTCGGGAATTCCGAGCTTATATTTAAACATTTTAGTGTAAATAAACTATTTTGCTAATGCCAAATGAGAACTTAAATGAAGTTATAGACATTTCATTTTGACTGATTTTTGTCAAATTTCGAGAATTACCTTGTAGCATACAGTATCACTATTTATGTAATATATATATATGGCATGTTTAGGTATTGGTCTGAAACTTCAGTACATGTTTCTTTTTATTGTACATGCAGAAAACATGATTTTCAAAAAATTAAATGTTTATTTCTACGAAAAAGTTTCATATTTAGTGTTGGAAGGTTCTGTACTCATTCTCAAATTTCTCTACAAATAACAGTCAGATCATGATTGTTATTAAAATATCTCTGGTTTGACGCAGGCATCATTCAATTTAACCTGGTTGCTTTTGTTTGGTCGAAATACTGCATTTGGAAATTCCAAAATGTCCTACTAATAGCTTGCTAGACTGTTAAACGAGTATTTTCTAATCTCTATATTATAAACGTTTTATTTTTTAATTGTTGCAATATATGAAAGCGTCTAGATGAAACTACTGGTTTTCAAACGTTCTTGATCGTAAAATGCTGGTGACATGTATCATTGTTTAGATTGACAAATTATATTCTCTGGATCTTGCAGTATGCAATGCAAGTGTTAAACACTGTCGCGTGTTTGCCATCTTTCTTTAATCAACACGCTTAGTTAATCCTATTACCGATTATTATGGGAGATTAAAGGACACTTGACACCTGCTGTGAGAACCAAAGACCTAATAACACATTATTAGGTCTTTGTGAGAACCAAGACGATGACAGTGTAATTTAATTAAGATAAAACCATATTTAAAAAAAAATAATCATACAATGATTTATAAAATACATAATTTAACAGAATAGGAGGCAACACGGTGTCGATTTAAACCTAACACTAAACAAAACGTTATCGAGGTTTACATATAGATTTTTCACTCGATAAAATGCGTACAGGTATGGTCAACCTGAGGACGATAATATTGGAAATTTGACGATTATCGTAGAGTGACCTCACCATTTAATACACTCACCCTGCTCTAGCTATATTTAGCTATATGTTCTAACGTTTTCAATTGATTGATTTGGGTTTAACGCCGTTTTTAACAATTTTTCAGTTATATCACGGCGGCCAGTTCACCTACTCATGCATTTCCTGGTTTTCTCACACCAGTACTCCACACAATAAACTTCCCAAGCAACTGGCTGCTTTTCCACTTAGACTTAGCCCATTGGTGGAAGACGCATGTCGCATTGAATTTTGTCAATCGTCGGAAAGAAGTTGGCCGAGCCGGGATTCGAACTCACAACCCCTGGATTGACAGCCAGCGTCGCTACCGACTGAGCTACCGGGGCTCGGCTCAAACGGTTTCAAAGCAGACGACTGGTAAATTGGCCTATGGGGGGGGGGAGGGGGGGAAAGACTGTAACAAATTCAAATCGCCAAATTTTAGAAATTGCATTGAAACGACCAGACACGTCTAGATAATAATCCTTATTAGTCACTCTCCCTCTATATTGTTGGTACTCAAAAGAATCGTCTCAATGAGATGATTCTTTTAAGTACCTACATCATAGGGTTTTATTGGACAATAAGAGAGATATTGTGAGGAAAAGCACGATATACTGTTACATTAATTTGTAGCTCTGATACGGCCATTTTCAATGCTATGCTATCACGAAGACCAGTTCACATAACTAAAAATGCCGAGCCCCGGTTGCTCAGTCGGTAGCGACGCGGGTTGCCAATACAACGGTTGTGAGTTCGAACCCCAGCTTGGCCAACATTATTGTCGGCGTTCGACATAAGTCACTGTGACAAATGTCATTCGTCTTACAGTCTATGTTAAAAAGCAGCCAGTTGCTTTGGAAGAGTGTTGTGTGGAGGACTGGTGTGAGCAGGTCAGGATACAAATTAGTAGGTGAACTGGCTGCCGTGATATGACTGAACAAAATGTTGAACACGGCGTAAAACCCAAATCACACACACACACAGGGTACCAGGGCGTGTCATTTTTCCCACACTATCGTATAATATACACTACCGTACTATAAATACATATAAGTATATAAGTCAAACAATTGTGATCACACACGTAAAGAATTCAATTTGCAAATGTTCAATGATGTTTTATCACGAAGGCCAGTTCACCAATTCACCTAACGTCTGTTACACCTTACGGTCTTAATATATTGCCGTTACATATTGCATATTGAAAGTCTGGCTGAAAATGACCGTCTCTGCCCATTTTGCGACGACGTTGTGTCAGAAATACATGTCTTATTTTAGTGTAAACTATATGAACAAATACTTAAACCATCGATAAGACCTTTGCAATCAACGCTTTATTTGCCAATCTGTCCGATATATATAGAGAATATTATGTCCCTGACTTAAGATATGAATTTTATCTGACACTGAGTGACAGTGTCATCTGACAAGCTAGCAGGTAAGTCTTTAGAGCGATAAAGGTGGATGTTTGGATCGCTTTAGATGAAACAATAAGTTGTTTAGATTCAGAGCAACTCCTTTCTGTTTTAGTGACCCAGAGAGTTTATTTTGTGACTTACTACAAATATCCTTCAGGATTGAGCATGGATTATACAAAAGGCCCTGGTCATAAAGATTAAAGAGCTCTTTGATAAAATGTAACTGTTCTGATTTGTAAAAATAATTGAAAGGTTTTTGATATGTTTCTTCTGTTTAATAGTATTATGTAATATCTTGTTCTGTTCTGTTTTGTGCTCGTTTTGAGGCTATGCCTTTTCCATATTATTCTATTTATCTTGCATGCAAAATTATATTTTCAGGTAAATCTACATTCATTTTAACTAGTTTTAATAAATAACATACAAAATTACAAAAGCTCATGACCTCACCTAAAATAGAATGACGTCCCGCGCGTGCATAAACCCGCGCCGAATTACATTGTGTACACACGACTTACGGTAAGCTAAAGAGTTCCGACTTCCAACTCCATATTTCTCCATTATTTCTACTTAATTTGTATATCTGGTGTGACATACCTTAAAATGGCAATATTAACTCGGAACATATTCTTTATAGTAGAAGTGTAAGTATTGCGGATTGGCCGTCGCTTCAATACACTAGATAGGTCAACATGTATGTCAACCGCCGTGTTTTGAAAATGAATAGTTGTGTTGGATCTGAAAGTCAATGTATAAAGTTAGTTCAGGCTATGGAAGTTCAAGTAAATCTCAACGTTTAAATACAGATGACTATATTCAAGACTTAAGCTTAGTCGTCGTTTAGATTGGAGACATTCATTTTTGGAAAAGGATACCGTCACTGTTCAAGTTGTGGGTAGAAATGTCGAAGACACGTTACGAAATTTTTAGTTTTAAGAATGATCATTTAAACACTAGCTGTACGTAAATGATAAAGTTATTTAACAAGAAGAAACATTTTCTGTATGTATCTCGAACGCATAAGGATTTTCTGTCGGAACTGCTGTATGAATGAGGAATCCATGGGTAGATGAGGCTGTTCGAAAACCCTTTCTCGTGGTAGAACACAGACTGACAATAGAAATTAAATATTTGTCGTTTAACGTGGGGTCATTTAAGTGTATTAAAATTACTTGTGGAAACAAAGATATGCTTCTCAGTATAGGACATTACTCGCTTCTGATTGTATTTAAACACTGTTACCTATGAACTGATCACGTGAGAATAAACAGGTCTATGTATGCTACATTTTCAACGAAGAAAGACAGTTCATCAAGTAAGACTGAACATGCAGATTCCGTGTGATTTATATAACGGTATTCTTTTCGATTTGTGTTTGCATTGTAAAATTTGTTGAAATTGTAATTAAAACAATAATAACTTTATTTCTGATTGTTATTTTATGTTTGTTCATTGCTTTGACTGCTATACTAGCAACATAATTGAGCCGTTCCACGATAAAAACAAACATTATGGATTCTCCGAAAGGTATCGATCCAGATCAGCCTACACAGGCTAATCCGGTCTTACACATTCCGTCTCAGGGGGATAGAGGTATTGAGCAATGATTCCTTAAACAGAAAATCCACAGGAGGCGAAACGTCTGTCCGGGTTAGCCTGTGCGGCATGCTGACGCTGATCCGGTTCGATAGTTTTCTGGTGGAACGGCTCATTTATATTTCAGAAAAAGTAATTCCAGCGATAACGTCATTTCTTAAAATAAGTAGACTGATAAAGATAAAAGTTGTATTATACCAGTAGACATGTAAACCAAAAGGCTTATCATACCAGTGTTATACGTCACGTAATCTGCTCATTGTATGCTAAAGGTAAGTTATTATTTATTTTATCAAGTGCCGACACCGTGGTGCCGAAACTTGTAATAATATTTTAAAAACTAGATTATTTGATCTGTGTAAATAGTCTTTCACTTGTTTACATACCAGTATTTTACAATTTTGTGTCCCTTTTTTTTTTGTACTGGTTTTATTTAATTTTATTTTTATATGATAAAATAGTGCATCTGTTTATTTGAAGTTATACAATATGGCGAATGTAATATTTGCTATAGATATGTATAAACTTTTGTTTCTTAAGTTAATGCAATTTGATTCATTTACGTATGATAGCATCACATCAGTTTTAACATTTTTAACTGCCTAGGAAGGTATATATGTGATGATTTCTTAGTCTCTTGTGTCTTATAACTCTGTTTTTTAGAATGGCTTTGTACAATTATTTATCAACTGTATTGGTGTATCTTGTTTTATATTATGTAACATGTACACAGATGATACTTTAATAAAGAATATATATATATATATAAATATGAAGTCAAAATATAAAATCCCATAACCTGGACTAGTTACACCTGTACTCCAGTGACAGCATTCTTCCCAGGCAACTGTACACCTTTCCAACATAGATCTGATCAGTCTAGTCCACAGGCGAAAGATGCAGTGATATGAACCCCCTGGTCCCTATGAATCAATGTTATTTGCAAAATATGACTCATATACTATGTAAAAAAATAAAAAATTGTATGTATATATATATATACTATGTTATAGTTGGTTTTTTTTTAATATTTGAGCCACATATTGCAAATAACAAATATATTATGTATTTTTCAAGTTTTTGGGGTTGTAGAGTGTGGGAAGGGGGCGGGGTGGGAAAGGACCAGGGGGTTCATATCACTGCATCTTTCACCTGTGGTCTAGTCACGAAAGTTGGTCAAATATTGGAAATGATGAATTGTCGAGCCGGTCCAAATCCAATAACGGCATACGTAGTGACATGAATGTTTTGATTACATTAACCCTTTCCTTTTCATCTTGACGACGCTGTAGCAGTCGACTTGTGTTTACAAACATTGTGATGAAAAGGGAAATTATTCATAATGAGCAATTTCTCCTTTTGTCAAACTAATCTCAACGTTATTATTCATTAATTTACAGAGATTTGTCACATGTTTCAAACTCAAGTCGTCTGCTGCTGATTTGTTGTATGCGAGAAAAAGGTCTAGGTGGGGTATGTAAACACAGTATGAGGTAATGATCAGAAATAGACAATCTAAGTCAATGAAGAGGAATAGAATAAGTGTTACCTTAAATAATATCTCCGATTTCCAAAATAAATTAAACTCTGTGTCAAGTTTACACGGGTATATGCATGTATGTGTGTTTAGTAAGTCCGGTACCCGGCGTAGTATAGTAAAAATCCGATAATTATTATTGTTATGGTCCAGTAAATATCATACTGTGTGTAGTTGGATTGGTCTGGTACCCTGCGTATTTAAGTGAAAATCCGATAACAGGTAACCTCTCAGGCTTACTATGCGGCGAGTTCATATGGGACCCGAGAACAGCCCGAATGCACTCTGAATCCATTTGAACGGTGATACTTTTAACCTTAGTGACGTCATTTTGACCTTTTGACCCGAGTCCTAAAAACAACCCACCTCAAGCCTGGGGTTACTAGCATTTCTAAATGGCGACCAACGATGTTAACTACTGGTCAAAGGGAAGTAAATCATTTTCCATAGGCGACCATTATAGCATTATGGGTTATGGTTCGTTACTAGCAAATGGATTGACACATATATCTGTATCAAACTAAAGTTCATTCTTAGAACTACCAGAAAAGCAAAACAAACTCACATGTTCACCGTTTCTTGAAAGAGCTAGGAGGTCGAATCAAAGGTCACCCTTATCCTGCACTGAATTTTACTTTCAATTTCAGAAAATACAGCATGTTCTGAAAATGGCTATTAGAGTGTCAACATAGGTAAAAGCAAACACTATTTTGGTTATAAATCAGTCAGAGGTTATTCAACTTTATGAAAATCACTTTCAACTTTCAACAAAATCATTATTGTCCAATGGGAGCCAACATCAGTCTTGTATATTCATCTGAAATTCCCTGGTCAAAATTGTCTGCCCGGCAAGCCGATCCGATTTACTTCCCTTTGACCTAAATAAAACGAATAATGTACACATTTTCGATTGATTCGGTTCAACAGTTAGGCAAATATGGCAATTACCCTTTACACTATACTGTGCTTTTAGCTCACAAATGGATACCTTTCTTGTGTTAAAATTGAATGTTTTCAGTGTTTAATTTTAGTCATAAAATATCATGCTAGATAGTAGTTTATGATGGTTTTCACTTTGTAAGGGTGTATTCAACATGTCAATGAATTGATTTGATATACAATTTCAATCTTTCTTATGTTTTATGAAAATTTAATGGCATTACCCCTTTTTTCTGCTTGAAAAAACAACATTTTGATGATATTTCTCAAATAAAATTCTGTTTTGGCATGATTTTGTTTCACATGGAAGCAGAACTGTTTCATGCCACTAAATAACATTGAAATAACACTGATATACAAAACTGAACACCTTTATCCCTTATTTTTTATGACTATAAAAGTCAAGGGTGCGAAGTTAAAAATCCTTAAATATGCCAATATAAGCGTGCTTTGCTGTAATAACCTGGAAAGAAAAGATTGTTTCTATTGCAGCATTACCTCATTTGATAGGAAGGAGGTCTCTAGGACACATTCAAGCATTGGAAACACAGAAATGTGCACAAAAAATCCCATTTTTTGGCAAAATTAGGGTTTCAACACAAAAATCTGGCTGATTTTTCAGAAATGACACAGGAAAAGGGGTATTGGAAAAGGTGCAAATTGCGTGGATCCAACACATTTCTACTGCTTAATGGGGCAACCCACCGCTCGCAGACATGGAAGTTTTCCGGATGCAATGAACACGGAAGATTTTAATCCAAATGGACGTAGCGGAGGATTTTACATTTGTCGCAGATATCCTATGGCCCTTTTTTCCTGCCGCGCAGTCCTAAAATAATGTATCTTATACTCGAACAAGAATATGCAAGACATTTTCACTTGAAAACGCTTCAATTTGACCTCATCAGGCCAAAGTAATATGATAAAACTGCGATTTTTGTCGAATTTGGAAATCATAAAAGGGAGGTAACTGAAATAGTGTTATGGTTCAGTCAAAATCTACAGCTGTGTTTGGCCTTTGAACACTCTAAATGATAGACTTAGGTTAAACAAGAATTCCTTTGCATGTATATCCGTTGGAATCAATCAAGAATATGACAAAAATAGACCAAAACCCAGGTTTTAGTAAAAATAAATTGATGTGAACAAAATGAAATTGCTCATAAATAGGAATTTATACCCCTTTTTCCAAAATGTTCCCACAGGTCATTGGCTGAAGGTGCATGACATGGCATGTATTTGAGAGAAACCTGAAGTACCTGGTCATATATGTTGCTGAATATGTGGCTTGGTTCACATCACAAGATTCCCAGGTTATTGTTTTAGCATTCTACCCCCAGTCTGACAGAGAACAAAAACAATACCTTCATTGATTGAAGCCCTCCATACTTGCTCTGAGCCTCTGAGAGTTTTTTTGGGGTTGGTTTCTATGTTTTCACACAGTATTTCATTGCTGACAGGTTAAATGAGCTTGTCTGAAAATTTCGTCCGCTAACGGCCAAAGTACCTAACCCAAAAGTAGCGACAATGAAAAAATACTACCAAAACAGAATTCTTGCTTTAGGTCAAAGGGAAGTAAATCATTTTCCATAGGCGACCATTATAGCATTATGGGTTATGGTTCGTTACTAGCAAATGGATTGACACATATACCTGTATCAAACTAAAGTTCATTCTTAGAACTACCAGAAAAGCAAAACAAACTCACATGTTCACCGTTTCTTGAAAGAGCTAGGAGGTCGAATCAAAGGTCACCCTTATCCTGCACTGAATTTTACTTTCAATTTCAGAAAATACAGCATGTTCTGAAAATGGCTATTAGAGTGTCAACATAGGTAAAAGCAAACACTATTTTGGTTATAAATCAGTCAGAGGTTATTCAACTTTATGAAAATCACTTTCAACTTTCAACAAAATCATTATTGTCCAATGGGAGCAACATCAGTCTTGTATATTCATCTGAAATTCCCTGGACAAAATTGTCTGCCCGGCAAGCCGATCCGATTTACTTCCCTTTGACCTACTCATTCGGAATACCTCGGTGATGAATGCTTCACCAATGGATGATCAAGGATTACGGTATTACCCGAGTAGTTCCGAATGGTTTACTACTAAGACGAGTAAACACCGTTCAGATGGGAAGCATTCGTGCGCATGTTTTCTGAATTTATATTTAGACATGACGTACAGTTCTCTATCCTAGAGAAGTCCATCCGAACTCGCCCATGGACATACGTGTTAACCCATTTATGCGCATGCCCAGTGCAGGTCATTTTGATTTGCTTGTTTGTTTCACTGTTGGTATTTAACCCCGCTTTCAACTTTATGTAAGATATATCACGGCGTCTTATTGCTAAGTTACGGGTACTATATACTTGTTTATTTTTTCCTAACACCTCCGATTCAGTCGTAATCCTGAGCTTCAAGGAGGTTGCTACCATTACTACCATTTTTTATCTTTTTCTTTTTGGTCTGGCCCGACAGGGGCTCGAACCAGTAACACTGGGCGGACGCCGGAATAACACACCGACAATCCGGCATTTAATAGAGTTGAAAATATTGTGGCAAAATGAGAAAATGAAGACTTTTTTTCCTTTCGCACCAATGATTTAAAATGTCGTCTGTTTGTTGGAAAAGGGCCGAGTCCCGGTACCTCAGTCGTTAGCGACGCGGGCTGTCAATCCAGGGGCTCTGAGTTCGAATCCCAGCTCGGCCAACATTCTTTCCCACGTTTGAAAATAGTTAATTTGACATTCGTCTTTCACCACAGGGCTGTTTAACAGTATATGTAGACATGTAGCCAGTTGCTTTGAAAGTATGTTGTGTGGTGTACTGGTGTGGGAAAACCAGGAAACGCATGAGTAGGTGATCTGGTCGCCGTGATATGACTGAAATTTGTTTAAAAACGGCGTTAAACAACACTCAATCAACAAGTGTTGGAAACAGGATGAACATATAGAGCAGACAGACAACTTAGCCACAATGTTTGTTTAAACTTGATTCAATAATTTCATTTTCTTTCATATAGAGTGTATATTTGTATGCATAAGTTTTCTAAGTCATCTGCTGCAAATTTGTTTCATGTAGAAAATGGTAAACATGTATTTATTTAATATATTTGAATAGAGGACAAATTGATCCTTATGTGGGGAGCAATGTCTACTTTTGCCACAACTTTTTCTTCTTCAAAATTCGTCTTCTGCAATGACGTCAAAATGCATACAGTCTCGGTGATGTAGTGGACAGTGCAGTCGAATAGAGAACGGGTGACAAGGGATATAACCCCGTCCGGATCATACTTTGAAATGATAGGAGTTGTTTCCCTTGTTTACGCTCAGATTTGATTGATTGGTTGGGGTTTAACGCCGTTTTCAACAATTTCTCAGTTATATCACGGCGACCAGTTCACCTACACATGCATTTCCTGGTTTTCTCACACCAGTACTCCACACAACAATCTTCTCAAGCAACTGGCTGCTTTTCCACATAGACTTAGCCCATGGTGGAAGACGAATGACGCATGTCGCGTTGACTTTTGACAATCGTCGGAAAGAAAGTTGGCCGAGCCGGGATTCGAACTCACAACCCCTGGATTTACAGCCCGCGTCGCTACCGAATGAGCTACCGGGGCTCGGCTTGCGCTCAGAAGACACAGGTGAAAACTGATTTTCTGTTTCCTGGGAAACTCCAACTTTTATCGTCTCATTATTTTTTATAATATCCATACTGGTTCGATAAAAAGGATTTTCCTGTATCAAGGAGTACCAGAATTATAGGAAAATGACTGGAAGTCACACTTTCAGTCCATATTATGGAAAGAATTGGCCACAAAAGTGGTCTGAAACCGGGTGAAAAAAGTAGGACAGAAAGATCCATTTGACCCTTTTTTCCAAAAATCACCCAACAAAAACGCAAGTTTTATTTGTAAAATTGAAGTAGAAGTGGGTTTAACTGAACTTACTGCTCAGAGCTTACTTTTCACATTTATAAAATCAAAATCAACCATTTACACAAAAATGTACCCAAAACTTACTATTTGTCATTATTTCTATTTTTGACCCTGGCCAAAATCCGAATATCCCGAAAGCAAGTGTTCTGACCAAAACTCCATAAGTGTTCACTAGATTTAAATAAAGGATTATGATAGATAGCAAATAATCCACATAAAATTCCTTTTATGCTGATTACTCAAATTCCACACACGAATCAAGCGAGGGGGTAAAATGCCGTTGCACACCTTGTCATTATTATTACACTTTATTACATACCTATCCAAATTTTGTATTGAAATTTAAGTGACATAAAATCAATATCAATTTTTAAAAAAATGATAACTAACACTGTGACGATAACACTTTTATTTTTTTTATATCATCACTAGTGATGATATCATTTTTGCCGGAACTACATTTTTTTGTTTAATACTAGGAATTTAAAAAAAACTGAGACCGATTACTAGGAAAATGACGTCACGTCAGCGGTTTTGACGTCATAACGCTAGTCATTTGGCGCCAAGTAGAAGCAGCAGTATTTGGTTACGTAACATTCATACGCCTAAGGCAAAGTCATTTTTTTTTATTGTTTCTTTAAAATAAAGGGAAGATTTATTCCAGATATATAATAAATAGAATAACTAACTGCATGTTTTTGATATCGAATTTATGTCACTCGGGAACAAAGGGGTAATTTGGTGTAAAATCACTCAACCTACGGTTTCGTGATTTTAACCAAATTACCCCTTTCTTCCCTTGTGACATAAATTCTATATCAAAAACATGCAGTTAGTTATTCTCTATTTATCACATAACTTGCGCTCCAGGAGTGACATAAAGCAGTGACATAAATATCATATGTAACTAGTTACATAAATAGCCGACTCACAGCACGTACGTGACGTCACTCCAGTGTGACGTCACTTTAAATGACAGCATATTGTTTACAATTGTTCTGAATTTCGGCATTTATTAAAAATATTGTTTAAAGAGAATAAATCTCGATAAATGAAATGTTATAAGTGCCTTGTTACTAATTTTGTATAAAATCAAAAGGTTATTGATAGGGACTATTTTTTACAGTGGAAGTATGCATTAGAACTTCGGGGTGAACTTCGGTCACTTTTTATATGAGGGCGAAGAAAGATGGATTTAAAGACTGAAAACAATCTTTTTATGGTGTTATGTGATAAATAGAATCTTACATTCGTGCTTATTTGATATTGTTTTTATGAAACTCGTCGACTGAAACGAATATGACGCTCGGCAGAGCCTCGCGTCATATTATTCAGTCGACTCGTTTCATAAAAACAATATCAAATATTATTTCAGTCGACTCGTTTCATAAAAACAATATAAAATAAGCACTCATGTAAGATCCTCTATATATGGACGTATAGAGGGGCTATTTATAGTAACACGTGTGGGATTCCCCAAATTACCATTACGATCATTTTTATAAAAGCGTATAGACAATTGAGAGACTTTTTGAGTATTTTAACGTGGTATTGTGTGATATTTCGCATTTTTTGCTGTAATAGAAATTCGGACGCCTGTGATTTGACTCGTGTTTTGAAAAGTTGTCGTCTGTATTTAATGGCGCCAAAAGATATTCTTATAATATGTGCACGTGCAGGAGTGACGTCATTTCCTCTTTAGACGGTTGAAACAAAATGGCGATATGTCGGATTAATTGTCTCAAAACATTTTGTGTCATCTTAAAGGCGTACGACTGATGTACCAGCAGTACCTGTAAGAGATATAAGAACAAAGTATTTTAAACCGTCTTTTCAACATTGTTTAAATTTTCGCGATTAATGTCAACTAAAAATAGAAATTTACAAAGTAGTCTTGCTAGATTTATTAATGAAGCTTCAAATAGGAGGAGGGATCTTATATCGATACCTGCTATTTGAATCATAACCACAGAAAAACCTTATACTATTAATAACAAGAAGAATTTTGATGCAAAGCATCAAAGACGCCGCGCATGCTTTTGAAGCATGACTTAAAGGAAGCAAATGCAGTTCAGTACATTTAAATAACCTGTGCAAGCAGACAGGATGTAAATATTTCGAACAAGAAGGCCAAATATGTCCGTTTATTTCAAACAAGAAGGCCAAGATGCCCCTATATTGCTACCATAGCCTATATTGCATGATGGACAGTTCTGTCTTTTGCTTGCTTATAAACTTTGAAAACTTTATAAAAAGGTTACCAAGAGCAGAAAGGGTCAATATTGACGTAGGGATTAAACGTTTTACATGCTACGATCTATGTGATATTCAGCATGTGAAGTTTAGTCGTGAAATTACAAGTTTAGTCCTGAAACCATTTGGTTTACGGTTTGCTTAACATTCATTGCAACTATAATGTGTCATACAAGCTGAAGTTTCTCAATTTTTTGTTACCAATAAACTGTTTTAAATCCTCTAACTGGACCCATTAGATAAAAAAAAAACCTTTTCGATTACGTCACCCCATGGTACAAAATTAAAACCTATCCCATACTGTATCAATGATGTTATAGTGATATGAATAGTTTTGTTATGCAAGTGATGATATTTTGTAGTCATGTTTTTTGCATGTTCAACCATTTTGTATGTATTTTGTATGGCCAATGGCACATTTAGTGCCGACTTGCCTAATAAAATTATTTGAGTCGAGAGTTGAGTTTTGTTGCAGCGGGGTAAATCACCGTACGAACAAAGGAAATCAAAAGTCCCTCGGTTAACCACCTCGACATAGTAGATCACCATTAACGCTTTCCCGCATACGACAATTCTGCAGCAGACGACTTTGAACATATTTTGTCAAAAAATAAGAAAAATCTCTATAACTGAATAGATAACCTATGACTAAAAGTGGCAAAGGGAGAAACTGCTTCTTTGATGGGTTTGTTGAATTCCTATCGAACAGAGTGGTCTGGATCAGATTATACGGACATTCTGGCTGATTTGAATCTATACTGGCCTCTCCTGTATTACAGTTGGTTGTCGCAGAGCGCCACTCAGATGATAAATTAGCTAGTTTATGCGTTCCCTCATACGACAATTCTTCAGCAGACGACTTAGAACATATTTTGTCAAAAAATAAGAAAAATCTCTATAACTGAATGGATAACCTATGACTAAAAGTGGCAAAATGAGAAATAGCTTCTTTGATGGGTTTGTTGAATTCCTATCGAACAGAGTGGTCTGGATCAGATTATACGGACATTCTGGCTGATTTGAATCTATACTGGCCTCTCCTGTATTACAGTTGGTTGTCGCAGAGCGCCACTCAGATGATAAATGAGCTAGTGTATGCGTCATACGACAATTCTGCAGCAGACGGCTTTGAACATATTTTGTCAAAAATAATTCTCTATAATTGAATGGATAACCTATGACTTAAAGTGGAAAACAGTCTG
The DNA here is from genome assembly GCA_031761405.1 of Serripes groenlandicus. NCBI lineage: Eukaryota > Metazoa > Mollusca > Bivalvia > Cardiida > Cardiidae > Serripes > Serripes groenlandicus. The sequence goes on along the minus strand of JASEVX010000002.1, from coordinate 46,934,090 downwards.
GCAAAAGGTGAAATTGCTCGTTTTGAGCAATTTCTTCTTTTGTCACTATGATTTCAAATAAGCCGTCTGCTGCAGAGGCGTCAGAAAGCGTCTATCAACGAATAAAGTCACCTGAAATGAGTTAATTACAATAATACAAAAATACTAAATGTAATTTGAAAACCGTGTGTGTAAAAAAAGACATCGCACATATTATGCAATTTATATAGTCAGACAATGTTCCAACTCTGAACTAAAATACAATCTTTAATGTTATTTTAAGAAGTATCATGTACTTATTACTTAATAAATGAATTGAATTGAATTTCAAGACGTAAAACGATCAAGGAAGTAAATTTAACGGGGTCAATTGAAACACTCCAAGCAATTATCTACCATACAAATTATCTACCATACAAACCTGATGTATTATATACCTACAAGCGAAAAATGCCGGCCCATTTATAGTCTTGTTTATCACACGAATCGAATGTGTACATACAATACAATACAAATATTGTATTGCGATAAACAAACACTATGCTTATAAATAGAAAAAAATACAAATAAAGACATTGATTTTTTTTTTACAGAAGAACATATACATATTAAACAACGTAGAAACTTATGGGGAAAACTTGACTCTTTTCAAATTAGGATAGTATATAAATTTCGATATCTTTTAGCAATAATAATAGACTTAGGGGAGAGTAAGTTTGTGAATGCTTGCAAACTCTATAGCAAAATACATTGTAAACATTATACAAGCAAGTCATCAAAATCTTTATGAAAGAAAGTTTAATTATTGAATATATAAAGGTTTGGAAAAGTA
>JASEVX010000002.1:46601934-46933079 GCA_031761405.1 Serripes groenlandicus | reverse complement strand
ATTTGTTTTTCTTCGTCTGACAGATGAACAAAGCGTCCGTCAGCCATTATGTTTGTTTATAGTATGACGTCATAGAACTTGTACCCGTGCTATTTCGCTCGCGGCCACGCGCTCCAAGTCAATTCGTCTTTTTTAGCTCCGCCCTAGAGTCAATTCCACTTTTTATCAGATATCATGTACCGTGTCTGTGCCAATCAAAATCATTAAATAAATTGATTTAATAATAAAGCCATTTGTATAAATTGCGTATTCAACTAGTGTAATAACAATGCTACGTAACGTCATAATGAAAAGCATTGAAAATGACCGCGCTATATAGCGACATTATACATATTTTGCGCTAATAATCGTCGAATTGGAATTTATGATATAAATAGAATATAACATTCGTGGTCATTCAATACAAAATGTTATTAAACTCGTTCTCTAAAATTGCTAAAAACTCGCCAAGGCTCGTTTTTATCAATTTTAGAAAAACTTGTTTAATACAATATCGTATTGAATGACCACTCATGAAATATCCTCTATCTATAGTATCCTGTTATGCCTGATCCAGGGAAGATGAGCAAATACTGGTATGAGTTCGAGCAAGGTACCGATAAGCGTTCCGACCAAGAGAGCCGAGCCCCGGTAGCTCAGTCGGTAGCGACGCGGGTTTGTCAATCCAGGGGTTGTGAGTTCGAATCCCGGCTCGGCCAACTTTCTTTCTGAGGATTGACAAAAGTCAATGCGACATGCGTCATTCGTCTTCCACCAATGGGCTAAGTCTATGTGGAAAAGCAGCCAGTTGAAATTGTTAAAAACGGCGTTAAACCCCAATCAATCAATCAATCCGACCAAGGGCAGTAGGACTTGTATGTCATGAATAAAACGCGTAAGAACGGATTGAATGAAAATGGCCATTTATGAATGCCATAAAGTGATAAACACGGTTACATGTTTAACCCAATTAAATATGAAAATGTGTACATGACATATCACAAGTGTCACTGTCTAAATATGGCAACATATTATGATACGGTGTCCTCAATCAATCAATCCGACCAAGGGCAGTAGGACTTGTATGTCATGAATAAAACGCGTAAGAACGGATTGAATGAAAATGGCCATTTATGAATGCCATAAAGTGATAAACACGGTTACATGTTTAACCCAATTAAATATGAAAATGTGTACATGACATATCACAAGTGTCACTGTCTAAATATGGCAACATATTATGATACGGTGTCCTCCCGATTGTCCCACATTTTGAAAATGCTATTTACCCTTAGTGCGGAGTGAAAAAGAGCAGTAAGGGAAAGGTGAGAATACAGGACTGTTATATTATATACAATAGACAACTTGATATTAAACGTACACTTACTAAATTTGAATAAAATTATTATTTTCTAAATAGTTTTTTCATCATTCCTATGTTATATAAAAGAGGACCAAACAGAGTTTATTTTCTGATGAAAAGCAAAGAAAAGTTAAGAGAATTCGTAACATAATGTTTTCATAAATAAAAGTTGCAAAGACATTGGAATTTTAAATGAACCGAACTGTAGTCCCGGGCAGGGATTAGCCGACACCTTACCTGTATATTTTCCCGATTGTCCTACATCGATTTTTAGCTCAAAAATCAAAATGTGATGATCGGGAATTAAACCTATGATACATGTACCTGCTTGGGAAGCATGCTGCGTGGAGTAGAGGTAGTCCTACACAACATCCGGGAAAGAGTAAACATTAGGTGAACTGGCCGCCGTGACATAACTGAACTACTGTTGAAAATGGGTTTAATCTCCAATCAAAATACACGATAGCGCGGGGGTAATTATCGATGTATTATACTGGAGTCTACTTATATTCTGGTGATTTCTCGACGGGATTCAGATGTCAAGAATTCAAATCTTATATTTATTTAAGCACGAACATCGAAATTGTTCTGTTCTGTTCCAGTTATAGACGCTTTCTGACGCCTCTGTCGTAGACAACTTTTGAAATCATTGTGACAAAAAGAAAATTGCTCATGATGAGCAAGTTGTCAATTTTCCAAAAAATTATTTCATCTCTATTTAATAATTACACTTTTATAAAGAATGCTTACGACATTATTATCAAAATGTTACCGAAGTCGTCTGCTGCAGATTTGCTGCAGGATGGAAAGGGTTAACAAGTTGTTTTACATAGATCCTCGTCTCCCAAGTGTATAGCGTGTTGTTTTGACTGGCGCTTTACGCAGCTTTCTTAAGAGGGATTGGCATGAAACGGTTGTAACTAAAAACCTATTTTGAAAACCCTGGTTTAGGGGCAATTTTGACCCCTTTGTAAACAATGCAAATTTAGGTGCCATTGCTCAGAACGAGCAATGGCACCCAAATTTCCATTGTTTACCAAGAAAATTTATTAAACGCTTATAAATAATTGATGGAGAGGTGATTAAACTTGGTAAACAAATACCAATTTAAGTTACAACCGTTTCACGCCAAGCCCTCGGTATTACAGTTTAAATATAACACGGTGTTTGTCTGTGTACATTATATCAAAGTTATCAGTACTTTTATTGACTTTTTATATCTACCTTTATTTTCCTTTTGGATATACAGTTTCTGGAAAAGATGTTTTCGAATGGTACTGTCCATATCTGCTATTTAATAGTGTCGTTATGAAAGTAGAACGATACCAACACAACACGTTTTCATTTTTTTTTTTTCGTTTTTTTTTTTGTGTGTTATTTTTTATTTCATTTTTTTCTGAATTATTTTTCTTTTGAAAGTGACTTATAGGCCCATGGGGCCGGGTGTTATTGTATTACTTTTTGTACTATGGTTTTGTTAATGTACATACACATGTCACTATAATAAAATATTTACTTACTTACTTACTAATCGGTGCTGCTTGTCCGTTTATCCTGACGCCAGCGAATCATATAACACCTCGAACCTGAGCGCCAAGGAGGGAAAGCCATTTCAACCATTGTTCAAGTCTTTGGTATGACTGGGACGGGGATCTAACCCACGACAGACGCGGACGCTCTACCACTACACCAGTGAGGTTGTGGGTGCACCATTTTGAAACAACCCACTTATGGCCTTAGGATGAAATGAAATCAGAAGAACGTGTGCATCACCTTGATACAGATGATAATAACCGTCATATGCGTCCGCCAGAAAACCAACATTGACTCAGCGTAAAGTATAGACCCGGATCAGCCTTGGCATGCCGCGCAAGCTAACCAGTACATACACTTTTCGCCTCTTATGAATTTTCTGTTTCAGGAATCATTACTTTATACCTCTATCCCCCTGAGACGGAATGTGTCGGCCCGGATTAGCCTGCGCGGATTGCGCAGGCTGATCCGGGTCGATACTTTATGTAGAGTACATAATGTTGGATTTGTCGAGGAACGGTTCATTTCACTGAAATACTGTTAGAAATTGCATATAACCCGATACAAAAAAAATAAAAAAAAAACAGTAAAAGCAATGTCAATGACATTCAAGAAGTATGAAAGCCACAGTCTGATCCTTGCTTGAACCGTAAGAGCCAGCCTAGTTGGTCTGAACAAATATAGTGTGTGGTATTGGATTCACACATTATACATTTCTATCTCAATGTAAATATGAGCCGTCTCGCGAGAAAAATCAACATTATGACCTCTGCTTCATGTCTGCGCAGACTGATCCGGGGCGACACATTCCGTCTCAAGGGAATAGAGGTACATAGTAATGATTCCTGAAACAGAAAATCCACTAAAGGCGAACAGTGTCTGTCCTGGTTCGCCTACGCGGCATGCTTAGGCTGATCCGGATCGATACTTTACGCAGAGTCCACACTGTTCGTTTTCTCGTGGAACGGTTCATATAAGGTGTTGAAACAGTATCAAATTTCCAGTCCGCATCGATATGACTGACCTTAGCTGTTCAAATTGGCTAAGTAATCAATCGATCAGAATTTCAATACTTAGAGGGATATCTAAATGGTTGTGGTATAGTTAATTTAGGCCTACTATATCAAATGGGCGTACACAGATAACGCTATTCATACACACAATTTGCAAAATGTAATTTCAATGACCATTAACATTCCGTGGTCTGATATTTACTTATAAGTTATTTCTGTTAAGTTTTGCAGACGATGTTTTTTATACACTAAAGAAGGCTTACAGTCTTAATGGATTCATTGAATAGTTATTGTAATACATTTGGTCTGACAGTAAATACTAGTAAAACCCTGTAATGGTATGTAACAATGGACGCCAAAGTGTTGATCCTGAAAGGGTTTATAACGGAATGAAATTAACTACAGTCACACATTTGACATATTTGGGTGTTACATTGTCCTACGATGGGAAATTCTACATGTCACACTAAAGGTTATATGAACAAGCTATGCCAGCTATTTTCGTGTTGTATTCTTCATTTGGCAACTTTTGTATGTTTATTCTTTTTTCTAATTGTATATCACTCATGTTGGCTGTCAATATGTATTTATTGTATGCCAATAAAATGATGTTATGTTATGTTATGTTAAATCTCTTTAACCCTTTCCCTCATATAGACGCTTTCTGACGCCTCTGCAGCAGACGGCTTTTTGAAAACATAGTGACAAAAGAAGAAATTGCACAAAACGTGCAATTTCTCCTTTTGCTACGACGTTTTCCACTTTTTGTCAAAGGTTATCCATTCAATTATGGAGATTTTCTAAGTTTTGACAAAATACGTTCAGAGTTGCTGCTGCAGAATTGTTGTATGAGGGAAAGGGTTAAAGGTTGATGACAAATTGAAATTGTTCGATTCACTTATGTTATAGATTTTGATGTATGGGGTCAATGTATGGGGGGTCTTCATAAAGCTGACGACGTAGAAAATGTACATTTAAAGTGTTTAGTTTACCGGTACTTATGACTATTAATGACACTAGTCTCGAATATTATATATCACATGTCATCTATTAAAACTATAAGATATGTATTGATAACAACATATTTATTATATATATGTTGCAACAACATGTAAACATGTTATGCAAATAAAGGACTTGAACTTGAACTATATATAATCACGCAGTACCTAACATTTCCGCACGGACAACTGAGAAATCTGCAGCGGACGGCTTTAACCCTTTCCCTCATATAGACGCTTGTTGACGCCTCTGCAGCAGACGGCTTTTTTGAAAACATAGTGACAAAAGAAGAAATCGCTCAAAACGAGCAATTTCTCCTTTTGACACAATGTTTTCCACGTTTAGTCATAGGTTATCCATTCAATTATAGAGATTATCTGTTTTTTGACAAAATATGTTCAAAGTCGTCTGCTGCAGAATTGTCGTATGAGGGAAAGGGTTAACACATCCAGATAAAAGTATAGAAATATATAGGGTTGTGGGGATAGCATAAACGACTGACTCGGCGGTGTCGGGATAACTGCACCAGTTGTCGTAGTAACTTGCATAGTAAACACCGTTATATAATTGAAAACTTGTTGAAATTTGTGCAAACATTTTTTTCCGGTGTGGCTGTTTGCTAAGAAATACCCAGATATTTTACAATATTGTTTCAGTGTTGCTCAATTTATTGCCTACCTTGGATATGTCAAGCCCGATTGTCCGAAATGCAATGCAAGCAACCTGGCAGCTAATTTCACACTACATGTTGTAGTAGATTGTGGTGTTGTGCAAAGAGCAAGAATGAAATTCAATAGATTTGTCTTGAAACACTTTGGTGTTAACATTTTTAGAACTCTAACTGCATTGAATAGAATTGAATATGTGAACAGTTTGCTTGGCATGCCTGTCAATCAATTATTTATTTTGCTAGGTGAAAGATATGATGCTTTTGTTAAACTTTCATATAGATTTCTTTAGTATGTCTGGTCAATCTATAATTCATAAAATATATTATCAGCGTATATGAGGGCCATCGTCGATCTATCTTGAGCGTCATGACTTTACCATATTCCCTGGATCGGGTGGAGTTCTCGCCTGGTTTCTGTGCGTTGGAAGATGTCAGTGGTCCGGCGACGCATGGGCTTAGATTGACTTATATGTTTTCACAAGTTTCCATGTATATAAAGCAGTAGCGTCGCGTATTCAACTCTACTTTCGTTTTCGTAGGAGTATGTTGGTGCCTATGATAGAGGGTCGCCTTATCTCGACCTCTGTTGTGAGTTGCAACAATTTAGTTCATGGAGTTGGATTCATCGGGCGCATTTATTCTGCTCAGCTCATTTATATTGTATGTCTGAATGCAGTTGGAAGTATAGTAGCATGTTCGCAAAATGTTACTCATGTGTATTATGATATTAACTTATGATTGCCTGTATCTCTTTCTGGCAATTGACTTGTATATATAAAATATAATTATGCATTTTTCTCTCATTTTCTCAATCTCGTTCTCATTTTCTGTTTTTACTTTTCTTTGTAGTTGCTTGTTTTTGTAATAGTTAATATGTGATCTGTTTGTATTGTTTGTGAAATCTTCAAATATGGAGGAAATAAAGATAATAATAATCTGGCCCGTAAACATCTGCTCATACATACATGTAACATATTGAATCTGTTCGTCATAAAAATGTTGTTATAAGTGAACGACCAGGTTCTCTTTGAAACTTAACCCTTTTCCACATACAACAAATCTGCAGCAGACGACTTTGAACATATGTTGTCAACAAATAGAAAATCCCTATAATTGAATGGATGACTAAAAGTGGAAAACATTGTGTCAAAAGGAGAAATTGCTCGCGTTGTCACTATGTTTTCAAAAAGCCGTCTGCTGCAGATGGGTCAGAAAGCGTCTATATATGAGGAAAAGGGTTAAACCTTAAATTATTTAGATCAATGAATTGTTTACAGTCAAATCGATTTAACACAGCTTCAGACAATCTAGCAATCAGCCAATGATTAGTGCCACAACCTCCTAACTGTCACTCATACGATATGCAACAAAGACCTGTGGTGCGTTTCACCAGTTATTGATAGTGTTATCCCTTAGCTCGAAATGTGCTCGGTTGGTGTCATGTTGTGCGCGACTTTAAAACTCCAATTGCTAACAATGTAGACCAAGATCAGTCTCCGTTGATGTGACGTTCAATCATGCGTTAACATCGTGCGCTACGCATGAAAGGACCACTCCATTATAAAAGCATGACATTTTTAAAAACAAGAATGATACATATAAAAATCATTGCTGAAATCAGGGACGTTAGACTACGTCCCTGCTGAAATGTAGCTTGATAACACGGTTGACACAATTATAAATCAATGGTTTCCCTTTCCCGGTATCCGGACATAATGTCCACGGACACAATGCCACAGGACATAATGTCCACGGACAAAATGCCACAGGACATAATGTCCACGGACAAAATGTCCACGGACAAAATGCCACAATATGAAAAGAAGACCAAATGCCACCGTTTAATTCGAAAACATTTTATTGTGAATTATTATGTTAAAGCTACACACCACATGTGGCAACAGTACTTGAGTGAAACAGTTCATGATCTATCATTTTTATCAGCTATCCAAACATCCTATTTAACATTCTGGCATCCCATAACACTTGTGGTGTGATGCGTTAACATTATAATTCGCAATAAAATGTTTTCGAAATAAACTGTGGCATTTTGTCCTCTTTTCATATTGTGGCATTTTGTCCCGGATTACCCTTTCCCATATGCTTTTTGAAGCATTATGTCTTATGCAGCAAACGTCTTTTGAAATCATTGTGACAAGAGGAGTAATTCTCATAATGAGCAATTTATCCTGTTGCCACAATGTTTAAATTGCATATATGAATAATATAATATATATATTGTATATATACTGTCCATATATTTTACGAGTCGAAAGGATATTACGATTAAAAATATATATATTAAGACTTAATTCTTTCCCTCATATACTAGACGTTTTTTGACGCATCTGCAGCAAACGGATTTTTTGAAAACATAGTGACAAAAGAAGAAATTGCTCAAAACGAGCAATTTCTCCTTTTGCCACAATGTTTTACACTTTTAGTCATACGTTATATTTTTTTACAAAATATGTTCAAAGTCGTCTGCTGCAGAATTGTCGTATGAGGAAAAAGGGCTAACCCGTTGTAGTTGACACTATTTAAATGAGACAGACGACATTGCATTGTGTTTTTAAGGGTAAAATTGTCCGAAACAATAAGTTCTCCATTTAATAAGATCCCCAGTCGCGGCAGTCATGACGGAGTGGCCCTTTGGGCAAGGCATATTTCCTAGACTATAGTGCAGGTCTGTTTTACCCAGGGATGATGAAAAACTGAACTGTTTGCCGTGATATTTATAAACTGAAATAATATTGTAAACGGCGTCAAAATCCTATCCTGTGAAACAAAATAACAAATCATTATGCTACTGTCAATATTTCCTAGACTATAGTGCAGGTCTGTTTACCCAGGGATCATGAAAAAGTGATCTGTTGCCGTGATATAAACTGAAGTAATATTGAAAACGGCGTGAAAATCCTATCCTGTGAAACAAAATAGCAAATAAGTATACTACTGTCAATATTTCCTAGACTATAGTGCATGTCTGTTTTACCCAGAGATCATGAAAAGGTGAACTGTCGCCGTGATATTTATAAACTGAAATAATATTGAAAACGGCGTGAAAATCCTATCCTGTGAAACAAAAAAGCAAATAATTATGCTACTGTCAATTGAACGCAGCAACGTCTCTATGCATCCGATAAGGTATCCTTGTGTGTTTCGACTTTAATCACTGTATATAACCTACAATGGTAGATTACAAGGGAAGTTTAGACCCCCGCCCAACATGGTCGTAACTAACGATCAATCGGCTTGAGTTACCTGCACATATCATTGCGTTATATGATCAATTTACTATAGTACGCACAGGTAACAGTAACGAATTTTTTTTTTTCGCACTTGACTATTACCTTAAAGAACCAATATCATCAGAATAATATGTTTTTGCTATTAACTATTACATCAAAAAGGTTAATCACTAATCTTCATTGAGGTAACCTTTTGGTTCCAAAACAAAGTCGGGGCACCATCAAAATTTGTATGTGTGTCTCTTTCAGCCAATGAAAAATTGGAAGAGTTTCTATCACTAAACGAAATATCTTGAAATAAACTGAAAAAACTTGACAGCAAAAATGGCCAACTCTATCCAAAGAGAATAATCAGGCAGCCGATTTCAGTAAGATGTGTATTCATGCAATCAACTAAATCAACCGGTTTTATTCCAGGTTAAATACCTTATTTATTATTGACGTTTTAATTGTTATTTTGGACGTTCATAAACTCAATATATCATCCGGTATGTGGAAAGGTTGTTCGGAAATATTGCACTTTATATCATAAATGACGTCGCCGGGAGTGTAATAAAGCCATTGTATAAATTGCGTATTCAACTAGTGTAATAACATTGCTACGTAACGTCATAATGAAAAGCATTGAAAATGACCGCGCTATATAGCGACGTTATATATATGTTGCGCTAATAATCGTCGAATTGGAATTTATGATATAAATAGAATATAACATTCGTGGTCATTCAATACAAAATGTTATTAAACTCTTTTAATAAAATGTCGTATTGAATGACCACTCATGTAATATCCTCTATTTAGTGATGTAGAGGAAGGATTAAACCAACCAACCAAATTGAATGAGATTTCGCAGATTGTTTATTTCTACATGAAAATGACAATTTCGTCGAGAAATATCAAAGCTGTTGTTGTTTGTGACAAAATAGTCGTCCAAAAAGAAATATATCGTGTTGATCAAAGACCTAATAACACATTATGTTATTAGGTCTTTGTGTTGATGTAATAGTAACTAGTGAAAGAACGTTATTTTATTTATGAAATTAAATCTTATATGTAATAGAAAAATGCAAGATTATTGTTTTGTAACAGGTTACGCGGATACTGGTACCTGTGACAGAACGCAGCCTAGTGACCAAACAGTAAGGCTGCATTCACCTGCCCCTACCATTATTAAGAATGGCTATGGTTTAATTCGTTTAACGCCGTTTTTAATAATCTTTGTGTGTATCTATTTTTTTTATTTTTTTTTTTTATACTTTTATTTGTAACGCATGTAAATATGAACAGTTGATGTTAAAGTGTAATAATAATAAACGAATTAATTAATAAAAAATAATTTCAGTTAGTCACGGCAACAGCTCACTTATAAATGATCCCTGGGTAAACCAACCAGTATACTAGGCTAGGAAATGTGCCTTACCCAAGTGCACTCAACACTGGTCGCCGCGCAGAGACTCGGGGTCTAACTGCGGACGCCCGCTTCCAAATTTCCCGACGCTTACCAATCGTTCACGGTAGATTCCTACTAATTCACTAGAGTTCGTGGAGTTACTAGACTATCTGTAGGTTTAAAAGCGGAATGGATTCCAAAGTTCTACCAGGGGCGTAGCTTTGCAATAATCAATGTGTAGGCCGTCTCGTGAGAAAATCAACATTGTGGACTCTGCGTAAAGTAGCGACCCGGATCAGCCTAAGCATGCCACACAGGCGTACCCCGGATATACACTTTTCGCCTCCTGTGGATTTTTCTGTTTCAGGAATAACTACTCTATACATATATCCCCCTAAGACGGAATGTGTCAGCCGGATCAGTCTGCGCGGACAGCGCAGGCTGATCTGGTCGATATATTACGCAGATGTCTATCGCCGCATCTGCATTTTGGGGCATTTTGAGAAAAAATGTGTAGGCACGTGCCTACAGTGCCTAAAGGGAGCTACGCTCCTGTCTACGTGCGTGAAGCTGCTTTGGGGAATGATCATTGTCCAGCCGGAAATAGCTTAGTCGGTAATTACGAGGGCTATCAATCCATGGATCATAGGTTCGAACTCAAACTCGGTCATTCATTCTTTCCGATGATTGATAAAAGTCATTCGTCTTCCATTAAGGGGCTAAATAATGGGATGGTAGCCAGCTGCCTAGGAAGAATGTTATGTGAAGTACTGACGCGAGAAAGCCGGGAAAAGACATTAGGTGAACTAGCCGCTTTGACATAACTGAAATACATTTGAAAACGTCGTTTAGCTCCAATCAATCAATGAAATTATCATTTCTACACTGTTCGATGGAATTTTCAGAAAGAAGCCCCAAATACTAAAATTATCATTTGAGCCGTCCCGCGAGCAAACCAACGTTATGGTCTCTGCGTAATTTATCGACCCAGATCAACCAGCGCAGGCTAATTCGGGCCGATACATTCCGTCTCAGGGTGATAGAGGTATAGAGTAATGATTCCTGAAACAGAAACTCCACAAAAGGCTAAAACTGTTTGTCCGGGATAGCGCTGACGATCCGGATCGATACTTTACACCGGCTCCAAACTGTTTGTTATATCGCGGGACAGCTCATTTATGAAAACCTACCTATTCGATAGCATCACACGACCATGGTGTAGCAGTCATTTTAGATAGATTTTAACCCTTTCCCTTATACGACAATTCTGCAGCAGACGACTTTAAACACATTTACTAAAAACAATGAAAAATCTCTATAATTAAATGGATAACCTAAGACTAAAAGTGGAAAACATTGTGTCAAAAGGAGAAATTTCTCGTTTTGAGCAATTTCTTCTTTTGTCACTATGTTTCGAAAAGCCGTATACTGCAGAGGCGTCAGAAAGCGTCTATATGAGGGAAAGGGTTAACTTCCATGCATGTAACGATGTTCATTCTATACAGTGCGAATAGCCTCTCGCTTGAATTCACGCAAAGAATGACTGCATAAACGACCAATGGAAGTAGGGTATTGTGTTTACCTGAATGTGTACATGTTACAGTGCAATAATACGGCTTTTTGACCAGCTCTAACTGGAATAAATTTATGATTAGAGTGAGATCAGGAAGTTTAATATCATTGTTAAACATATTCTAAACATTCGGAGTGTTAATATCGCAAACATAGTCGAGGTGAGTTCTTCCTACTATATATAAACGGCTTCCAGTAGAAACGGCTTCTAGTAGAAATATGTATTCAAGAGTGTGAGTTCAAGAATGTGTGAGGTTGGCAGAGCATTAGACGTTAGACATTAGACATTCAAAAAAGACGTTAGACATTAGACATTCGATTATACATTCAAAAAATCAAATTTCTATTCCATAAGACATTTAAAAAAAATCGAATGTCAAATTAAACATTAGACATTCGATTAGATTTTGTAATGTCTAATTAATGTATTACGTCTTATGCTCTGCCCAGTTCACATACTCTTTATTCAAGACACGGTAACTGCTTCAAGGAATGCTAGATTTACGGAGTGGGAGAACAGGGTTCGAATCCCGGTTAAGGATTCTGGAGAGAACTGTAACTCTGGAGAGAACTGTAACTAATGTTGTTATAACTTGTAGTTCAATCCATTTGCATATGTTATATATTTTGTTATCATGTAATGTTCATTTGTATATATTGATATTATGTAACATACGTAATAAAATATGTTTAAATCAATCCCGGTCAAGCCATACGAAATACGGTTAAAAGGTTTCAGGATAAGACATACGGGCAGTACTGGTAATTTGTTACGGAAACGACGTGATATAACTAAAGAACTGTTGATTGATTGATTGATTGATTGATTGATTGGGGTTTAACGCCGTTTTCATCAATTGTACAGTCATATCACGGCGGCCAGTTCATCTACTCATGTGTTTTCTCAGGGACGTAGATAAGAGGGATAGGCAACTCCACATGTATAAAATAAAATTTTCCAAATTTTCACATTTTGTAGCAAATAAAACTTTGAAGTCACATTTGGAACTTAAACGAAACATACATATTCTAAAAGCTTATCATTTCAACTAAATTTAGAGATATAATGAACAACTGGAATTTCTTTGTATTTTGAACAATGACTGGTTTTAAAGACACAGATATTGGGATTTCTGAATTATATTTTTTTTTTCCAAACATGAATAGACTGAAATTTTTCATAAGGATAACATATTATCAAAACCTGTAGTATATTAAAATATTTGTATCTACTGCAATAGAAGAATGTTTAAACTTCCAGAAAATATTTTTTTAATTTTCATATCTTGAATAGTTTTTGAGTTAATGTTGGCACGGGTGATATTTTACTATATAATTTAGTTACTTATCCCTCTTGTCTACATCCCTGGTTTTCTGGCTTTCTCACACCAGTACTCCACACAACATTCTTTCCAAGCAACTGTCTGCTTTTCCACATATACTGTAAGCCCATTGGTGGAAGACGAATGACGCTTATCACATTGACATTTGTCAAACGTCGGCAAGAATGTTGGCCGAGCTGGGGTTCGTACTCACAACCCCTGAATTGACAGCTCGCGTCGCTACCGACTGAGCTACCGCGGCTCGGCTTAAGTACTGTTGGAAGCGGTGTTAAATACAAACTAAACAAGCAAACAAAAACGATCTTGGTCAGGTCGGTATTGTCACTTTGAATGGTGTGTTTATCTGAATATTTCCCAAGTCAGGGCGGGGTTTGATACAGATCTATGCACATCGGCATTGATCGTGGTTTTTTTACGGAGGCAATGAAAAACCACACTCGTGCTTATTCACTGGTTTCGGTATTCAGGTGGCATAACACAGTTGAAAGCTGATTTTCTGTTTCCTGGGACTCTCCAACTTTTATTCTCTCATTATTTCTCATAATAACCATACTGGTTTGATAAAAAGAGTTTTCATGTATCAAGGAGTGCCAGAATTGTAGGAAAATGACTGGAAGTCACACTCTCAGTCCATATTATGGAAAGAATTGACCAGAAAAGTGGTCCGAAACAAGGTGAAAAAAGTAGGGCAGAAAGATCAATTTGACCCTTTATTCCAAAAATCACCCAACAAAAACGCAGGGGTTTAGTGTAAAATTGAAGAGCTGATAATTCTCTCAAAACAGTAGGCAATCTGTGGATGCAGTCAGAAATACCACGTTACCAGCTCCTTTTCAAGCAATTTTGGACGCGAAAGCTGGTATTCAAATTTACCTCTAAATTCACGCCTAGCTCTGCAACCAGTGTTGTCAAACAGGAAGGAGAAGTGGGTTCAACTTAAAAATTCAATCCCATGCTTAGAGCTTACTTTTCACTTTTATAAACATCAAAATCAACCATTTACCCAAAAATGTACCCAAAACTTACTATTTGTCATTATTTCTATTTTTGACCCTGGACAAAATCCGAATATCCCGAAAGCTAGTGTTATGTGTCACCTTAAGGAAAAATAATCCCTTGTCTAATAAGTCCAAATCCTGTTATATCAATAACAGAATCTGATAACAACTCATTTGAACAATTTTCTTGAGGCTGAAAGACCCACAACTCTTCTGGTACTGATTTAAAACCCTTCCGAAACTAGCACATTTCACCCTCAATTTATGCAAAATAATGCTCGCAATCAAAAAGGGTAAAAATGGCCAGAACTGCTCCTGTTTTACTACAGGATGTGGACTGGTCTTATTTTCCAATGGAGTTGTGGTCAATATTGCTGTTTTACCTTCTTTATGTGCTATACTAGCAGTCTGAAACACAAATTTTAACAATAAAGTCAGCTCTTTTGCACATACCTTGTCAATTTTTGTGTCAGATTGAGTGAAAATCCTTTATTCTAACTGTTCACAGAACTACTACTACAATGAAAGGAGCATAAATCACCTTTGAAAATTGGCTATATAGTTTAAGGATATATTTCTAATCATTAGAAAGAAAATAAACATTGAAAACACAACCATTATAGTAGCTATTATGAAAAATATGTGTTCAGACAAGCCTGAATTCGACTAATTTCAACGCAATAACCAATTCCATCAACAAAAACAGCTGAAAAGCCATATGATATATGGAAAACCGAATGCACATGTATGCTCAGATTTGTCGATCAAACCGGTGAAAAGTTAGCATTTGCCGCAGATTAAAGTCTTGTCAATCGCACTATTGCAACATATTTGCGGCTCTAAACTGCACATTTCAGAGACTGAAAGAAGACATTGAGCAAAAATGAGTGGATTTAATGCAACAATGCCTGAAATGAAAAATATAAGCATAAATGTGATGGAATTAACTAATTTCCACAATAAAACTGCAATTTTACCCTGTCTGAAGCTAGTGTTATGTGTCACCTCATGTGGCAAGTTTTTTGGAATAATGCTGGTTTCGGATGAGACAGCTCTGTATTGTTTGTAATGGCGCTGAAGGGTTAACGCTTGCAGCGCTTTCAATGAACTGAAACGTCCGTTTGCTAACCTGCGCTAATCCACCAATCAGCTTCTAAACTCCGGTCCAAACCGTAATTTACCGAACTGCTTCGTTTGACTGCCTAATTGCCGAGCCCCGGTAGCTCAGTCGGTAACGACGCGGGCCGTCATTACAGGGGTTGTGAGATCGAATCCCAGCTCGGCCAATATTCTTTCCGACGTTTGACAAAGGTCACTGTGACACGCGTCATCCGTCTGTTATCAATGGGCTGTTTAACAGTCTATGTGGAAAAGTAGCTAGTTGCTTGGAAAGTATGTTGTGTGGTGTACTGGTGTGGGAAAGCCAGGAAACGCATGAGAAGGTGAGCCGTGATATGACTAAAAAATTGTTGAAAACGGCGTTAAACCCCAATAAATCGATCAATTGACTGCCCAATCCCAAAAACGGTTTGCAAACATATGTATGAAGCTCTGCCCTGACGTGTCAAGTAACATTGCAATTCGGAAATGTATAAGCATAACAACAGGACCTGTGACATTTTATCCATATTTATTCACCAGTACGCGATTGCCGCCTCGGTGGTGTAATGCTATAGCGTCCGACTCGGGTACGGCAGGTCGTGGGTTCTCTCCTCTGCTGGGTCATACAAAATGCTTTTAAAATGGTAGTACTTATAGTTGGCCTCCTTGGCGCACAGGGAATTGGGGTTAGCAATGCGACTGACTGGGTGGTTTCAGGATAAATGGACCAGGTGGACTGAAAATAAAATAAAAATAAAGCATCAATAAAATACCAAATAAAAACCATATAAGAATTGCGTACCTTACATAGTAGACTATAGCTAGAGTTTCGATAAACAATTGCAACCAATGTATCACCAGATCATACTTGTCGAATAGTTGGTGACGCCACTTCAGAGTTATATCATGTGTCTGTTATCCTGGGTAATGTACCAGTCATGTACCAGTCATGTACCAGGAGTACCAGTTTTATTTATCCCTAAAACCGGTACCAGGAGTACCAGTTTTATTTATCCCTAAAACCAGTACCAGGAGTACCAGTTTTATTTATCCCTAAAACCAGTACCAGGAGTACCAGTTTTATTTATCCCTAAAACCCTGAGTGCCATAGAGGGAAGCAAGTATAACCGTTTTTAGGGTCCTTGGTATGTAACCCGACCAGGGATTAGACCATGGTCTACCGCTCCCAATGCGACAGCTTTGTTTAGTAGGTAATATGAGGAGGGTAGGTTTCAAAAGGATTAAAAGTTCACCCCTGTGTGTTGACTATAGACTTCATTCACCTGGAGTGAAGGTATGGTAAACCACATGATTACATTTTTTTTTTAAATTCCCACATACAACAAATCTGCAGCAGCACTTTGAAACCATGATAGTGACAAAAACCTGAATAAACTTCATAAAAGATAGCTTAATTGTTAAATAAAGTTAAAAACATTGTTGCCAAAGGAGAAATTGCACAATATAAGCAAATTCACCTTTTGCCTCAATGTTTTCAAAAATTCGTCTGCTGCTATTGTGTCAAAATGTGTCTGCAGGTGAGAAAGGGTTAACCCTTTTTGGTATGACCCGGATTCTTATCTATGGGACATTGTACAAATTAACATTGCATGGGGCTTCGTCTTATCAGAATCCATATACATGTTGAAAGAAAATTCCAATAAGTGAACAGTGTATATCTTGATCAGACTGTGCATATACACAGGCTGATATGGCTATACAATGTTTCCAAAATCTTGTTTCAACTTTTTTCCAATGCGGAATGATACATGAACTACTTTTTGGACAAGGCAATGTTCCGCTGATTATAGTATATCGTGGGCTTGGTGTGAAACGGTTGTAACTAAAAACCTATTTTGAAAACCCTAGTTTAAGGGCCATTTTGTAAACAATGCAAATGTAGTTGCCATTGCTCAGAACGAGCAATGGCACCTGAATTTCCATTGTTTACCAAGAAAAATTATTTAAGGCTTATAAAGACTTCATGGCGAGGTGATTAACCTTGGTAAAAAGTTACTAATTTTAGTTACAACCGTTTCACGCCAACCCCTCGATATTGTCACCTGCTTATTCACAAATCTAAATTAATCTATACACGTTGAAAGAAACGTCCAACACTTTTGAATATATATGTTATATGTGAACAACGTATATTTTGTATCATAGTCTGATCTGGATCTACCACTGTTCACAAAATCCAGCTTGAACCTACCACTGTTCATAAAAATCCAGCTTGAACTTTTACCCTTTCGGAAAAGTAGTACAATTTGAGCAAGGCAGTGTTCCACCGATTATATTGTATTGTCACCGGGTTATTCAAAGAGGTCGGCTCTAACCTGTATTGACGTTATCGGGGTAGTGTTTCTATTCGCTGGCATATTGAATTACTCTTACGGACGGAACACAACCTTTAGTAAACAGGTTTAACCCTTTTCCTCATATAGACGCTTTCTGACGCCTCTGCAGCAGACGGCTTTTTGAAAACATAGTGACAAAAGAAGAAATTGCACAAAACGTGCAATTTATCCTTTTGCCACAATGTTTTCCACTTTTTGTCATAGGTTATCCATTCAATTATGGAGATTTTCTATGTTTTGACAAAATACGTTCAAAGTCGTCTGCTGCAGAACTGTCGTATGAGGGAAAGGGTTAACCTGTCGTTCATTAATATTCGCCTGTCTTCGTTAACACGCGGCTGCCTAACCGGTTCCTATATATACAGTTTTATACAGTTTTATTCAAAATATCACCAGAAGGTCATAGACCCATGTGGTTGGTAAAGCATACAAAAGTGAAACATACAAAATAAAACAACAAAATAATGGTATATACAATGTATTACATATACACGCTTGTTTAGATGTACCTAACTACATACATATAAACATGCTTGCATGCAAGCAAGACACGAGATGCAAACTGAATTTAAATATAATGACATATAACACCCATTTAGACCAATCTTGTCCGGAACGAAAAGACAAGTTTGTCATTAAGTGTTCTTATACATGCAATGCAAAAGTATGATTATAAAATTTATACTTTAACCCTTTCAGCGCCAAATGCAATATTCAGGTTTTTGCAAACAATACTGATTCAGGCGAGTCAGCTCGTAACGAGCTGTCTCACCTGAAATCAGCATTGTTTGCCTTTTATTTATCAAAGTAGTCCAAAATTGTAATTATATGAGAAATGGAGACGCCCGATTTTGAACATGGAAGAGTCTCCTTTAAACAATTCGGCGCTGAAAGAGTTAATAATTAATCTGTTTAAATTTACACTCACAATCAATTATATACATGTGTATCACTTATATACATTGCCTTTTCAATATACATACCTAAATATATATGGTTATTCTCATTAATGAATACGTTGACGTAAGTGGTTAAAACATCAACCTCCTGATAACTTTTCATGGGTTCGATCCTCATGCTAGGAGAAAATTGTATTCTCTTTTGCTTTCCTATATTTGAATTTTATCTGATTTATAATTGACTATCTCTCTTTCTTTTCAGAAAATTGTATTTAGTCAATCGAAAGATACCTTTCTCCATCATTTTGATCACTTAATATATTAATTCTGAAATATAAGATACATATAATTAATTTGCATACCCGTACTTTAATTATTAAAAAGAGACGACTTCTCACATAGCACGAAAAGAGTATCATCATTAAAATGTCATAATAGTGAGAGACATTCCGTTTCAGGATTCGAACCCATGACCACTGTGTTGGCAGCTCTGCAGGCTACGTATACTACTAATGACGATAATGTGTACGACCAGTGTTGTATTGAACGTTGTATTAGTTCTTATAAGTGTCACAGTGTGCCCAAAATATTATGAAATACGCAAGAAATATTTAAAAAAATATTATTGTCATTAGCCAAGTATATTTAAATTTAATGCATTAATGTCTTAAATTTCTACGAAAATGATAAATAGTTTATCTAAATATGTATTCGTTGCAATGAAACATAGAGAACGGTAGCAATGCTGGATTATTACACCTAATGATGTGATGGTCCAGTTTGGATAACCGTTCTAATATCAAAGTTTTAACGAAATGTATACATCATATTTCTATAATAGAGCAATTTTAGCATGAACACTAACAATGTTGAATTATTGCAAATCCATTTCTCCGTTTGTACTTTTTAAAATTTCTTTATTTGCTATAAACATACTGTTTGTTGTTTTATGCAATAAAATATATTAAATTGAAGTGAATATTGAACTTTGTACCTTACTTTTGGTCTCGAAATCTTAATTTAGAACAAAACGTCACGAATGGTTATAAGTGCCAAGTAAATTCTGTTTACCAATATATTTACATTTATGATATGAAATGCTGAACGCTTACGATATTATGGGACACAGAAATAACTTATTTATTTAAATTGGTTTAGTTATTTTTGAATAAAATATTTACTTATTTACTTACTTACTTATGTACAAAGACTCACTGATCAGTATAAACAGACTTGGGTGTCAAAATGTCAAGAAAATAATAAACTGAATCTTTACTCACACTTACTTAAATTGATTTTAATGCTGAATCATACATTTTAGATATTGATCTTAAGAAATTCGCTCATGTTTACCTTCTTTTCGTATTTCATACCTTTGATTAATGATTGATGAAGGCAGATATAGGGATATTCCAAGAGTTCCTTTCATGTTTATTTTGTGAATCTCTCTGGTAGAAGAAGAATATCATGTTGTTATGATTTGTCCTTTAGACAGTGATATACGATGTAAATTCTTTCCATCGTATCATGGTTTTAATCAACCTAATATGGACATGGACTCTTCTATGTTCAAAATCGGGCGTCTCCATTTATCAGGTAATTACAGTTTGGACTATTTTTATAAATAAAAGGCAAATAATGCTGATTTCAGATGAGACAGCTCGTTACGAGCTGACTCACCTGAATCAGTATTGTTTGCAAAAACCTCAAAATTGCCATTGGCGCTGAAAGAGTTAATGAGCGTGTTTATGGGTTTAAAACATAGGACAATGTTATTTTCTTTTGAACTTCAAATGATACTATAAGTAAGTAAGTAAGTAAGTAAGTAAATATTTTATTATAGTGACATGTGATATTTTACAAGCAATACAAACAATACAACACAATAAATAGCACCCGGCCCCTTGGGCCTATTAGTCACCTTTATATAAATACAAGTGTCCATTTCGTTCATAAATAAATATTTATCAAATATAAATGGGTTGAGTTAAAATAATTTAACGTATAGTTTAGTTTACTACATAATTATATACTTATAATCTGACTGAATTGCATGATAGAATGATTGAACATGATCAATCATGAGATTAGTTAATATATATAACGTTTCTATATTAAACTTCAAATGATACTATATTAAACTTCAAATGATATTATATTAAACTTCAAATGATACTATATTAAACTTCAAATGATACTATATTGAGCTTCAAATGATACTATATGTGTTAGTACTTGTATTGTAACTTTATTTTCGGGTCAGTCAATTAATCTTTTTGACACAGTTCAAAATGCTATCTCCCCTCTTATCTATGCGTTTTAAAATAACCCGTTTAACCCTCATTTTCCACTTACAACAATTCTGCGGCAGGTGACTTTTAAACCATCAAATTATAAATATGAAATATCTCTATGAAAATATGATGATTGCATTAAGTAGAACAAATTATGGTAATTTCACCTTTTGCCACACCGTTTTCATAAGTCGTCTGCTGTAAATGCGTCAGAAAAAGTCGTATGTGGGATATGGTTAACCTTTGCAGCAGAAACGATGATAGCGATAGACAGATGACACTTACACCTTTTCCTTAAACGATGTTTATGTTATCTATTCGCAGGTCTGGTCCTTTATAACTTACAGTCAGGCAAAATGAGAGGATTTTGTTTGAGAAGACGAAGCCGCCAACCGGTGTATGGAATCGTGGTAACTCTGTGCGTCACCATGTTCATGCTAACCGTCAAAGACAGAGACTTCGGCATTACCCAATTCGTCATTGACACATTGGTGAACGGAGATCTCGATATATTCAGTTGGGTGCAGAATAACGCGACATTTTGTGGCGGGAATTACACCGGATATGGTAACAAGTTCTTCCGGTTAAAAAGCGCCGTCTACAACCCAAAAGATGATACATTTTCAATCGATTGCTTCAAAGACAAAATGCAATGGGATAATTACTATTTTATCTACACTGGCATTTTTGGTTTGTATAAATATTCTTACGGCTTGCAGCCAAAAGATAAATCCATTTCGGATACAGCTGTGCGAGTAAATTCTGAATTTCCCACGATCGTTATATACCGAGAACATTCTCATAACTTCTATCACGCAATGACACAGTGGTACGGAATTTATTTGATATCAAAAGTGTTCGGTTATAACTTTTCGAGTTTGAATATACTGATAGTAGATCGTGTAGCTTATAACCAAATCGATGATCACTGGAAAACTTTGTTTCATAAGTTCACTCGAATACAAGACCTGACGAATACGGTGTTATATGATGATGTTATATTCAGTTTTTCGGGCCCGGAAAGTCCCATGAACAAATTTCACCAAGTACAGTTACCATACATCGATGAATATTCTACGATGTTTCTGAACAAGTTTGGAATCCACGAAAGAAAGAAGTTGGACTGCTCTAAATTGGTGGTTGTTTTGTCCTTGCGACATGATTATATATTTCACCCGGAAGTTGACTCTATAAGTAAACGAAATGCGGAGCGGAAGTTCAAAAACGAGGAGGAGTTGATACTGACATTAGAAGAAGAGTTCAAAGGTCATACTGTTAAAACAATTTTGGCTGAAAATGTTCCCCTAGTAGATCAACTTCGTTTAGCCACGAATACCGATGTCATGATATCCATGCATGGGTGTACCTTAACACATACACTGTTTCTTCCAAAGCATGCAGCCATTTTCGAACTTTATCCAAAATTCTGGGACTTCCAGGATTTTTATAGGACCATGGCGCGCTGGAGTAAAATTCGGTACGACAGATGGCGCAACGAGGACAAAAACAATGAGTTTCCGGATCACTACACGCGTGTTCCGCCGGAAGTGTTCAGGGATTATGCACGGATGATTAAACAGTATTTCGGATGTACCAGGTAGCCGTCAAACATGAACAACAATTGATTTCCTGGGGTATAAACGTTTATCGCGGAGGGTGATTCAACAGTCCTTAAATGTTCTATATTGTTTTGTGAAGCATATACATCTGTTATCTAAATTTACTATTTGCTCAGCAAATACAGCATATAACGTTCAATTATTTTCAGTCATATCACGGCGGCCAGTTCACCTACACATGTGTTTCCTAACATTCACAAACCGGAAATCCACACAACAATCTTTGAGGCAACTGGCTGCTTTTCCACATAGACTGTTAGCCCATTGGTGGAAGACAAATTACGCTTGTCACAATGACTTTTGTCAAACGACGAAAAAAATGTTTGCCGAACTGAGGTTCGAACTCACAACCCCTGGATTGACATACCGCTTCGCTACCGATTGAGCTACCGGGTCTCGGCTTGTCCAAAACGTCTTAACTTTTGAATATTTAATAAATACATGCTCATAGTCTTTAACTTTGTCTCATATACTACAATTTCGAGAATCTTCCATTTTCCAACTAAATCTTAATTCTCTAATGGGAAAAATTCTATGAAGCAATTTATATTTAAATTGCTTATGTCTATTATCATAGATTTTATTTATTTGTATATTAAACTTTTCATCATTTTATGTCGAAGCAACTTCGAATGTGTTCCGCAGGTAACCTCTCATGAAGTAATAGCAAATTAGGCGAATAATTTTTCAATCTAAATTGTGTATCACGGATAACATTAAATTTAGTTTACAAAGTATGTCATGGTCATGCATGTTTTTCAAGTAAGGCAGAATGCAATCTGTTCCAACTTGCGTGAAATCCTTTTTCGCGAAAGCTCCAATGGGGTTATAGATGGGGGAAAACGTTAAATTGCTCTCACAAATTAGTTAATCAATGGATCTTTTCATTTCAAACGATTATGTTAGGAAAACCTTTGGTCTTTAATATGATATTTGTAATTTGATTTTCACATTTATTTAGGGTTTTGTTGGGCAACTAAAGTTACATTGAAATAAGAAGGAGCTACACTATTTTCTGCCTTATTTAGGTATTTAAAATCATCCGATTGCTTCAGTGCAAACCGTCCAATATGCATATTGTTTTCTTCTTTCAATTGCGCTTATTAAAATAAATATTTTTAAATTATTTTTTGGTCCTTTTTGAACATTTATGTAAAAGTTTATGCCTCAAGAAGGTGAAATGCCTGGGTATTGGAGAGTGCGATATATAGAGGATATTTGTTTGTTTTGAGTGGATATGGAATATATCTCATCGAGAAGTGATTCAAGTGAACATGTTAAAATTGTATCACTTCGAGTTGAAATATATTCCATATCCACTCAAAACAAACACATTTTCTTTTTATTTTATGATAATTGATGATGAAATAATGGAACTATTTGGTGTCTTCGTACTTGTTCACACGCGGACGAATCTGTGTGAATGTATTTGTTTACTACACAATGTCAGACAATGACAATAAGTCCGATTTGATAAATCTACGGAATACCAGGGACATAGATAGATCTTATATATGTCCCTGGGAATACGGAATATAATACATGGGTATAGATAAGATAAGGTTTTTATCACATGGTCCAATGCTTGTATCCGATCTAAAAATATACCCATTACGTATTTCTTGTGTAGTATAACATGACCGGAAACTAGGAAAATGACGTCATACCTATATCACTCACAGTGTGGGTGATATGGATTTTATCATGCAATGAGCAGATTACGTGACGTATAACACTGGTATGATAAACCTTTTGTTTACATGTCTACTGGTATGATAAACTTTTATCTTTATCAGTTTACTTATTTTTTAGAAATGACGTAATCGCTGGAACTACTTTTCTGAAATATAAATAAGCCTTTCCTCTGAAAACCAACTGTTTTGACTGCGAAAAGTATCGACTTAGATCACACTAAGCATGCCGCGCAGG
Source organism: Serripes groenlandicus (assembly GCA_031761405.1). NCBI lineage: Eukaryota > Metazoa > Mollusca > Bivalvia > Cardiida > Cardiidae > Serripes > Serripes groenlandicus. Next base: position 46,908,766 of record JASEVX010000002.1, on the reverse strand, counting down.
CTAAACTGGACAGACACGTTTCGACTCCTGTGGATTTTCTGTTTCAGTCGGAACTCTTTAGCTTCCGTATGACGTGTGTACACAATGTAATTCGGCGCGTATTTGTGCACGCGCGTGACGTCATTCTAATTTAGGTGACGTCATTTATGAATGGGCTTTTGTTATTGCGAATGCTATTTCTTAAAACTAGTGAGAATGAGTGTAGATTTACCTGAAAACATAATGTTAATTGCAAGATAAATAGAATATTACGTCCCTGACTTTCGACATAAACTTTATCAGACTCGGCTGTGAGAAAGGATAATTGTCTCGCCAAAGGCTCGCCAATTATCGATTCTCCCAACCTCGTCAGATAAAGTTCATATCTAACGTCAGGGACATAATATTCTCTATATATCTCACTGATAGAACTCAGTATATCATCGTTTAGCATTAAATAAATTGTTTTATTGCTATGTTATCTCAGAGTGGTATTGATATCCCCAGCGGGATAATAATACCCCATCAGCATATCCCACCGTTTTATGACATAATAAAAGATGATAGCTGACCATATATTTCTGACCATATTGATTGTTGTCTAATTTTAGAGATTTTATGAAATAAAGTATTTGAATGATTATGATTGTAATAATATATATTCCACATTTGAATGATTATGATTGTAATAATATATATTCCACATTTTTAAGTTATAGGAAAATCGGCATATAAATGCCTTTGGCCATTTAAGGCCAAACTTTGATAACAATACAATAATACAATACAAATTCCTTTATTTCTCTCAGTTCTACAAACAGAATACATGAGGATAAAATAAATATACATAGTAAACGAGGTGAAGAACAATACAAAAAAGAAGAAAAAAGGTGTGTCGACAAATGCATAGTTCAAATACGAGAATTGTGAAACACAAAAGAAAGAAAGTTTAGCCTTCAATCCCCAATTACAATACACTCTCGTATGAAAGCGGTATTTTCATTGCAAAGGAAGGCCAAACAGTATGTACTATTTTTCATGACTAAAAGCTCTTTGCAGAAACGAAACGCAAATCACTTTTGTCATAGCTCACTTTACAATACAGTACAATAACAAATACATACTTATAATTATGGAGATTTTACAGAATAAGTATAATTGTTCAAGTACATGTATTTAAACATTTAGAAAGAATAAACAAAGATAGACATTATTATTAAAGAGAACATTTATAGTAATTGTATAGGAATATAATTATTTTAGGAAAATCTCTCCGATGTTTGAAAAGGTGGAAGGAAACATTGTGGGAATAAGTGGGGAAAAACATTGCAATATCAGATAAATAAAGGTAACATTTCGAATAAACAAAAAATAAATTATGAATACGTTTGTTGGAATTTGTCTATTATATGTTACAAATGTATTAAATCAAAGAAAAAAAGAATTAAGCCTGAAATAGAAATAGAAATGTCTACTGTTGCCTTTTTTCCTGTTGCCTGTCATCCGGGCAAAAACTGTTTCCTTTTTCCCGTTGCTTTTCTTCCGGTTTCCTTTTGTCCGATTATTCGAAATTTTAACTTTAATGTTTCCTACCACCTTTTCAAACATCTGACAGAAAGAAAAATGTATGCACAGGAGGAATTCCTCTTTATAAACAATTTGCGAAATTTTGAATTAAAGTTTTCTGAAATTGCATTGTTTTCCCACTTTTTCCAACAATGTTTTCTTCCTCTTTTTCAAACATCTGACAGAAAATATATATGCGTTCCAAGCAATTTCTCCTTTTCCCATAATGTTTTCTTCAACTTGTTTAAACATCTGACATAAGAAAAGCAACAGTTTTGATATTTTTAATAATTGTAAACATAAAATATCCTTGCGTAATAAGAAGAAATTGCTAATTATGAGCAATTTCTCTTCTCCCACAATGTTTTCCTTCCGCTTTTTTGAAACATCTTCACGCAGACATTCTTAATATATAAAATAACATTGCAATGTAAAAGAAATATTAGCTTTATGATATACATACATCATTATAGGGTTGTAAATAGTTTAATCCGACTCAATTCTTTGAATAATGCATTAAGGTATAAAACACAGACAAAAATATCAAAATAAAGTGAAATCATTACAATATCAAGAAGATACATTAATACTCTTCTAGTTTGTATCTCTGTCATATGTGTAGACTAAAAATTAATTAATTGTCATTGCATTTAGGAAAATGTGTTGCTTGTTTTCCTGTTTCTTGTTGTTCGTTGCTTTTTGTCCTGCTACTTTTTATCCTGTTTCTTTTTATTCTACAATCCATGAAACCATAGGTAAAGACACCAAACATTCCTATATAAAACAGTCGAACTTACTGACATTTCCATTTCTTATTATACCCCCAGATACATAGTATATGGGGGCTATATAGGAGTCACGCTTGTCGGTCGGTTTGTCGGTCCGTTGGTCAGTGGACATTTCTTGTGAACACTATTTCTCAGCAACTTTTTGTCAGAATTCAATATAACTTCACAAGAATGATTGATACCAAGCCTAGTTGTGCATATTGTCGACGTATTGCACTGGAATTATTTTTAAATGAGTTATGGCCCCTTGAATTTCCCATATATATGTATATTGTCAGGCACCAGCTGGGGGTATTCTTCAGTGATATATTTCTAGTTCATTTTAAACTTTAATTCGTTTGACCTAACAACGAAATTTGTTTATACGGAAATACTCTTAAAAGTGTTTAGGAATAATGGAGAGCACATTTCGTTTTGAATATGACGACAATGGAACCTATTTAGTAGTTATATAATCTTTATTTCCTCCAATATTGAAGATTACAAGAATACAACGTAAATGAAATTGAAAATAACAGAATGGAGATACAATTGATAGAAAAAGAAGAAGAAAAAAGAATATGCACACATGCATTCAGACGTATAAACACCTCCATAATGCGTACACATTCACACACATGTACAAACATAGACACCCAATATTTACATGAACATGAAAACCATACAAACATAGACAAACAATATATACATGCACATGAAAAAAAGAACAAAAAAACAACAACATACAAAACATGTACCCTATCTCCCATGCAATGAAACTATTGCATAACTCTTAAACTGTTGGGGGAAACTTTTAAGCAGTCATTAATTAATACATTAATACTTCTAGCGTTAATAACATTAGAGATCATAAGGAAAATTACCCAGAATAAGTCAATTAGACAATGCTTCCGAATGATGCTTCCCAGAGCGATATACCAAAACAGAGAAATAATGTTGAGTACTCTAGATCAGTGTGTGGGTATAGATTAACTTAAGGTGGAACTAATAAAGCTAAATTTGACTCAAAGGTTAAACGTACGAAACGTGAGTGAGAACGATGTAGTGCTCAGATCATCTGAAACGCTTAGCCATTTGGAAAACAATGAAGTGATGATAGATCATTGCTTAAAGTCACGAAGACGAAATGTCTAAAAAAAAATTGAGGTCATTAACGCTCTTGGACATCAATTAAAAAGTTTGTATAACATATAATAATAATAAGCTTTATTGCATAAAGCATACATACATGTTTAAAGCAAATAACATAACATAATTTTATTGGCATAGTGATACAATAAATACATATTCATAGCCAACATGAGTGATATACAATTAGAAAAAAGAATAAACATACAAAAGTTGCCAGGTGGTGTAGCTAAAAAGACCTGAAAATACAGTATAACAAATGATAGGAACGATGTAGTGCTCGGATCAACTGAAACGCCTAGAAATTTGGAAAACAATGGAGTGAGGATGGATAATAGCACAAAGTCACAAAGACGAAATGTCTCAAGAAAAACTTGACGTCATTGACATTCTTGGACATCAATTAAAAAGTTTGTATAACAAATGATAGGAACGATGTAGTGCTCGGATCATCTGAAACGCCTGGGAATTTGGAAAACTATGAAGTGAGGATAAATAATTGCTCATCGTCACAAAGACGAAATGTCTCTACACAACCTGAGGGCAGAACATTCGTGGACATCAATTGTGAAGTTTATATAACAAATAATAGATTTAGAACCGTTACTTTTTCTCTTGGTATACACGCAATTGAAGTTTAGATAAAACAGCAGTATTAATTTTAGTCAAAGCCTTAAATAAATATACATTTCATTTTTGTTCTCCTCTAGAATAAATCGAGACTGGGGATGTAACAAAGAATTGAAGTTTAGATAAAACAGCAGTATTCATTTTAGTCAAAGCCTTAACCCTTTCCCTCATATAGACGCTTTCTGACGCCTCTCCAGCAGACGGCTTTTTGAAAACATAGTGACAAAAGAAAAAATTGCACAAAACATGCAATTTCTCCTTTTGCCACAATGTTTTCCACTTTTTGTCATAGGTTATCCATTCAATTATGGAGATTGTCTATGTTTTGACAAAATACGTTCAAAGTCGTCTGCTGCAGAATTGTCGTATCATTTTTGTTCTCTAGAATAACTCGAGACTGGGGATATAATAAAAACAAAGCTGTTTATGACCCCCATAATTTACTCTCGCTTATCTGATCGATCTAGTCAAGTGGCCAGCGACAGATGACTTGTAATTTATTTATTGTTTGTTTTTATTTACCCTCGCCGTGCAGAATTAACTATTTGGCGAGCAAACAGAGTTAGATACAAGGGAGTCCGGGTGCGATACCCTAGCTCTTTCCGAAAAGACCCATTGGTTCTTTTACGTGTCCGGTGTATAGCACCGATACACGCGAGGTTATCTTTCCTGGAAGTGACCAGTACGTAACCTCTAGTTGAGTGGGAGACGCTTCAAAGCATCCCTTAAATTTCCAGAACCCGGACCGGGATTTGAACCACAGACATCTTGATTGACAGTGTGTTAACCACTGGACTACCCCGTCACTCTTTGACTTGTAAACAAGTAAAACAAGGTTATGTCGAGGGCTTGGCGTGAAACAGTTGTAACTAAAAACCTATTTTGAAAACCCTGGTTTAGGGGCAATTTTGACCCCTTTGTAAACAATGCAAATTTAGGTGCCATTGCTCAGAACGAGCAATGGCACCTAAATTTACATTGTTTACCAAGAAAAAAGATTTAACGCTTATAAAGACTTTATGGCCAAGGGATTAAACTTGGTAAAAAAATACCAAATTTAGTTACAACCGTTTCACGCCAAGCCCTCGATGTATACGCCATTATTGCTCGGAGCTATAATAGTTAAGAGATCGCTCGATAGCCTGATAAGCCCAAAAGTTGGCAATGTGATAACACCTTCGTTGAAAATAAATAATTGCTGAAAAGTTTGCCTCTGGAGAATGAATATAGCCTACAATTAGACATCTGTAACCGATTTTGTGAAGACTGTGGTCAACTTAACTCAACAAGTTTATGTTGATAGTCCTCTTGAATCCGCCGTGGCCCAGTGGTAAGCGTTGGGGATTTAGAACTGCGCGTAACGGGTTAGATCCACAGTTGCGGCGCAGCGGTCAAGCAAGGCACATTTCCTAGCCAGGCACTGGTTTGTTTACCCAGGGATCATGAATTATTGAAAAGTAGCCCTGATTTAACTGAAATAATGTTTAACCCTTTCCCTCATATAGACGCTTTCTGACGCCTCTGCAGCAGACGGCTTTTTGAAAACATAGTGACAAAAGAAGAAATTGCTCAATACGAGCAAAATTTTCCTTTTGCCACAATGTTTTCCACTTTTAGTCATAGGTTATCCATTCAATTATAGAGATTTTCTATTTTTTGACAAATTATGTTCAAAGTCGTCTGCTGCAGAATTGTCGTATGAGGGAAAGGGTTAAAACGGCGTAAAACCACAATAGAATAAAATCAAAATGTCAATCTGGAGAAGGCCATTTAAAGAGTTAAACGAAGAAAGGGGTTAAAGTCAATATTTATTATCTGATTTCATTACCGAACGCAAGCCTTTTGATATTTTCATTTGTCTGGATGAATGTATTTATTTGACGTACTCTGTTTACTAAAAGAACAATCAGACATTTTGTTTAACTCGACATATAAGCCGTCCCGTGAGAAACCCAACATTATGGTCTCTGCGTAATGTATCGACCCACATCAGCCTGCGCTGTCCACGTTGTCTTTTATTGGTATTGATTTACACATATTCAGTAACAACCTTTCCAAAAACTTGTAAAATACAATAAGAGACATAATTCACTCCCAGAAAGTATATCATGACAAGAAAGAAACATAGTCTTTACCACCTGAAATATATGCCGAGCCCCGGTAACTCAGTCGTTAGAGACGCGGGCTGTCAATCCAGGGGTTGTGAGTTCGAATCCCGACTCGGCCAACTTTCTTTCCGACGATTGACATAAGTCAATGCGACATGCGTCATTCGTCTTCCACCAATGGGCTAAATCTATGTGGAAAAGCAGCCAATTGCTTGGGAAGTTTGTTGTGTGAAGTACTGGTGTGAGAAAACCAGGAAATGCATGAGTAGGTGAACTGGTCGCCGTGATATAACTGAGAAATTGTTAAAAACGGCGTTAAACCCCAATCAATCAACCTAACATGTATACATATATGATGAGGGTTTAATGCGGGTTTGTGTGTGTTTGTGTTAAGCAGGTTCCACCCAATTCCTTAACCATACAGGTATTATTTGATGTGAACGATGGAAATTGCGTGTTACACTTTTAAAACTACAGGATTTACTTATACAGTTTATACTTCACACGTTTATAATTACAGGATTTACTTATACAGTTTATACTTGACACCTTTAAAACTACAACATTTAGTGATACAGTTTATACTTTACACGTTTATAACCGTACAGCAGTTTACTTATACAAAGCATACTTCACACTTTTATAACTACAGCATTGACTTATACAGTTTATACTTCACACTTTTAAAACAACAACAGTTCACTTATTAAGCATACTTCACACTTTTAAAACTACAGCATTTACTAATACAGTTTAAACTTCACACATTTATAACTACGGCAGTTTACTTATACAGATAATACTTCATACTTTTATAACTAAAGCATTTACTAATTAAGTTTATACATCACACTTTTATAACTACAGCATTTTCTAATACAGTTTATACTTCACACTTTTATAACGACAGTATTTACTAATACAGTTTATACTTCACACTTTTATAACGACAGCATTTACTTAAACAGTTTATACTTCACACTTTTATAACTACAGCATTTACTAATACCGTTTAAACATCACACAGTTATACTTACAGCATTTACTTATACAGTTTATACTTCACACGTTTATAACTACAGCATTTACTTATACAGTTTATACTTCACACGTTTATAACTACAGCATTTACTTATACAGTTTAAACTTCACACGTTTATAACTACAACATTTACTTATACAGTTTATAATTTACACGTTTATAACTACAACATTTACTTATACAGTTTATACTTCACACGTTTATAACTACAGCATTTACTAAAACAGTTTAAACTTCACACATTTATAACTTCGGCAGTTTACTTATAGAGTTTAAACTTCACAGGTTTATAACTACAGCATTTACTTATACAGTTTATACTTCACACTTTTATAACTACGGCAGTTTACTTATACAGTTTATACTTCACACTTTTATAACTACGGCAGTTTACTTATACAGTTTATACTTCATATTTGTATAACTACGGCAGTTTACTTATATAGCGCATACTTCACACGTTTATAACTACAGCATTTATTAATAAAGTTTAAACTTCACACATGTATATCTTCGGCAGTTTACTTATACAGTTTAAACTTCACACGTTTATAACTACGGCAGTTACTTATACAGTTTATACTTCACACTTGTATAACTACGGCAGTTTACTTATACAGCTTTTACTTCACATTTTTAAAACTACAGCAGTTTACTTATACAGTTTTTACTTCACACTTTTATAAATACGGCAGTTTACTTATACAGTTTATACTTCACACTTTTATAACTACAGCAGTTACTAATACAGTTTATACTTCACACATTTATAACTACAACAGTTACTAATACAGTTTATACTTCACAGATTTATAACTACAGCAGTGTACTAAAATAAGTAAGTAAATCGTTTATTATTGTGCATAGTGCACATTTACAGATTATATACAAATACATTTACAATAACAAAGAGCACCTGGCCCTATTGGCCTATAAGTCACCAACAAATACAATAAACATGAATAATTGAGTTATTTACAAAGAATGGTTTTCTATTAGAATAAATAGTATGATATGTGGGAATGGGAGAATGCACTTGAGTGCTGTGCATGGACATAAGTTTACCAATCACATAACAAATGAGTATATGCATAAAAGGGATTAATGCTAAATACATCATATATACACAGTAGAATGAAAAGATGATTATAGTGAGTATAATAGCAATATATTTACAAGGAATCATTTAGCGTAGTCAATATGTTATCATTAACCTGGAAGAGGTGAAAATGAAGCTAATACATATTAGCTTAAAATGATACTTATACTGATTTAAATGCATTATACTTGCTATACAAACTGGTATCAGTAAATATACGATTTATGAGTCCATAAACACATACTAGAATTCACTCTATATAATTGTAAGTGGCTATTACGGCTACTTGTTTCCTAAGATTATCCATTCAGATGTTTACAAGAGGACAGGTTTACTGCTACAGGTAGTACTTGTACGGTCTGTATAAATAAAACCGTAATGTAAAGTGAATTGTTTTTGTTTTTTTCTAAAGATTCTTTTTACTGCGTCTGTAAGCGAGAACGATTTGATTGTCAGACAACTAATCATTTCAAACTCTTACGGTAGTTCACAGATGTAATTGTGTCTCTCTGTGCACCTTTTGTCTTGCTATCGGAAGTCGATGGGTCCCACCATACTTATACAGTATGTACTTCACACTGCTCAAATACAACCGTAAGGTACAGTGGGGTTTCTCTTTGTTGCAAATGTTATCGTCGTAAAATCGTTGATAATTTGCAAGCTGGACTGTATTCCAAACTATTTGACAGCAGAACTTGCAATTAGGAGAAATACACTGCATTTGTATGAGCCCGTTCCAACATACAACATATCTGCAGCAGACGACTTCAGAAAACATTTAAGCTAAGACAAGGTAAGTTTCTATAAACGACCGCTTCCTTACAGAACAAAATGAATACATCATGCGCTAAAAAGAAAAACGGCTCGTTTGGAACAAGTGTTCCTTTTGTGTCAATGTGTTCAAGTCATCTTCTGCAAATGCGTCAGAAGTCATCTGTATGTAGGAAAGGGTTAGAATGGTGAACGAGGATTTTATAAGAAAGTAAACAAAACTTTTATATAGCACTCGTTAAAGGGTTTATCTTTTATGAAAGGGGTTCTCATGTTCTGTCCCTGTAATTTGCTCACAAAAGAAAACCGTTGAGACCCTTTCAAGAAGAAATTTATCTTCCCTTTCCTATTAACTCTTTCAGCGCCAAAGGTAATATTGAGGTTTTTGCAAACAATACAGATTCGGCAGGCGAGTCAGCTCGTAACGAGCTGTCTCACCTGATATCCGCATTGTTCGCATTTTAGTCGTAAAAATATTCCAAAAGTTTTATTACAAGAGAAATGGAGTAGCCCGATTTTGAACATGGAAGAGTTTACTTTAAACAATTTGGCGCTGAAAGAGTTAAGTTCAATACGCGTTGCCTAATTGTGTCGTTAGAATTTGTATATTGGCATCACGAAGTTTTCCTGCTCGTTGCGGTGATTGTTGCCTGTCGTTGACCAAGGGGCATTTCCTACGCAGGTACTGTACTTGCTTGGCTATCGGTATAAACAAAAGGGGGTCAGACGCCGTGTTAAAACTGAAATAGTGTTTAAAACGGCATAAAACTCCCTTCACATAAAAAGTAGTATATGTTTAAAACGGCATAAAACTCCCTTCATACAAAAAGTAGTATATGTTTAAAACGGCATAAAGCTTCCTTCATTCAAAAAGTAGAATATTTTTAAAACGGCAAAAAGCTTCCTTCATACAAAAAGTAGTATATGTTTAAAACGGCATAAAACTCCCTTCATACAAAAAGTAGTATATGTTTAAAACGGCATAACACTCTCTTCATACAAAAAGTAGTATATGTTTAAAACGGCATAAAACTCCCTTCATACAAAAAGTAGTATATGTTTAAAACGGCATAAAGCTTCCTTCATACAAAAAGTAGTATATGTTTAAAACGGCATAAAACTCCCTTCATACATTAAGTAGTATATGTTAAAAAAGGCATAAAACTCCCTTCATACAAAAAGTAGTATATGTTTAAAACGGCATAAAACTCCCTTCATACAAAAAGTAGTATATGTTTAAAACGGCATAAAACTCCCTTCATACAAAAAGTAGTATATGTTTAAAACGGCATAACACTCTCTTCAAACAAAATGTAGTATATGTTTAAAACGGCATAAAACTCCCTTCATACAAAAAGTAGTATATGTTTAAAACGGCATAAAACTCCCTTCATACAACAAGTAGTATATGTTTAAAACGGTAAGAAAACACCTTCATACAAAAAGTAGTATATATGTTTAAAACGGCATAAAACACCCTTCATACAAAAAGTAGTATATGTTTAAAATGCCGGCCATATCTCACTTATGGCTGTTTTCTGATATGTTTTAACTTTTAAGTGGTTTTTCAACCGCTTTCAACAGTATTATACCTATGCCAAGGCTTTTCCTGAGCGCATCCATGGCAATGCTATACCGACACCGCTGAGTGTCAAGGGGGGTGGCAGGGGGAAGAGACATTTCTGCCCTTTTAACCCTTTCCCGCATATAGACGCTTGCTGACGCCTCAGCAACAGTCGACTTCTAAAAACACTTTGACAACAGAACTAATTGCTCAAAACGAGCAATTTCTTCTTTTGCCACAATGTTTTCAACAATTTTCAGTAATTATACCTACATTTATGGAGCTTTTCTGTGTGTTTGCCCAGATGAGTTCAAAGTCGTCTGCTACAGAAGTGTTGTATGTTGGAAAGGGGTGGGGGTTGAAGTTTTTAGAACAACCCGATCCAAGATCGAACCTTGCTCTCTCTCTCGCTCTCGTTGCGGACGCTCTAACAACTACGCCACGGAGACGTTTTAAGAAGAACGGCCTTACTTCGAGAAAACAAATGATTAAGATCAATGTCGTATGACGAAGTCCCAACCATTTGTGTATATCTAAGCCGCTCTACGAGAAAATCAACAGTGTGGACTCTGCGTAAAGTATCGACCCGGATCAGCATAAGCATGCCGCGGAGGCTAACCCGGACATATGTATTTCGCCCCATGTGGATTTTCTTTTTCGGGAACCATTACTCTATACCTATATCCCCCTGAGACGGGACTTGTCGGCTCTGATTAGATTGCGCGGACTGCGTAGGCTGATCCGGGTCGATATATTACGTAGAGTCCATCATGTTAGTTTTGTCGTAGAACGGCTCATTCATTATGTGCTCGTTGATGTGTTTAGATCAATGAATAAAATATGTTACACCACACAAACGGATAGTGTCGATATAAATCGATATAAACTGATAGTTTAACAGCCTAGGATAAAATTGAGTTTGCTGTGGCTTTGTATTGTTAGAGGGTTTGGTTTTTTAAGCCTCTTTCAACAAATGATCAGTTATATCAAATCGTTTCCATTGTAACGTCAGTTGCATTGTTAACCCTGACAGGGGCGTAGCTTCGCAATAATCAATGGGTAGGCCGTCTCGTGAGAACATCAACATTGTGGACTCTGCGTAAAGTATCGACCCGGATCAGCCTAAGCAAGCCACACAGGCCTACCCGGATAGACACTTTTCGCCTCCTGTGGATTTTCTGTATCAGGAATCACTACTATATATACATATTTTGCCCTAAGACGGAATGTGTCTGCCGGATTAGACTGCGCGGACAGCGCAGGCTGATCTGGTCGATACATTACGCAGATGTCTATCGCCGCAGCTGCATTTTGGGACATTTTGAGAAAAAATGTGTAGGCACGTGCCTACAGTGCCTAAAGGGAGATACGCCCCTGCCTGCAATCCTGGGCGACAATGAGGGCAGCTGTTATATCCATTTATATATATATATATTCATCCTATGTATTAACAGTATGCAGATCCAGATCAACACTTCATCTTCTATTACAACAGAGATTATGTAGATTTTGCGATACGCAATCCATTGAGGATGAGATACATGTTTTGTTACATTGTGGACTATATAATCATATCAGAGAAAACGTGTTCCAAGATATATACTTAAAGATGTGTTTATGAATAATAATTTTGAAGGAAAAATGACGTATTTAATTCAAACATTCCCAAGAAAAGTTGCCATGTATCTTGTTCAAGCCTATCCCAAACGTAGCTGCGTTATATATATTAACTAATCCCATGATTTATCATGTTGAATCATTCTATCATACAATTCAGTCGGATTATAATTATGTAAATATGTAGGAAACTAGACTATACGTTAAATTATTTCAACTCAACCCATTTATATTTGTTATATATTTATTTATGAACGAAATGGACACTTGCACTTATATAAGGTGACTATTTATTGTGTTGTATTGTTTGTATTGCTTGTAAATTATGCACATGTCACTATAATAAAATATTTACTTACTTACTTATTACTTACATAAGGTTGAAAGAAGCTTCTGTCAACATGCGCAGAAGTTATAAGACGGGTGAACAGGCTGATCTGAACCGACCTTGTTCAGAAATGCTGTCCTATAAGTTCTTCTTTTGTCACTATGTTTCCAAAAAGCCGTCTGCTGCAGAGGCGTCAGAAAGCGTCTATATGAGGGAAAGGGTAACCCGATCAGTCAATTCCTAGTTACTATCAGTACATTCTGCTCCAGCTGATTTTGATAAATGTATGGTAACGCAGATTTTAACGGTAAGTCAGTTTTATCATGACGGTCAACAATTCCGTGTCTTCCTGGCTTTCGAGCAACAGTGCTCTTATAATGGGCAACAGTGCTCTTATAATGGGCAACAGTGCTCTTATAATGGGCAACATTGCTCTTATAATGGGCAACAGTGCTCTTATAATGGGCAACAGTGCTCTTATAATGGGCAACAGTGCTCTTATAATGGGCAACAGTGCTCTTATAATGGGCAACAGTGCTCTTACAATGGGCAACAGTGCTCTTATAATGGGCAACATTGCTCTTATAATGGGCAACATTGCTCTTATGATGAACCACCGTCCCATCCGTTAGCGACAGAGCTTTCATTACAGTGTGATTTCTATGTCACCAAAGGTCATCGTCTTCGTAATATGACTGATAGTTGTTGAAAACGTCTTTAAAACCCAATCAGTCAATTCCTAGATAGTATCAGTGCTGCTCGAGCTGATTTTGATAAATGTATTGGGTTATGAGCTGTCTTTACTGAATGTCAATTGTTTTCAGAAGCCTTTAATTGCCTTTTGCATCGAACGTGTTAAATGCTGATTTTTTATTTTAAAAATGTTCATGTCCATCTTTGCATTTGGGAAATTCCATAGCCAATATCTGGGGAAAAGCTGAGTTGAGCAGCCAACCTTCGAGTCCATGTCGAGGGCTTGGCGTATAACGTGTAACTGAAATTGTTATTTGTTAATCACCTCGCCATACAGTCTTTATAAGCTTTAAATCATTTTACATGGTAAACAATGGAAATTTAGGTGCCATTGCTCGTTCTGAGCAATGGCACCTAAATTTGCATTGTTTACAAAGGGATCAAAATTGCCCCTAAACCAGGGTTTTCAAAATAGGTTTTTAGTTACAACCGTTTCACGCCAAGCCCTCGATGTTATCTAAGGAAGTTACACCTGTAGCACTTCTAATTGAGTGACACACTGATTAGCGTTTAACGCCGTTTTCAACATTGTTCAGTTATATCACGGCGGTCATGGGTTCGATCATGACTCTCTTACACCAGTACTCCACAAAACAGTATTTCCCAGCACCTGGCTGCTTCTCCGCATATAATGTAAAATTTATTGTTAAAGCTTATATCCGTAGACGATCCGTTATGTATTCAGTGTAAAGGGTATACCGTTAGTTTCTCAATTATGCTATTATTGACATTTATGAGATAGAGTTTGATCATTTTACTATTATATCATTGTATTACCATTATACCATACCGATGAATGAACTGTTTATAACATACTATTATGAGAATGGATGAGCATTTGTAAATTATATTTGTTAGAGTTATTGCAATTATCAGGGTATATAACTTGTCATTTAACAACGAATCATTACTTAAGATATTTCAAGTATATCTATTATTTATTCAATTTAGGTCACTTATAGGTCCACTGGGCCGGGTGCTTGTATTCTGTACAAAATTACTTGTTTGTAACATATTGTATGCACATGTCACTATAATAAAAAAATTACTTACTTACTTACTTATAATAAATATTAACCTATCGGTTCTCAGACGCGTGACGGTTGTCGCACTGACTTTTGTCGGAAAAAAAGTTGGCCGAGTTAGGTTAGGTTAGAACTCACAACGACTGAATTGACGGCCCACATCGCTACGACTGAGTTACCGAGGCTTGGCGTTGCACCTCTTTTCGTAGATGGTTAGTGATTGAATGACCTAATGGGAATGTGCGTATGCCCAAACTCGCTATAGCAAAAAAATAAATCATTTAATTACTTGGCAAGGCCCTTTTCATTTTATCTTCTGGCTTAGGTCATATATTAAAAACACATTTCAGTCATTAACTACCCAAACTGACATTTCGCTGACTTAACGCAAAAAGGAATGTAGCTACATATCGTAACAAGATGTAGTTACAACCGTTTTATATGAAGCCAATGATTTGTATTTGTAGCAAACATCAAGCCTTTCATCAAAACATGAAATAACTCTTTCCAACATATAGACGCTTTCTGACTCTTCTGCAGCAGACGACTTATGAAACATATAAGCAAAACTTGAAATACTCCCCATGAGTGTAATCAAGTTGAAAACGGGTAAATTTGTCATTGTGGACAATTCCTCCTTTTGTTACTATGTTTCAAAAGTTGTCTGCTACAGAGACGTCAGAAAGCGTCTGCTTGTGAGAAAGGGTTAAGGGAAATCTCACGAGTTTGGCCTGAAAAGTAAATAACAAACCAGGGCTCGCTCGTATTGATCAATCTGACTCAAGTTTGCTTTTAACTAAATGTATTTTGAGATAAAATCCGTATATGTCAAGAGATAAGTTTATAGGTTTGTTTTGCAGGTGACACTGTCTTAACTGAGACTGTGTACAATGTGGACGATATATATAATGTATATACTTTGATAGCTTCAACTTTGAAGTTGTAATTTTGCAGAAACAGTGCCCATTCTCATGATTCTGCCACTTTCAGGTTTACTCTTCTGTATGTAAGACAACGGGGCATGATCGGTATGTATTATGAACTCTCGTCCATATAGGTACTTTTGGAATTTCCTAATTACGAACACAATGCTTAAACACTTACGCTCGGTGACTGAGTAGTTTATTTCCCGTGTTATGCAACTGTTTACTAGCATACGCATTGGGAAACACCCCTTCTTCAAATTGCTGTAACAATGCTGCACCTATACCCATGTCGAAGGCATCTGCTTGCAAGATAAACATTCTTGTAAACTCTGGCAATCTAAGAATCGGCCTTTGTGTGAACTGCGTTTTAAGTGATTGAAACGCACTTTCATGCTCCGGATACCGAGTTAACCTATTAGGTAAACCTTTCTTTGTCAGATCCGTCAATGGTGATGCTATCTCCGCAAATGACGGTACGAACTTTCGGTAGTGTCATGCCTTTCCATATGCTCGTTCCATGACTATGTATGACCTAAAATGTCATCGACATAATCGACATTCGAGCATCCATACGAGTGAATGTTGCTCCCGAGTTCACCATACCACATGGCATTTCTCTGAACTGATAGCTTACCTTTGAAGTGGAAAAATATGTTATGTGTTTCGTGAAGATCTTATCGTTCTTTAATTTGGCCAAGATGTCATCAAGGCATCCTATAGGTTCTGTATCGAACATAGTTACAACATTGATCTTACGGAAATCAACTTACAGAAACCGCTGGTTCCGTCTCTCTCCTTCACCATTACGATGGGCGAATTGTATTCCGAATTCGCGGGCTCTATCACATCCGACTCTAACATGGCCTGTACTTCGCAATCAGTTTCATCCATCGTTGCTTTGCATATGGTACAGGGTAATGTCTGACTCGGATGGGGGTACGAGCAAGTTAGACTGACTTTATGTTCAGTCAAACTTGTTGTCCCTGGCCTGTCGTTGAATATATCGCTGAATTCTTGCACCAGGTCAACAACTTGTTTTCGCCGTTCTGGCGACAGCTCGTCATTGATTTTAACATCTATCCCTGTCGCAGTGGCTTTCTCGTTCGCCAATTCGAGTATATTTTCCGTCGTCGACGGCCCCGACCTCAAGATCGTGCTCGGCCTCTATGACGGAAACGCTTGCAGAGATGATCTCATCTTGGTCCCTAACCTCATATTTCTTCTAAAGGTTAATGTGATACACATTGATCTTGTTTTCGACTCTGACCCTGTAGACCATCTTATTAGTAACCTCTACTACCTGGTATGGGCCTTTCCAATGCAATAACATATTGTTATGGTGTGTTGGAAGCAGTACCAACACGTTGTCTCCATCCCGAAAAGCCAGTACTAGAGGAACTTCTCTATATGCAAACAGGACAGCGGGAAGATATCTATCCCAATCCTTGGGTCTTTCTTGACACATCTTCTTCAGCATGCTTTTCGAAACACTATGCATGCGTTCGCACACACCATTGCATTTCGGGTTATATGGTGCTGTGGACAATTGTTTCACTGGCACCAACCTTGCGACCTTTGTCATCAACTCCGATGTGAACTGTGATCCACGATCGCACATTAAAAAGGTTTCGAACATTGCCTCAACAACCCTTTCCGCTTCAATCTTGAGCAAAACCATCGCCTCTGGATTGCATTATGGTTGCATAATGAACAATTGTCAAAATGTATCTGATTCCTCTGTCCGAAAAAGGCATAATCGGGCCGATGAGATCAACAGCTACATAATGAAACGGAGTGTCTTTAATGGGCATTCCTCCCATAGGCACTTTCGTTACTCTGCTTTTTGGTATAGTTTTCTGACAGATATCGCATGAACGACAAAACCTTGTCATATCACTTGAACCACCCTCACTACCATCACTAACTCTCAACCACCATCAGTCAGTCTCAGTTACACTCATTTAGTCACCCCACTCAGTCTCAACCACCATTCACTACATCTCAGCCACTCTCATTCAATCAAAATCAGTCAGTCTCAGCCACCGTCACCGTCACTAAGTCTCAGACAACCTCATTCAGTCTCAGCCACCCTCACTACGCATCAACCACCCTCTCATTCAATCACATCATTCTGTCTCAGCCACTCTCATTTAGTATCGGCCACCCGCACTCAGTCTCAACTACCCTCATTCAGTCTCAGCCACCATCAGTAAGTCGCAATCACACTCATTCAGTGTTGATATACTGTTGTCAACTGTCGGTAATAATGTTGTATTAGCTAGGGTTCGAACACACAACGGCTTTTCTTGCGCAGTTACCAACTGTTCCGGTCCATTTATATTGACTACAGCGAGACAGTAGTAATGCTTATCCCACAATCCAGATCGCCATTTTTAAATACTTTGGTATGACCCGGCTGAGGATCGCACCCACGACCTCCCGCCTCCAGAGTATTAGTTTTGAACATTTTTATTTCTACCATTGCCAACATAACAAAATGTTTTATTTTATTATATTCTCGATTTATACTAGAAGAGTGAAAACTTTGATATTTGTTTATTTAAGACTTTGACGAAAATAAGTATTGCTGTATTTTCTTAACTTCCAATCCGCGTATACAAAGAGAAGAAATGTTTTGCAGTGATTGAAGATTATTTTTATATCTATATTCGTCATTTTAAAAAGACAGATTGCAATTTATACATTTATTTATCTTTGTTCATTCTTTTTCAATGTTTAAATACATGCATTTGTCTTTGCTTTTAAAATTTGGCTGTAAATGACCAAAGGCGATTATATGCCGATTTTCCAATACACTTTGAAAGTCGTATATATATATATCATAAACAATCAAATACTGTAATTCGTAAAATCTCTCAATATGGTCATTCAACTTCCGTCATCAGGTCATAAACGGTGGGTTGAGATATTGATACCCTGCTGAGATTTTACATAAATGTTCAAAAAGGACCAAAAAGTATTTGAAAATTAAAATTTACTACAAATGCAAGAGAAAACAATTCTGTATCTGAAACCGTTTGAAATGAAGCGATCGGATGTTTTTAAATACATTAATTAATCAGAAAAATAGTTAGCTCCTTCTTATTTCAATGTAACTTTGGGTGACCAACAAAAATGGACTAAAATATAAAAATCATAGAATCATATTAAAAAATATAATATTAAAGAGCAAATGTTTATCTAACATATTCGTTTGAAATGAAAGGATCCATTCATTAACTAATATGTAGGAGCAATTTATCTAGTTTTTCCCTATATAACCCCATAGAAGCCGTTGAGACACTCGAGAAAGTTGGCAATGTTAAAACAATTATCAAAGCATTTCTTTTACACTAGATCCAAATCGGTATTGTTTTGTGGATTTTGCACTTAAAGTATAATCATAGATAAACACCGTTATAAATATGTCACCTTTTATGTTGGGTTTCAAGAGAAACAAGAGGACCATGATGATCCTATATCGCCCACTGGGTTTAATGGAACTTGAATAGTTGTCATTGTTCATACTCTATATACATATGATAAAAACGAGCAACACCCTACTGGTGGCGATTTTTTCAATGGATCGGAATAACTAAAACATACCTGACATAGTTAGACATAGTTTATCACGTTTACATGCACACTCTTTGTAATACAACAGAAATAAAGAAAACGAGATCATCATTGACGATGCGAATACCCTCGCAGTTCCGTTTCATACAGATGTATACTATTCACTGTGGCCTTGACCGTTGACATAGGTCAGTGAAATGGGAACCCGTTTAGTACACACGTATGATACGTTGACAATGACATATGCCGTAGGTTGTTGAAACGCGAACTCGTACAAGAGACAACAAGACGAAAGACACCGCGCATGTTTTTGAATCATGACTTAAAGGGAGCAGATGTAGTTCAGTACATTTAAATAACGTGTGAAAACAGACAGGATGTAAATATTTCGAACAAGAAGGCTAAATGTCCCTTTATTATAACCGATAAGGCCAAGATGTGCCTATATGGCTCACCTGGCTACCATAGCCTATAATAAAAATGTTACCAAGAGCAGAAAGTGTCAATTTTGACGAATTGATTAGACGTTTTATATGTTACGATCTATGTGATATTCAGCATGTGAAGTTTAGTCGTGAAATGACAAGTTTAGTCCTGAAACCATTTGGTTTACAGTTTGCTTAACAATAACTGCAACTATAATGTGTCATACAAGCTGAAGTTTCTTTATTTTTTACCAATAAACGGTTTCAAATTTGTTCTAACTAGATCAATTAGATAACAAAAATCACATAGGTGCTTAAATATTAACATGTAATGCCTCTAGTTCTAAGTTAAGTGTGACACAAGCTTTGGAAGGAGATGGGGGGAGGGGGGAGTCTATTCTCCTTCCACTTTATCAGAAGTATGATAACAAAAGGATACCCAAAGGGGGCATGCGGTATCGCTCCACTGCCATTAGGCAAACATTAATTCTCCAAACAGCCCCGACCCTGGTGGCCATGTTTTTCGAACAATCAACATGGCTTGGAGGAATCTGATGGAGGGTCACCCAAGAAACATTTCTACAAAATGATTTGAAAATCAGTGCAACGCTTTCGGAGAAGAAGATTTTTTAAGTCTTCACTATAGCCATATTAGATAACAAAAATAGCCACGCTCTCTGGTGGCCATTTTTTTTGACCAATCAACATGGCTTGAAGGAATATGATAGAGGGTCTCCCAAGCAACATTTCTACAACAAATTTAGAAAATTGGGCAAACACTTTCGGAGGAGAAGTTTTTTAAGTTTTCACTTTAGCCATATAATGCAAAATAGCCCAACCCCTCGAGGCCATGTTTTTCGACCAATCAACTTGGCTTGAAGGAATCTGATAGTAGGTCACCCAAGCAAAATTTCTACAAAATTATTTGAAAATCGGCCCGACACTTCCGGAGGAGAATAAGATTTTTTTAAGATTTCACTATTGTTTTTTGGTTGCCATGGAAACCAGAATTTTGCATGGATCAAACAAATTGAAGGAACTTAGGAGAGGACATTGAGAGGATGCTTCCTATGAAGTTTCATCCCAATTGACCAAGTGGTTAGGGAGGAGAAGTCGTTTGAAGCAAAAAGTTTACAGACGCACGCACGGACGCACGCACGGACGCACGACAGACAATTCCCCATGACATCAGCTCGACTGGCTTTCGGGAGTATATAAACAAAAAATACGAAGTAATTTTCTAAAGTTTAAAGATAGTTATGATCACAATTGAGCATTTATGAAATTAAAAGAAAAAGTTCACATGTATAGTCAACATATAGCAAGAATACAATGGTCTGAATGAACAAACTGTATGGGGGAACGTTTTAAGTTTATAAATACAACAGAATTTTATAAATAGGCAAAAACATCCCCCGAATTTTGGGGCCGTAAACCAAACAATTAAAAACGCGTAGCCTAAGAAGTTTTTTTCTGAGCTTTGATGAATTTGGGCAGGGCCGTAAACCAAACTATTAAAAACAGCCTAGCCTAGGAAGTTAGGGAAAGGTTATTAATTACAAATAATTAAATGTGTCTAAAGTTTTGTAATAACGGTAGAACACATACGTATTTTCTTATATTATATATATTATTTCTTCTTCTTTCCCATTTCTCCTTCTTTCCAATATTATTTCTCCTTTTTTCCTATTTTCACTTTTATTTTTTCCTTCTTTCCTATTTTTCACTCATATTATTTCTCCTTCTTTCCTATTTTCACTTATATTATTTTTCCTTCTTTCCTATTTTTCACTTATATTATTGCTCCTTTTGTAATAACGGTAGAAGACATACGTATTTTCTTATATTATTTATATTATTTCTCCATCTTTCCCATTTCTCCTGGTTCCAATATTATTTCTCCTTCTTTCCTATTTTCACTTATATTATTTTTCCTTCTTTCCTATTTTTCACTCATATTATTTCTCCTTCTTTCCTATTTTCACTTATAGTATTTATTTGTCCTTCTTTCATTTTCACTTATATTATTATTCCTTCTTTCCTATTTTGCATTTATATTATTTCTCCTTCTTTCCTATTTTCACTTATATTATTTATCCTTCTTTCCTATTTCTACTTCTTTCCTATTTCCACTTATATTATTTCTCCTTCTTTCCTATTTTCACTTATATTTTGTTTTCTACTTTCCTATTTTTCACCTATATTATTTCTCCTTCTGTCCTATTTCTCCTTCTTTCCTATTTCCACTTATATTATTTCTCCTTCTGTCCTATTTCTCCTTCTTTCCTATCTCTCCTTCTTTCTATTTCTATTTCTCTTTCTTTCCTATTTCGAGTTATATTATTTCTCCTTCTTTCCTATTTTTTACGTATATCATTTCTACTTCTTTCCTATTTCTCCTTCTTTCCTATTTCCACTTATAGTATTCCTATTTCTTTCCCATTTCCATTTATATTATTTCTCCTCCTTTCCTGTTTCCACTTATATTATTTCTACTTCTTTCCTGTTTCCACTTATATTATTTCTACTTCTTTCCCATTTCTCCTTCTTTCCAATTTCCACTTATATTATTTCTCCTTCTTTCACATATCCACTTATATTATTTTTACTTCTTTCCCATTTGCACTTATATTACTTCTACTTCTTTCCTGTTTCCACTTATATTATTTCTCTTCTTTTCAATTTCCACTTATATTATTTCTCCTTCTTTCCCATATCCACTTATATTATTCCTACTTCTTTCCCATTTCCACTTATAATACAACTTATTGATTCATAAAAATGTTTTTTTTCAAATAAACAACAGAGTTTCCCTCATACGACAATTCTGCAGCAGACGACTTTGAACGTATTTCGTCAAAACATAACAAATCTCCATAATTGAATGGATAACCTATGACTAAAAGTGGAAAACATTGTGGCAAAAGGAGAAATTGCACGTTTTGTGCAATTTCTTCTTTTGTCACTATGTTTTCAAAAAGCTGTCTGCTGCAGGGGCGTCCGAAAGCGTTTATATGAGGGAAAGGGTTAATCAAACATGGCTACTGGACAGCGGCTCACGAACAATTGGAAGGCTCATGAAAAAATTAGGCCCTTTGTCTAAAACAAATTTAAACCACTTTGTTTTCACAAAGGTATAATGACTAAAAAGGTTTTAATTGTTAACAAAATCAGAAGATTTAATAACAATGTAACGCGTCCGAATTTCTATTACAGCAAAAAATGCGAAAAATCACACAATACCTCGTTAAAATACTCAAAAAGTATCTCTTTATTGTCTATACGCTTTGATAACAATTATCGTAATGGTAATTTGGGGAATCCCACACGTGTTACTATAAATAGCCCCTCTATACGTACATATAGTGTAATAATAATGACGTCATTATTATTACACTATATATATGGACGTATAGAGGGGCTATTTTTTGCTGTAATAAAAATTCGGACGCCTGTGCTGAAACAAACAAATATTCTCTATTTGTAATCAATTGTACTTATCACGGATAAATTTAACGCTGCACTCTGATGTATATTTATTTTATCCTCGTGTACAGTCAAACATGTACTACCGACCACCTGGTATAACCGACCCCCTGGTGTAAGCGACCACATTGAACTCCCCCCCGATGTTTTTTAGTCATAAATTAACCTACAATAAGCGAGATCCTGCTGTCTGCGACCAACGGACACTAAAACCATTCCATTTTTAATAAAAATCCACGGTTCAGCGACCTTAAATCTAACAGTCAAATAATCCTAACACAACTGTCGCGTGTAAACCACACAGGTTTAAATTATCATCAAGCTAATGGTGTTACATGTAAAATTACCCGAGGTCAAATTCTGCAGACGTGTATTAGAGTGGGTAAAAACCGATAATTGCCCTATTGTTTGCAGTTTGTATTTAAATACATTTTAGCTACAGTTATTGTCTTTGTTATGACTCTCAAATACTGCAGACGTTTACATCACAGTGGTAAAAGCCGATAATTGCAGGTTTATCAGTTTGTACTTAATACACTTTAACGTCAATTATTGACGGTGTTAAATCATGACAATTTTGGTCCGACTTTTTGATCTCTTTAATTGGATCTGTGTTTTTTTTTTGCTTTCTAATGGTGATAGCACGTTTATTTAATCGGCTCTTTTATTAGATTTAATTAGCAAATCTGTGGACACTCAACAATTTTAAACCTGACTATGTCTTTAAATGACTCCTTAAATAATTTGTTTTTAGATGGACAGTCTTTGAAACAGAATACGATCAGTGACTTTTATAGTAAGAAGTAGTGCTCTATTCTTCTTCTGAACATACATGTACATATCCTTTTCATGTTATAGTTAAACAAAAACATCAAATAATAATTAACAATCAATTTTAAGCTTGTGATTAAATTTATATATGTTTTATTTATCAACTTACACTTTTGCAAATAAATATTATTAATATTGAAATAAAATATAAAATTAGAAGAACAACAAAATGTTTATTGTTATTTATTCTTTAATACCAATACATGTACATGTATAATGTAGTATACAAAGAAAAATACATTTGTACCTCAATAAGAGACCACCTGGCTTAAGAGACCACTTATAGCATTTCCCTTGGGTGGTCTCTTAATACAAGTTTGACTGTATTCTGTTTGTAGAACTGAGAGAAATAAAGGAATTTGTGTTTGTATTGATAAATTAATAATCTGCATCAAACATGAAAGTACAAACCTAAATACCAAATAGTTACACCTTTAAACACATTTTCTTCAAAAAACTGTCCTTCCTCATAATCGGGCTTTTTGGACCATACATGGCCTTTCTTGATCGATAATCGGCCTTTTTGGACTGGCCTGTTTTTGACCCAATAGGGCCAACTACAGACGCAGAGAGACGGAGAGTGGCTTAGGGTTAACGACTAATGCGCAGATGTCAGGCTATGTTTAGGCCTAATTATAATCAGTAATTCACGAGGGAAATACCGTAATAGCTTTCAAAAAGTCAACACATGTAGAGAAGAAAGTATAATCGAATGCTTTTTAGGAGCTACCCGTATAAGGGGTCGTATCAGAAGTTATGGAATATATAATTCACTGAAAAAATGTAATCCTAAAAAAAAATCACTTATACTTCCAGTCTTATTATTCAACGCGTTGATGAATTAAATGTCCAGACTTTCAATTTAACTAACATACAGTAAAGGTGATTAAATCTAATGTGTTTGAGATGAGCCCGGTTAGACATTAAAACCGGGTACCAATTATTTAGCATAACAAAAAGGCATCACCGTCCGTTGCTGTAACTTGTTTGCGTTGCTTGGGTAAAACCTGACTTTGACTTTTAATTTATATATCCCAATATTTACTAGATCTAATGATCAGACCAGATATTTAATATGTTTACATAGTCCCATTGTTTAAGCGTGACTATTCGTGACATTTTCCAGGAATTCGCTGAACGAGAGAATACACAGGTAAAAGCCCCGAGAAAACGTCGGCCATTTGTACTCAATTCACATCGTCCATTATGTACAACATATTGTTTCAGCACACACAACCTTCTTTCACATACAATCGCATTCTGACGAGTCTGCAGAGGAAGCCCATTGTTAGTAATTGCACATTCAGTTTTAACTTTTTAAAGGCTTTCAATCTTTTTGTGAATATATGTATCGAACAATGTCATCTGTTGCAGATTTGTTGTATCCTATGTGGTAAAGGGTTAGTTACTTTTTAGTTTCGGTGATTGATCAGACTTATGGACATTGAGTAAGTGATTTAAATATCGTAAATTGTCTCCTGAGTATACTCTGCTAATGAGATATCACATTGAAAGTCATTGTGTATCATATTCATACAGCATTCACACTTTTTTGATTTTCATACGTTCATCCAGAGACATATATATAGGTCTCTGGTTCATCGACGCTGGCGTTCTGAACCAGAAACACAAGAGGCACCAAGGGTATCAGGAAGTTATGGCCCATATTTGGAAGTTATGGCCCATATTTGGAAGTTATGGCCCATATATGAATTATATAGTGGTAGTGGAATAATACCCTGGAGGTGGTATTAACACCGTAACATGTGGTAATTATAATACCCTGGAGGTGTGATAACATAAGACATTCTGTTTAAATTATGTACTTTATTAATGATAAATGATTAAGAATGTGAAAATAATTTATTGATGATAAATATTTAAAAATGTGAACAAATAAATAATATATTTTATGATATTAAATAAGGGAATAACTTATTTTTTTTATATTTTCTATCTAAGAAAATCACTGTTTGCAAGACAATATTACATATTTATGGAGTAAAATAGTTAAGAGCACATTTTTCAATTAAATAAAACAACG
This sequence comes from Serripes groenlandicus, assembly GCA_031761405.1. Classification (NCBI taxonomy): domain Eukaryota; kingdom Metazoa; phylum Mollusca; class Bivalvia; order Cardiida; family Cardiidae; genus Serripes; species Serripes groenlandicus. The sequence goes on along the minus strand of JASEVX010000002.1, from coordinate 46,883,080 downwards.
AGAAACAATATCACCACACTTCTGCTTTATTATAGTTTGTTAACCCTTTCCCTCATACAACAATTCTGCAGCAGACGACTTTGAACATATTTTGTCAAAAAATTGAAAATCTCGATAATTGAATGGATAACCTATGACTAAAAGTAATGCATACCTGGTCCTTCACAGAGTTAAGCCATCGCATGTTACCCATCCAGGCACTAACCGTGATGAATGTTGCATAACTTTCTGTAAAGGCCAACCACTCTAAACTAATGCTGGCTTACACAGCAAGGCTGTGGAAATGGTATTTAATTTGTACCTATGCTCCATTCCTGTAACATTTCTCCCTCTTTCAGGTCCTGCTCTGGATTGGAGTTTTCTTTTGCCACTACTTTCGCCAAATTGAAAAAAATATCGCCACTTTATTCCTTTATTTTTTAAGTGCCATTTATTTTCGCCACTTTAGATAAATATTTTAGCCATGTCTTCGCCACTTTTCTTTTATTTTCCGTGATAAAGGAAGAGGAGAAGAACAGAAGGGAGAAAGAAAGAAAGGAAATAGATAAACCCATACTTAACCCTTTCCCTCATACGACAATTCTGCAGCAGACGACTTTGAACATATTTTGTTAAAACATAGGAAATCTCCATAATTGAATGGATAACCTATGACAAAAAGTGGAAAACATTGTGGCAAAAGGAGAAATTGCACGTTTTGTGCAATTTCTTCTTGTGTCTCTATGTTTTCAAAAAGCCGTCTGCTGCAGAGGCGTCAGAAAGCGTCTCTATGAGGAAAAGGGTTAAATAGTATCAATATTGACACACTTACATTAAATGTAATTTGATCTTAAAGGGACTGTGTCGATTGTTGAAACCCACTTAAAAAAGTGTGCCTATTTATTTAATGGATCTATAAGTAAATTGTCATATGTACAGCCTTATATCAATATCGCTGAGACAGAGAGTTGTTGGTCAGTGACTACTAATATAATTTATCAACAATAAAACAAGTGTGAAATATCAGGGACGTAGATAAGAGGGATAGGCAACTCGGCCTGTACACCTGTTATCTTGTTAAAATATCACACATAGAAATAAAACTGTCTTAACATTTCAACTAAGGTTAGAGATTATCGATACAATGAATAACTGGAATTTCTTTGTATTTTGAACAATGACAGGTTTAACCCTTTCCCTCATACGACAATTTTGCAGCAGACGACTTTGAACATATTTTGTCAAATAGTAGAAAATCTCTATAATTGAATGGATAACCTATGACTAAAAGTGAAAAACATTGTGTCAAAAGGAGAAATTGCATGTTTTGTGCAATTTCTTCTTTTGTCACTATGTTTTCAAATAGCCGTCTCCTGCAGAGGCGTCAGAGAGCGTCTATATGAGGGAAAGGGTTAAAAGACACAGATATTGGGATTTCTGAATTATATTATTTTTTTCCAAAAATTAATAGACTGCCATTTTTTCATACGGATAACATATTATCAAAATCTGTAATTTATCACATGACGTTGCTTGTATCCCATGTAATATACCCATTACGTATTTCTTTATATACAACGTGTGTAATATAACATGACCTAATACTAGGAAAAAATGACGTCACGTCAACGTTTTGACGTCATACGTTAGTCACTTTGGCGCCAAAACCCGTAAATTTCATCTAGAAATATTGTAAACGTTAAGTACATTTTTATCGAAATACGCCTCATAAGTCACTTTATGTGATAGATATAATATCTCATGAGTGTTATTTATTATTCTTTTTAATAAACTAAGCTGAATATGACCTCGGGAATAATTATTTGTGGCATTGTTATACGATTTACTGACGAAATTAAAATAGCTTTGGAAAACCCGCTTTTCTTTGTGTGTTTTCGTCATGTGATAAAAAGAATCTAACATTCGTTGTCATTTAATAAAGTTTTATTAAACTCGTTCAAGAAATTTATTATTAAGCTCGCCAAAGGCTCGCTTAATACAAAAATTCTTGAACTCGTTTAATAAAACTTTATATAAAATGACAACTCATGTCAGATCCTATATATATTAAAATATTTTTATCTACTGCAATAGAAAAATGTTTAAACTTCCAAAAAATATTTTTTTAATTTACATTTATCTTGAATAGTTTTTGAGTTTTACTTGCTACAAATGTCGGCACGGGTGATATTTGGCCGGATTGCTTAAGCAATTCCGGTCTATAGATTGGCGATGTCCGTCTGTCCGTCTGTCTGTCTGTCTGTCCGTCAACATTTTGGTTAAAGTTTTAGGTTAGGCAAAATGGTTAAAGTTTCTGGTTAAGCAAAATCTCAGCACAATAAAGGGTTGCAAACTTGAAACTTTGCCTGAAGGTAACCAGTAACAAGTTCTATTGATTTCTATTGTTACTTTGACCTTGACCTTAGTTTGTCGATTTTCAAGGTCAAATTGCCGACAATCCGGCCTTACCGTCTTCAGCGGTTTCTTGTTTAGTATATAATTTAGTTACTTATCCTTCTTATCTACGTCCCTTGAAATATACACAAACTGTCAGAATAAAAATAAAAAAGCCCTGTACAGGTAAATCTAGATTTTTTGATGAGAAAATCCTTTCGCAAATTATAAACGCAAATCACGGAAAATATTCGCAAATTTAAAATATTTTCGTATTTGGCAAAAATGGCGAACGACAGCGCGGGCCCTGCTCTTTTCTCTTTGACTTCCACCTGAAGTCGCACAACTGCCCACTAGCAGTATACCAGATTTTTATGTAATAAAACTGGGAACCACTGCCTGGGGATGATTGTGTTGTCACCCAAAAATCCCCTGCTTCCACCATTAAATTTTGTAATGAAGGCACAGAGTTAAGTCATCACAGGTCACCCATCCAGGCACTAGCCACAATCAATACACATTGCTTAACTTTCTGAAATAGCCAACCACTCCACCCAACGCGGCTATAAAAGCTGAAAACCTCTCCGCAAAGATAATAAAAATTTCTATAATTATGAAAGTATAACTAATAATGGATTAGAGTTTAACCCTTTCCCTCATATAGACGCTTTCTGACCGCTCTGCAGCAGACAGCTTTTTGAAAACATAGTGACAAAAGAAGAAAATGCTCTGTGCTCCTTTGAAACATTTTTTTTTTTTTCAAAAATTGTCTGCTGCAAAGGCATCAAAATGCATCTGTATGAGTTAACCCTTTCACTCATACGACATTTCTGCAGCAGACGACTTTGAACATATTTTGTCAAAAGATAGAAAATCTCTATAATTGAACAGATATGACATTTCTGCAGCAGACGACTTTGAACATATTTTGTCAAAAGATAGAAAACCTCTATAATTGAACGGATAGCCTATGACTAAAAGTGGAAGACATTGTGACAAAAGGAGAAATTGCTCGTTTTGAGCAATTTCTTCTTTTGTCACTCTGTTTTCAAAAAGCCGTCTGCTGCAGAGGAGTCAGAAAGTGTCCTATATGAGGGAAAGGGTTAAGGAAAGACAAGTTGTAAACAAATGTAGAGAATGTGCCCTTTGATATATTTGCCACAATGTTTTCATCTCTTTTCAAAACTGATAAGCCGAGCCTGGGTAGCTCAGTCGGTAGCGATGCGGGCTGTCAATCCAGGGGTTGTGAGTTTGAATCCCGGCTCAACCAACTTTCTTTCCGACGATTGACAAAAGTCAATGCGACATGCGTCATTCGCTGTAGATGCGATGTATGTGCAGGAAATGGTTAATATAATTAATATTATTGTATAAAAGGGGAGTTTTGCATGTTCTAAAATCCTAAATTTAACCTTATAACCTTATTACCCTATGTTGTGGGTACTCAAAAGAATCCTCTCATTGAGACGATTCTTTTGAGTATCCACATCATAAGGTTTGGTTGGATGATAAGAGAGATATTGTGGGGAAAAGAGCTGTATACGCCTCCTTATCTAGACCTGACTGATGTTTTCTGATATTAATCTTACCATCCTTTCAATTTTTCATTTCAGGTCAAGAGTCATCATGGTTAGATTATTCAACATAAGATCCAGGTAAGACTTACCCTAACAACAGTATGACATAATATCCCATTTGCACATGCCGCAAATCTGAAGTAATCGACTTTGATAACAACTGCACTAAATTTTGGCAAAGGGAGAAGTTACTCATAAGAGCAAATTTACCTGTTGCCACTTTGTATTCAAATACCTTCTGCTGCAGATGTGCCAGAATGCTTTATGAGCCTTTTCCCCTGTTGCCACAATGTTTTCAATTTCAGTCAAAACTGGTCTGCTGGAGAGGCTTCCTCAAGTGTCTGTATGTGGGAAGGATTAACCCTTCTGCACATTCTGCAGATAAACGACTTTGATACGATCTAGGCAAAACAATGGAAACTCAAGCCTACAAATAAAGAACCATTATTGAAAACCTCTCCAGCAAAACAAATGAAAAATTGCATATTATACATATAATATATGAAAACAAAATGATTGAATTCAGTTGAAAACATTGTGGCAAAAGAGAAATTGCTCATTAGAAGCTGTTTCCCCTGTTGCCACAATGTTTGTTTTGTTTTTCTGCTGCAAAGGCATCCAAAAGTGTCTGTATAGGGGAAAGGATTAACCCTTTCATTCATTCGGCAAATCTGCAGTATTAATTACAACGACTTTAATGACTTCTAGGCAAAAATATGAAAAAGTTCTCTAAATATAAAGAATAATTATTGAAAACATCCAGCAAAACAAATGAATAAATTGCATATATTATAACATATGAAAGCAGAATTATTTAATTAAGTTGAAAACATTGTGGCAAAAGGAGGAGATGCTCATTATGTTTTCAAAAGCCTTCTGCTGCAGATGTGTCAGAATGAGTATGCTTGTGGAAAAAGGTTTCATGAGCTGTTTCCCGTGTTGCCCCAATGTTTAAAAAAACAACATTAAAAGTGGTCTGCTGCAGAGGCATCCCAAAGTGTCTGTATGTGGCAAAAGATTAATTTAAAGTGATTTCAACTATTTGATTAAAATATAATTTCAATGTATGAGGTACATATAGTAATTTACTTCCTGCTTTTTGCAAGGTATAAGGGCTAATGTAAAATGCCTAAAGAGATAAAAACTAGGTAGTCTATTCAATAAAGAAATCCTTTAAAAATGTTTGTAGTACTTTCGATACATTCCTAAAGTGGTATCCAGTTGTTAACATACTGGACTGTCAATAAAGAGGTCTGGGGTTTCAAATCTTGGTCCGAGTTCTGTAAATTTAAGAGTTGCTTTTAAATGTCTTCCACTCAACAAGAGGTCAATACTGGTCCTTTCCAGGAGTAATAACCTTGAGTTTATCCGTGTTATACACCTGTCACGTAAAATAACCAAGCGTTTTTTTCGGAAAGAGCTAGGGTAGCGCACACGGACTCCCTCGTATCTAACTTTGTCTGCTCGCCAAATAGTTGTTCTGCACGGCGAAGGTAAAAAACCAAAAACACAAATCCATGGCTAGCTAATCAAGTTAACCCTTTCTCTCAGTCCTCGTTTTGAGCAATTTCCTCTTTTGTCACTATGTTTTCAAAAAGCCGTCTGCTGCAGAGGCATCAGAAAGCGTCTATATGAGGGAAAGGGTTAAATGCCTCATGATCTTTGATAGCTTTTTCAGTTTTGATTGTGTACACCGTTATACTGGCTTCTGTACTAACCCTTTTCCCACATATACACACTTTCTGATGCCTCTGCAGCAGACAATTTTTGAAAACATTGTCGCAAAAGAAGAAATTGAGCAATTTCTCCTTCTGTCACAATGTTTTCAACATTTTTCAGTAATTCTTTAATTCATTTATAGGGATTTTCTGTGTTTTGGCAGATCTGTTGTATGTGGGAAAAGGTTAAACTTCTTTTATAGTATTCTGTTTAAAGATTATGCAAATCCAGTTTATCTTTCCCCTACATAATTATGCTACTTATCTGTGCAAAAATATGGACAATTTCTTTAAAAAAAAAACTAGTATTATTGAATACACTTAACCTTTTACCACATACAACAAATCTATAACAAAATATATTGAAAATTAAAAATAAAATTATAGAAAACCAGCGTTAAACAATCATTTCAAAAGTCGTCTCCTGCAGATGCGTCAAAATGTGTCTGCAAGTGGAATAGTGACGTCCTACTTCCATACTTGGTAATGCCTTGTGTTGTTTTGATGGCGTGACAACCTGCAGGTATACTCCCTTTCCCTCATACGATAATTCTGCAGCAGACGACTGAACATAATTTGTCAAAATATAGAAAATCTCTTTAATTGAATGGATAACCTATGACTAAAAGTGGAAAACATTGTGGCAAAAGGAGATATTGCTCATTTCTACTTTTGTCACTATGTTTTTCAAAAAGCCGCCTGCTGCAGAGGCGTCAGAAAGTGTCTATATGAGGGAAAGGGTTAAACAGAGGTTTAAATAAGGGTAGTTAACTGGTATACTTTCTATTAGTTCTCTCTTATTACCCAGCAAAAACCTATGTTGTGGGTACTCAAAAGAATTGTCTCAGTGAGAAGATTCTTTTGAGTACCCACAACGTAGGGTTTAAAGGTTGAATAAGCATTTTAGAATTCTGAATACTTGTCTTGTCTAGAGCTCTGCCAAAATGATTTATTAAGTTCTTGCGGATGGACCTCTCCATTAGTTTTATGCACTGAATTATTTCAGATGGAAATTTCTTTGCTGCTTGGCGGTAGTTCCATGTATCTTGCTTTATTACCGGATCTATAAGCAGACGATGCGAGACAATAAGGCTATCAGGGTAGGTGAGTATCATTCAGCAGCCTCGACTTCACGTGACACATGTCGTTTTAACCCCCCTTTCCCACATATAGACGCACTCTGATGCCTCTGCAGCAGACAGCTTTTTGAAAACTTGGTGAAAAAAGAAAAAATTGCTCAATGAGTTTCCAAAATATATAGAGTTTTGATCTCAGATAGATAGTTAAGGCCGTGAAATAACCCCTCATGTAGAGTGTTATAGCAGATTTAAGGCGCTGATATTACACCTTAACATATTTAAGGCCCTGAAGTAACACTCTACCTTTATTACTCAGAGTTCAACTTCAACAGACATAGATGAGGAGTTAACTGTCTAAGCTCCACAATATATTTCTTATTAGCTCACCTGTCACATAGTGACAAGGTGAGCTTTTGTGATCGTCCATCGTCAGTCGTCCGTCATCTGTCCATAATTTCATGTGAACATGATAAAGTCTTCATTTATTATCCAATGTTTACCAAACTTATACAGTAACTAGATATCCATGAGAGCTCGGTTCCTTTTTAAAAGCAAGCCAGATCCGTTCATGCATGACGGGATTATGACCCTTTAAAATTGGCAAAATTGCTATAATTGACCTTGTGAACAAGATAAAGTCATCATTTATTATCCGATGTTTACAAAACTTGTACAGTAGCTAGAAATACATAAGAGCTTGGTTCCTTTTGAAAATTGGCAAAATTGTTATAATTGACTTTGTGATATGGTCACAAGTCCTTTTTAACAATTTTGCAATTTTAAACATGTGACCATGACTCTTATGTAATCTTTTACAAGCTAAGTATCAAGTTTTGTAACTTCGGATGACCTTCACTGATGACTTTTTGACCTTCTTTCTTATTTTTGTAGAGCAAGTGAATTAGGGCCCTAAACACTTACTCAGGGCGATATAGGGCCATATCATGGTCCTCTTGTTCATTTAAACCCTATATTGTGAAACTCAGAAGGATCTTGAGTTGTGTTAAACCTTCCCACATACAACAAATCCATAGCTTACGTCTTTGAATCAGAAGAAAAAAATCTATAAGGAAGATTTAATATTGAAAAGAGTTGAAACATTGTGGCAAAGTCATCTTCTGCAGAGGCAGCAGAAAGTGTTTGTATGTGGGAAAGGGCTAACACAGAGTTACACAGATGCCTAGATGAGCTTTAAACTTTGGTTAAACTCATCTCAGCTCATCAATATCTCTGGCATTTTTCATTTAGGCCCAAAATTGTCTCAATGATACTATTAATTACCGGGTACATGTACTCACACCACAGGGCTCAGAGGTCTTTATAGGGCTTTGGAGGTCAATTAGGGATTTCCATCATGAACTATGACCCTTAACCTAAAGATCTTACTGTGTAATGAATTATACAAGTTTATAACATATATTTAACCGTTTCCCACTTGCAGACATGTCCTTGGCATGTCCGCAGCAGACAACTTTTTAATACATTGAGGCTTGAATTGACAATTCCATGATGAGCAATTTCAAGTTTTCTGCTGCAGTTGTGTCAAAATGCATCTACATGTGAGAAAGGGTTTAATAATATGCCTTGAATAATATGAGAAAACTAGTGTTAACCCTTTTCCCTCATACGAACAACTATGCAGCAGACGACTTTGAACATATTTTGTCAAAATAGAAAATCTCTATGAGAAAGTGTTTATTAAACAACGGATGAATGTTTTGTTTGTTATTTTTTTTTTTCTTCAGATTTTAAACAGTTTCCTCCATAAAGAAGACTTTGCCCAGGGTCAGACAATTCCTAAGATTCTCCATCAAATCTGGAGCGATTATATCATCCCCGACCAGTTTGTCGAATACGTGAAAAGCATTTTAAAGTACAAACCCGTACCCCGAGTGGGAGTACTATTTTTGGACGTTGGGTTCCGGCCAGGAATTTATCGCACAGAACTATCCAAAGCTGCAAAAAATGTACAATTCATCAGGTATGTAAAATACTGATCAAAACTCTTAAAACCCGTTCCCAAACCAACATTGTAAAAAATATGGAAAAAGCTTCTGAAAACAAAATGAGAGCCGTTCCACGAGAAAACTAACATTATGGCCTCTGCGTAATATATCGACCAGATCAGCCTGCGCAGTCTGTGCATACTAATCCGGAATGACACATTCCGTCTCAGGGAATAGAGTAATGATTCTTGTTGTAGAAAATACTGGAGGCAAAAAGTGTCTTCCTGGATTAGCCTGGGCGGCGTGCTTAGACTGGTCTGGATCGATACTTTACGCAGAGCCCACAATGTTGGTTTTCTTGTGGGTTGGCTCAAATATATGAAAAAAAAAAGATCAGTTGGAACTATCTGAAGTTGTAGACAATGTACAATGCATCAGGTATGTTGATCTTTTCACACTCGCAGGTGCAATTTGATGCATCTGCAGCAGGCGACTTTTGAAATATTATGTCAGAAGAAGAAATTGCTCCATTTGCAACAATGTTTTTTTTCAATTCTATTTAATACATTCATCTATTGAGATGTTGCCTTCATTTTACCTAATTGTTAACTAAGATGTCTGCTGCAGACTTGTTGTATAAAGGGTTTGTTTAAACATCATAAGAATTTTCTCACTAGAAAATTATGATTTTTCACATCCCTCAAAAGTTGGTTCAGTCTCACTTTGCCAACTTTTTAGCTCATCAGAGCACGAGTTATTGTGATCGCCTTTTGTCCGGCGTCATTTGCTTGTTAACACTCTAGGGGCAATATTTTGCATCCAATCATCATGAAAGTTTATCAGGACATACATCTCTATCAAATCTAGGCCAAGTTTGAAACTGTGTCATTTGGGGTCACAAACTAGGTCACTAGATCAAATTAGATGAAAATCTTGTTAACACTCTGGAATCCGCATGGTTGACTTGAGCATGTTGAAACTTTGTCAGAATATTTGTTTTAGTGATATCTAGGCCAAGTTCGAATATAGGTCATGTTGGGTCAAAAACTAGGTCACTTGGTTAAATTGAAGTAAAATCTTGTTAAGACTGTAGAAGCCACATTTTTTGCTTCAGCAGCTTTAAATTTGGTCAGAATGTTTATCTTTATGATATCTAGGCAAAGTTTGAATATGGGTTATGCCGGTGCAAAAAATAGCTCACTAGGCCAAATTGAAAGAAAATCTTGTTTTTTTGCTTCAGCAGCTTGAAATATTTTTTAGAATGTTTGTCTAAATGATATCTAGGTCAAGTTCGAATATAGGTCATGTCGGGTCAAAAACTAGGTCACTAGGCCAAATTTAAGGAAAATCTTGTTAACACTATTGAAACAACATTTTTAACTTGAGCATGTTGAAACTTTATCAGAAAGTTTGTCCTGATGATATCTAGGCCAAGTTTCAATATGGGTCATGTCCTGTCAAAAACTAGGTCACTTGGCCAATTTAAGGAAAATCTTGTTAACACTCTGGAAGCCACATTTTTGGCTTGAGCGTGTTGGAACTTTGTCAGAATGTTTGTCTTAGTGATATCTAGGCCAAGTTCGAATATAGGTAATGTCGGGTCAAAAACTAGGTCACTAGGCAAAATTGAAGAACAATCTTGTTAACACTCTGGAATCCGCATTTTTGGCATGTTAAAATTTGTCAGAATATTTTTCTTGATGATATCTAGGGTAAGTTCGAATATGGGTCAGGTCAGGTCAACAACTAAGTCATTAGGCCAAATTGACACTAAACACTATAGAGATCACACTTTTGACTTGAGCAGCCTGAAATTTTGTCAGAAAGTTTGTCTTGATGATATTGCCATTGGCGCTGAAAGAGTTAAGTCTTAAATAGCCCATTCGCAGGTGAGCGATTCTAGGGCCTCATGGCCCTCTTGTTTATTTTTTAGTCAAAATTTTAGTCTCACTTTGCCAACAAACCAACACCTCAGTCTTACCCGTAATAACAAGTGGGGAAAATGAACAACTCTGTCTACCTAGTAGATGAATTGGTTTATTTCTTTATAAGAATAAAATGAAAAGTGATGTAGATTTTTTTCTTTTTTTTATCAGAAATATAAACTATTTCAGGTATATATATTGAAAATGCTTATGATTTAGCCGACCAACTATGAAAACATTGTGGCAATAAAAGAAATTTTGTATGATATTACTTATATTATATTCAATATTTATACTATCGCTCAGGGGGTTGTGAGTTCGAATCCCAACTCGGCCAACTTTCTTTCCGACGATTGACAACAATCAATGCGACATGCGTCATTCGTCTTCCACCAATGGGCTAAGTCTATGTGGAAAACCAGCCAGTTGCTTGGGAAGATTGTTGTGTGGAGTACTGGTGTGAGAAAATCAGGAAATGCAAGAGTAGGTGAACTGGCCGCCGTGATATAACTGAGAAATTGTTAAAAACGGCGTTAAACCCAAATCAATCTTTAGAACTTCTAATAGCACATATATGTTTGTACCGTCCATATATCAGACGTCGACATATGACAGTTCTGTTAGATTGTCTGGTGTGTCGGTTGATTTTTGTTCTATGAATGAAATAAAAATTGTGATCGAAAAGTTGCTGGTATTATATACAAAATAGAAAATTAATAGTTCATTAGCAATTTATCCTTTTGCCACACTGTTTTCAACTTTATGCAATTATTGGTATACTATTTACAGAGATTTTTCTATTTTTTTGACTAAATGTTTTCAAAGTAGTTTTCTGCAGATGTGTTTGAATCAGGGAAAGTATTATACATTAACCCTTTCCTCAAGAAGGGTAGAGTCGGGGGCACGTGCATGGATGGTGCATGCATAGACACTTGGTTCTCGTAAAAGCACATCTTTACTCTGGAGTCAAAATTCAAAATGGAAGCCTCCATATTGTATCCTCTTGTTTCATTAACGATACCAGAAATCCCGTTTTCCTGTTGTCTAAATTATGGAGCGCAATTATTTGCAAGTGCCCAATTAAACAAATCTTTATTTATCCGCCTCAAAAATAAATACACCACTGATTACTGAACTCAGAGGTTCGTATTTTAGGGATTATTTACACACCAGCATCCAGGATTGCCACCACTCTCGCTTGAAGCAGGGTTGCAAATAGTCGGGGTCAGAAGTTAATAGTTTGTCGTGAACTTAGGCTATGATGCCAGTGGGATATATATACGTACAGGCAGATCCATATGTACAATCGACAAACTCTTCACAAGGGATAATAAAACAATCATTTAGCATATTTGAACATTTCCATAAAATTTATTTTTCCCTCAGCTTACGAAGTTTGCGATGGGGATATAGTAACGGGACTGTCCGTTTGTTTGTTCGTGCGTCCGTGCGTCCTTCCGTACAACCTTGTGACCACTCTGCACTCAAAATCCTTCGACCGTCATTTTCAAGGTCATAGGTTAAAGGTCAAGGTCAAAATCGGTCTTTGAATACAGAGGGGATGCATCCGCTTTGCGGTGCCCTTGTTTATAATTGTTCATTCTAAATGTATAAAGTCATGCTCTTTTTAGCTCTACTGGCCAAAGGCCAGAAGGGCTTATGTCGTGGCGATTTGTCCGTCGTGCGTGCGTGCGTGCGTGCGTCCGTCCGTCTGTCCGTGCGTCCGTAAACAATTTCTTGTTAACACGATACAGTCTTCACTTTTGATTGTATCTCAACCAAACTTATACAGTAGTTTGATATCCATGAGAGCTCGGTTCCTTTCGAAAACCAGCCAGATCCGCCCATGTATGACTGGATTATGGCCCTTGAAATGGTCAAAATTGCTATAAAAGAGCTTGTTAACACGATACAGTCTTCACTTTTGATTGTATCTCAACCAAACTTATACAGTAGTTAGATATCCATGAGAGCTCGGTTCCTTTCGAAAACAAGCCAGATCCGCCCATGTATGACTGGATCATGGCCCTTGAAATGGTCAAAATTGCTATAAAAGAGCTTGTTAACACGATACAGTCTTCACTTTTGATTGTATCTCAACCAAACTTATACAGTAGTTAGATATTCATGAGAGCTCGGTTCCTTTCGAAAACCAGCCAGATCCGCCCATGCATGACTGGATTATGGCCCTTGAAATGGTCAAAATTGCTATAAAAGAGCTTGTTAACACGATACAGTCTTCACTTTTGATTGTATCTCAACCAAACTTATACAGTAGTTAGATATTCATGAGAGCCCGGTTCCTTTCGAAAACCAGCCAGATCCGCCCTTGTATGACTGGATTATGGCCCTTGAAATGGTCAAAATTGCTATAAAAGAGCTTGTTAACACGATACAGTCTTCACTTTTGATTGTATCTCAACCAAACTTATACAGTAGTTAGATATCCATGAGAGCTCGGTTCCTTTCGAAAACCAGCCAGATCCGCCCATGCATGACTGGATTATGGCCCTTGAAATGGTCAAAATTGCTATAAAAGAGCTTGTTAACACGATACATTCTTCACTTTTAATTGTATCTCAACCAAACTTATACAGTAGTTAGATATCCATGAGAGCTTGGTTCCTTTTGAAAACCAGCCAGATCCGCCCATGCAAGACTGGATTATGGCCCTTGAAATTGTCCAAATTGCTATAATTGAGCATGTGAACACAATAAAGGCTCCATTTACTATCTGATCTTCACCAAACTTAGATAGTAGTTAAATACTGATTAGAGCTTGGTTCCTTTTGAAAACCAGCCAGATCCGCCAATGCAAGACTGGATTATGGCCCATGAAATTGTAAAAATTACTATAATACAGCTTGTGAAAACAAAAGAGCCTCCATTTACTATCTGATCTTCACCATACATACATGCTCTGGATTGAAAATGACCAAAGAACCATACCAGTAGAGCATAGGCCCTCATGGGCCTCTTGTTTATTTATAAAAAGAGGTTATGAAGCTGAATTCTCATAATGAGCAATATCTCTTTTTGCCACAATATTTAAAAAAGTAATCTACTACTGAAGCGTCAGAAAGCATCCGAATGTGGGAAAAAATATCTCTAAAATCCAGCCATTAATTCTTTATTATTTTACAGATAACATCGTCAAGGCAGACATTTTGCGGACAGTTGTTATATATCATTTTGGTGGAGTGTACATTGACCTTGATGTCGTTGGCGTGCGACCTTTGGACGGCTTTGTGGAAAATCATGAATGCTCACTGGTAGCTCCCGTCCCTGAATTTTTTGTTGCATACGACCAAAAGATTGATTACAGAACTGTGAATAATGCAATTTTTTTGTGCCGTGCACGGCATCCGTTTTTCAAGTTATTGGTTGAAAGGACTGAAAGCCGATCCGAGTCATGTTATTCTAACAATACGTGTCCAAGTCCTCCTGAGTATCCGGAACCCTTGCTGATTAAACTTACTGATAAAAGTTACAGAGATGTGCCCGAAGTCGTCGATTATTATTTATTTGACAGCAAATACGATCCCACAGTTGAACATTTACTGGAGAAAAAATGTCTTGGAATTCTTTACCAGACGTTGGAACCTGCTAAAAAGAAGATTTGCGATGATTGGAAAAGAATGGGCCAAGGGAAGAGACTTGTTCATGAATATGCATACACTTATCATACATGGTATCATACGAAAGCACGAAAAGTGATTTCAAACCCTAAAAATAGAATATTCAACATTGCGCCTCATGTGAAAATATACAATAGTTCATTTGGGGAGCACTTTGGGACAAAATTCTGAACTCATTTAATCCTTTCCCACATACAGTATACAATGTACCTGCAGCAGAAGACTTTGAAAACATGTAGACAAAAATGTGAAATATTGTTGTTATTATATCATTTTAGTGGAGTGTACTTCGACCTTGATGATTTTGGCGTGCGACCTTTGGACCGCTTTGTGGAAAACCATAAATGCTCACTGGTTGCTCCCATCCCAGAATTTTTTGTTGCGTACAACCTTAAAAGTAATTACAGAACTGTGAATAAGGCAATGTTTTTGTGCCGTGCACGGCATCCGTTTTTCAAGTTATTGGTTGAAAGGACTGTAAGCCGATCCGAGTCATGTTATTCTAACCACCCGTGTCCAAGTCCTCCAGAGTATCCGGAACCCTTGCTGATTGAACTTACTGATAAAAGTTACAGAGATGTGCCTGAAGTCGTCGATTATTATTTATTTGACTGCAAATACGATTCGATAGTTACAAAATTACTGGAGAAAATATGTCTTGGAATTCTTTACCAGACGTTGGAACCTGCTAAAAAGAAGATTTGCGACAATTGGAAAATAATGGGTCAAGAGAAGAAACTTGTTCATGAAAATGCATACACTTTTCATACATGGTATCATACGATTGCACGGAAAGTGACATCAGACCCTAAAAATAGAATATTCAACATTGTGCCTCATGCGAAAATATACAATAGTATATTAGAGGGACACTTTGGGAATAATACTTCACTCAGTTAGCCCTGTTTTCACACGTAAAAGCATCTGCAGTCATTTTTTTTAAACAATTCTCTTGGTGGCATAAGGGAACATTAATCTTAATGTGCACTTTCAGCTTTTGCCACAGAGCTTTCAAATCTATTCATTAATTAAACATTCGTTTAGATAGACTTTCCATAGTTTTGGGTAGATATTTTTGAAGCTGTCTTGTGCTGTTTGTTTGAAATGGTTAAAGGTATCTGCTGTAGATTTGTTGTATATTGGAAAGGTTGAAAGTGTCTGCTGTAAAGACATATGAGGAGGGAATTCTCAGGAACATTCATATTTATAATGTGGATTCATAGTTGGAAATAGTGTGCGAGAAGGAGCAATCAATTGGTTTTATTAGTTTCTACTTTTCCCACCTCATCTGCTTCTGAGGTTTTTAACCCTTACCCACATACAACAAATCTGCATCAGATAACTCGGGGTAACATCTATGCAAACATATAGAACATTTCTATAAGTGAAAGTTTAATTATTGAAAAGAGTTGAAAACATTGTGGCAAAAGGAGTAATTGCTAATTGTGAGCGACGTAGTCCGTCCGTCTGTCTGTCCATATGTCTTGTAAGGTCCTCCTTAACGGCTGCACCGATTCTGATGAAACTTGCAGTTGCAGTACACAACCTGAGGATGTGCATGAAGTAAGATTATCCCGGTCGGAAATATTTCAAGGGAGATAAATGCCATTACTTAGTCCAATATTGCAATATATGGCGACATGTCTTGTAAGCGCAACTCCTCCATGACGGCTGAACCGATACAGATGAAACTTTACACAACCTCAGGATGTGCAAGAAGAAGGATTATCCCGGTCAATATTTCAAGGGAGATAATTGCCATTACTTAGTCCAATATTACAATAGGGGGGTATCTTTTTGTGAGTTAACTCACAGTTCTAGTTTGATTTGACGCATGAGACGTTAGTGTCCATTTTACAGCTGTATTTGACGCAAGATACGTTAGTTACGATTTTACAGCTGTATTAAACGCAAGAGACGTAAGTGTCTAAATTTATAGTTGTATTTGACGTAAGAGACATTAGTGTCTATTTTATAATTGTATTTGACGCAAGAGATGTTGGTGTCTATTTTATAGTATTTGGCGCAAGAGACTTTAGTGTCCATTTTACAGCTGTATTTGACAAGAGAGACATTAGTTATGATTTTACAGCTGTTTTAGATGCAATTAAGAGACGTTGGTGTCTATTTTAAAGTTGTATTTGACGATATTAGTGTCTGTTTTTATAGTTGTATTTAATGCAAGAGACGTAAGTGTCCATTTTACTGCTGTATTTAACGCAAAAGATGTTAGTGTCTATTTTACAGTTGTATTTAACGCAAGAGACATTATTGTCTATTTTACTGCTGTATTTAATGCAAGAGACGTTAGTGTCTATTCTACTGCTGTATTTAACTCAAAAGACGTTAGTGTCTATTTTATAGTTGTATTTAACGCAAGAGATGTTAGTGTCTATTTTATAGTTGTATTTGACACAAGAGATATTAGTGTCTATTTTACTGCTGTATTTAACTCAAGAGACTTTAGTGTCTATTTTACTGCTGTATTTAACTCAAGAGACGTTGGTGTCTATTTTACTGCTGTATTTAACGCAAGAGACTTTAGTGTCTATTTTACTGCTGTATTTAACTAAAAAGATGTTAGTGTCTATTTTATAGTTGTATTTAACGCAAGAGATGTTAGTCTCTATTTAATAGTTGTATTTAACTAAAGAGACGTTAGTGTCTATTTAACTGCTGTATTTAATGCAAGAGACTTTATTGTCTATTTTACTGCTGTATTTAACTCAAGAGACGTTAGTGTCTATTTTATAATTGTATTTAACTCAAGAGACGTTAGTGTCTATTTAACTGCTGTATTTAACTCAAGAGACTTTAGTCTCTATTTTATAGTTGTATTTAACTCAAGAGACGTTAGTGTCTATTTTACAGCTGTATTTGACACTAAGAGACATTAGTTACGATTTTACAGCTGTTTTAAACACAAGAGACGTTAGTGTCTATTTTATAATTGTATTTGACGCAAGAGATGTTAGTGTCTATTTTATAGTTGTATTTGACGTGAGAGACGTTAGTGTCTTTTTTACAGCTGCATTTGACGCTAGAGACATAAGTTACAATTGTACAGCTGTTTTAAACGCAATAGACGTTGGTGTCTATTTTATAGTTGTAATTGACGCAAGAGATATTAGTGTCTATTTTACAGTTGTAATTGACGCAAGAGATATTAGTGTCTATTTTACAGTTGTAATTAATGCAAGAGATGTAGTGTCTATTTTACTGTTGTATTTAACGCAAGAGATGTTAGTGTCTATTTTACTGTTGTATTTAACTCAAGAGACGTTAGTGTCTATTTTACTGCTGTATTTAACTCAAGAGACGTTAGTGTCTATTTAACTGCTGTATTAAATTAGATTCAACTCGAGAGACGTTAGTGTCTATTTTATAGCTGTATTTAACACTAGAGACGTTAGTGTCTATTTTACTGCTGTATTTAACGCAAGAAACGTTAGTGTCTATTTAACTGCAGTATTCAACTCGAGAGACGTCGTGTTTATTTTATAGTTGTATTTGACTTTTTAATCTTGCAAAATCTTAGGCTGGTTGTTACTGTAGTAGGTCTAATTTTCGCATTAGAGACAAAGCGCGAATTTAAGTCCGCGTGATTATTAAACTTCGGAAACTTACATGGCTATCCGAATTTTTGACTGTCCGAAAATGTGTGTATATGCACTTATGTTTTTCTGATAATCTTGGTTAAATACTTAGGATCATGGAATATTTTGACTTATGCGGGAAATGCAGAGGTTTTTTTTCAGAACATTGTGGCTAAAGGAAGAGTTACTTACTCATGATGAGCAAACGTTTGATGAACCATTTCCCTCATACGACAATTCTGCAGCAGACGACTTTGAACTTATTTTGTCCAAAAATTTAAAATCTCTTTTAATTAAATGGATAACCTATGACTAAAAGTGGAAAACATTGTGGCAAAAGTTTTGAGCAATTTCTTCTTTTGTCACTGTTTTCAAAAAGCTGTCTGCTGCAGAGGTGTCAGAAAGCATTTATATGAGGGAAAGGGTTAAGCCACTTTTATTCAACTTTAATCAAAAATAGATCTTTCATTAAAAGAGAGTTTCCATACTTTTGTCTAATGTTTTTGTAATGAACAATTTCTCCTTTTGTCACAATGTTTTCAAAAGTTGTGGGAAATAAGAGTATGTATGGAAAATACTTCACCTTTGACATGTAACTCCCCTGAATATTTTCCATATTCTTGCCAAGCTGTTTTGTGGGTTGTCAGGTTCAGATTTGTCATTCAGAACTGTAACATTCCAACTTTAATTTTGAAATGGAAGAAAATGGAAAAAGTTTTTATAAAGGTATCAAATAAAAAGGAAAACAGCAATTGTTTGGTTAAGTGCATGAAACCCAAACAATTTTTTTTTTTTTTTTTTTTTATCAATTTGTTTATGTAAACTAAACATCGAAGTTAAGTGAATTGTTTGGGAGCACTGAGTGAAGTTTTCATTAATTTTGATGTTTTTTAACGAACACATTTTGTAAGAGTGCATAATTCTTCCATATGTAATCACTTTGCATTATCTTATTTTTCTTTTGGAGCTAACCTTTCTGGAAATGATGTTGTTAAATGGTACTGCCCATATTTGCCTATTTGATATTGTCGTTATGAATTAGAACTGCACGTTTTCCATTTTCATTTTGAGCGTTTTTTTTGTTTTGTTCTTTTTGTTTTCTTTATTATTTTTCTTTTGAAAGTCACTTATAGGCCCATGGGTCCGGGTGTTATTTATTACTTATTGTACCATTGTTTTGATGAAATTATACATACACATGTCACTTTAATCAAATATTTACTTACTTACTTCTCTTAACCCTTTCCCACCCACTGACAGACGCATATCTGCAGCAACAGACTATTGAAAACATTTTAACAAAAGAAGAAAATTGCATTTGTTACAATGTTTTCAACTCCATTAAAAAATTGCACTTTTATTTAGAGAGATTGTTTTCACATTTTCTACTAGATGTTGTCTGCTGCAGATTTCTTGTATGTGGGAAAGGGCTGATATCAGTTTGAAAATCATTTGTTAGCTCACAGGTCTCCGAGTTTTGGTTTGAGAAAATTGGGGCGGGGGGGGGGGGGGGTTTGAACCCACACAGCACTGGGCTCTCTATATGGTTCATATACTATATATATTAATGACCTTAAAGTTTTCATTTGAACAAATTTGGGAACAAATTCACAAAAGACAGTGTAATTACAAAATAGTCTCTCTATATGGTTCATAAACTATATGAGTGACCTTAATGTTTTTGTTTGAGAACATTTGAAACAACAAGCACACAAGACAGTCTTAACCCTTTCCCACCTATAGACACAATTTGAGGCATCTGCAGCAGACGACTTTTGAAACAACGTGAAGAAACGAAAAATTGCTCAAAATGAGCAATTTCTCCTTTTGCCACGATGTTTTCAACACTTTATAGTAAGTAAACCTACAATTATAGAGATTTTCCATATTTTTTATTAGACATTTTCAAAGACGTCTGCTACAGATTTGCTGTATATGGGAAAGGGTTTACTACAAATAGTCTCTCTATATGGTCCATATACTATTGTTCGCCAATTGGCTGTATAGCCGAGTGAGAGGGTAAACAACCGCAGAGATCGAACATTGATATACTAAAATAATACGTAATGATAAAATACCGTATAGCGAGGCTATTTTTTCTTGTGTTGTCATCTTACTATTGAAAACCTTTCCCACATATTTAAAAATTCTGCAAAAATTGCCCCTATTGTCTTGGTTTTGATTTAACCCTATCCCACATAAGGTAAAGGCGTCGGGGATTTGAAACCGAGCATCCCGGGTTCGATCCCCGTTGTCGCACGACGGTCATGGTGGAGTTCCTTTGGGCAAGGCACATTTTCTAGCCTAGTACTGGTTTGTTTACCCAGGGATCATGAATAAGTGAACTTTCGCCGTAAAATCTCAATCAAACAAAACCAAAGATAACTCTGTTTCAGATGACTTTGATAACTCCTAAGCAAAATTACATAGACAATTTCTATGAATGAAAGAAAAATTATTGATAAAGACTTGCAATCATGGTGGCAAAAAAGATGAATTCTTCATTATGAGCAATTTCTCTTTTTGTCACGATGTTTATAAATAAATGTTGTCCGCGGCAGATGCATCTCATAAAGGAAAATATATATTGTTATACATTCTGTTCATTCATTTTTAGCTCAAGTTTACTAGTTTCAGCTTTCAAAGCATTTTTTGTAGTTTATCTCCTCGGCAGATGTGTCATACTGCGACGTCAGGTGCGATAGGATTAAACTTGGAATGTGTTTTGAAAGGAAAATATATTTTGTTATACATTTTGTACATTAATTTTTAGCTCAAGTTTACTAGTTTTAGCTTTCAAAGCATTTTTTGTAGTTTATCTTCTCTCATTTGATTACGTCCGTGGGAAAATATACAAGTTGGCAATTTCTCTTTTTGTCACGATGTTTTCAAATGTTGTCCGCGGCAGATGTGTCATACTGCGACGTCAGGTGCGATAGGATTAAACTTGGAATGTGTTTCAAGTGTTTTGAAAGGAAAATATGTTTTGTTATACATTTTGTACATTAACCTTTAGCTCAAGTTTACTAGTTTTAGCTTTTAAAGCATTATTTGTAGTTTTTCTTCTCTCATTTGATTACGTCCATGGGAAAATATACAAGTTGGCAATTTCTCTTTTTGTCTCGATGTTTTCAAATGTTGTCTGCGGCAGATGTGTCATACTGCGACGTCAGGTGCGATAGGATTAAACTTGGAATGTGTTTCAAGTGTTTTGAAAGGAACATATGTTTTGTTATACATTTTGTATATTAATTTTTAGCTCAAGTTTACTAGTTTTAGCTTTTAAAGCATTATTTGTAGTTTTTAGCTCGACTTTTCGAAGAAAAGGCTAGCTATACTACTCGCCCCGGCGTCGGCGTTGGTGTCACACCTTGGTTAAGGTTTTTGTACCAATTCCCTTTTATGTCAAAACCATTACAGATATTGCTTTGAAACTTACAACACACATATTCACCATCATTACTTCCATCAACAGACAAGAGTACATAACTATGTCGAGGTGAGTTTTTGTGATCGCCTTTTGTCCGTCGTCAGTCGTCCGTCGTCAAAATTTGCTTGTTAACACTCTAGAGGCAACATTTTGCATCTTATCTTCATGAAAGTTTATCAGAACATATATCTCTATCGAATCTAGGCCAAGTTCGAAACTGGGTCATGTCGTGTCAAAAACTATGTCACTAGGCCAAATTCAAGTGTTTTGAAAGGAAAATATGTTTTGTTATACATTTTGTATGTTAATGTTTAGCTCAAGTTTACTAGTTTTAGCTTTTAAAGTATTATTTGAAGTATTTCATCTCTAATTTTACCTTTTCCCATGTACAACAATTTGACACATTTGCAGCACACGTCTCTGCTGTGTTATGTCTTCAAGTGGGTATTTAGAGTAAAAAATGTATTCATATGAAAAAATACACTTGGAATCCACAGCATAGCATCCACTTTTAGATCATGAAACCCCTCATTAGCTGTCAGTTAACCCTTTCCTTCATATAGGCGCTTTCTGACGCCTCTGCAGCAGACGGCTTTTTGAAAACATAGTGACTAAAGAAGAAATTGCTCAAAATGAGCAATTTCTCCTTTTGCCACAATGTTTTCCACTTATAGTCATAGGTTATCCATTCATTCATAGAGATTCTCTATTTTTAGCTCTACTGGCCAAAGGCCAGAAGGGCTTATGTCGTGGCGATTTGTCCGTCGTCTGTGCGTGCGTATGTCCGTCCGTAAACAATTTCTTGTTAACACGATAGTCTTTAATTTTGATTGTATCTCAACCAAACTTATACTTATACAGTAGTTAGATATCCATGAGAGCTCGGTTCCTTTCGAAAACCAGCCAGATCCGCCCATGCATGACTGGATTATGGCCCTTGAAATGGTCAAAATTGCTATAAAAGAGCTATTTTTAGCTCTACTGGCCAAAGGCCAGAAGGGCTTATGTCGTGGCGATTTGTCTGTCGTCTGTGCGTCCGTCCGTCCGTCCGTCCGTCCGTAAACAATTTCTTGTTAACACGATAGTCTTCAATTTTGATTGTATCTCAACCAAACTTATACTTATACAGTAGTTAGATATCCATGAGAGCTCGGTTCCTTTCGAAAACCAGCCAGATTCGCCCATGCATGACTGGATTATGGCCCTTGAAATGGTCAAAATTGCTATAAAAGAGCTTGTTAACACAATACAGTCTTCACTTTTGATTGTATCTCAACCAAACTTATACAGTAGTTAGATGTCCATGAGAGCTCGGTTATTTTGTTAGATTGTGTTATCTTGTCTGGCCTGTGGAATACTCTTATTATATTTAGTTTATCCCTTTCCCTCATATAGACGCTTTCTGACGCCTCTGCAGCAGACAGCTTTTTGAAAACATAGTGACTTAAGAAGAAATTGCTCAAAACGAGCAATTTCTGTTTTTGCCACAATGTTTTCCACTTTTAGTCATAGGCTATCTGTTCAATTATAGAGATTTTCTAATTTTTGACAAAATATGTTCAAAGTGGTCTGCTGTATAATTGTAGTATGAGGGAAAGGGTTATATGTATTTATTTATCACATCACTATTTGTATTTAATATATTTATCGCATAATTCACTTTTCTTATAATAAATGACAGATTTGTCCTTGATTTAATGTGATGTTTCTTTGTTTATGTTAGCTCACCTGTGCACGAAGTGCTCAAAGTGAGCTATTGTGATCCCATTTTTGTCCGACATTCGTCTGTCGCGCGACGTCAACAAACGTTATCAGAATATTTCTATATGCATGATATTAGATTGATACTATATAGTATTATTAATATTATATATGGATCTGGGATTTATATATTTAGAATTACCGCGCTCTAATATTGCCTACATAATATAACATATTAAATGAATCATAATATAGGAAGCAATTGGCTATTTATTAATTAAAGTATCTAATAGGAATTTTAAAAACAAAACATAGTGTTTAGAAAAAAATCCGAATCATCATTTATATATTTTAATCTCGATTAGAAAACACGCAGACAATGGCTCGAAGTCGCTCAGAACGAGCAATTTATCCTTTTGCCACAATGTTTTCCACTTTTAGTCATAGGTTATCCATTCAATTATTGCGATTTTCTATTTTTTGACAACATATGTTCATAGTCGTCTGCTGGTGAATTGTTGTATAAGGGAATGCATAAACTAGCTCATTCATCATCTGAGTGGCGCTTTGCAACAACCAACTGTAATACATAAGAGGCCAGTATAGATTCAAATCAGCCAGAATATCCGTATAATCTGATCCAGATCCACTCTGTTCGATAGGAATTCAAAAAAACATCAAAGAAGCCTCTGGCTTTATAGTGTTCATTCAAATCACAACGTGTTGCTGTGTAAATTGACCATTTCTACCTTGTTCAAAAACAGGCATGTGAGTTTTCATTTTACTACAATCATTATCTCTATGAATTATATACCAGTATTATAACAAGACGGATGTTTGATGCAAAGCATCAAAAAGAAGCCGCAATATTTCGTTTCACATGAAGAAATAAGAAAGAAAATCATTTAAATCCACAAACATTAGAACCATTTAATCTGTAGTCAGTAATGCTGAGATCGGTTATTGAAGATATAAGTTTTATGTATGATATTTAACCTGGCAGGGTCTGTGTTTTAAGTGAATGAGATAATTTAGAGTTAAACTGATCATGAAAAGTGACATATAATACAAAAGATAAATGGACAAGAGATTATGATAAATTTAAATTAGTAACAAAAACAATCAACTATTTGTTTTGAACACACGCCCTGTTATGATGTTTTATCAAATAATGCTGACACAGAAAATCTGTTTTTCGTTTGTATCGGTAATTCATGATTGTGGATAAGGGTTTACCACATAAAACAAATCTGCAGTAGACGACCTCGAAATTATCAAGTACAAAACATAGAAAATCTCTATTTATAAATGATAGTAAGATAATTGAAAAAGAGTTGAAATTATTGTGGCAAATTGAGCAATATAATAGAGTGTTGTTTTCTTGCAGGATAATATTATAATATAGTCGTTTGCGCCATAATATCTCTCTGTTCCAGGACAAAAAAAGAGTTAAAACATAAAAATATTAAAATGGAAGTACAAGAATCATGCACCTGCTGTTACATTCCAGCTTAAAGAATTTCGCATGTGTGTATCCGATGTTTCTGACAAGTGGTTGTTTATTGAAAGTTCAGCAAACTTAAAATTGAAATTAATGCAATTCAAGAAATGCAAGATCTGCCCAAAATGGAAATATCTGGGCTGCCCATGAGGGACCCATATTGAGAAAAAGGGCTGCCCATATTGCATGTTTATGGGGCAGCCCATATGGGACCCATATGGAACCCAGTTGCACTCCCCACCTGGGTCCCATATGGGACCCATGTAGGTGCCCATAAGGGACCCATATGTGTCCCATATAGATTGCTAGCTGGGAACATGTCACTCAGGATACTCCATATATACGTGGACAAACCCCGTCCTAAGAATAATATCCATTATTCTACACCTAATGTTATTTGAAAAATTTTAGGAAAAAATATCCAAAACTATCCAAAACTAGGTGTAGGTTGGAACTAACATGAAATATCTAACTCTTACATAAACAATAATATTTTAACAAACAATAAAATATGATAAAATAAAGAGTTGGCGTTAACACAAAACTCGAAGTATGGTGAGAAATATAACACACACATAGTCATAGTATTTCATATTAATTAACAATATTATAATAAATGAGTGTCTTTATGTCGTTTTTGGAATCTGTAGTGTCTGCAATTTTAAAATGAATGAATGTTCGTTGATTGATATCGCCTCAGGTTGTTTTTTCGTTCCTGTATCGTCCCATCGTCCAATCGTGAAGAATATATTGAAAGTGCCGTAGGGGAATTTGTTTTGACATTTGACTTGTGGGTTCCGAATGATAATTTTATTCCCATATCACTTGAACAGTTCTTAAACCAAAATGAGGTTTTGAAAAGGAATAGTACACACTTTTAATGTTAATAGTTGCACAGCGTCTGTTGTTTAGTCGGTGGAAACATCGCCGGTTGTCGTCGGTTGGCTGGAGAATAGTGGAACATATTACTCCGAAATAATCCTACAAACGTGTAAGCTGTCTGGTGCCCGCGCAGTTTCGAAACCTGCGCATGCGTAGTAACTTTTTTACGTTCGGTATCTATCCGCACTTAGGTTCTCTATGAATATTTGTCATATGTGCCTTTTGGTAAGGTCAAAGGTGGAAAGTACAGATTGACTTGCTACCCTTCTCCTTCAATGGTTTTTCGTTCATGACTGGATGTATCGCATAGGCCACTGCTAGTTCGTGAATATTTGACATTCATTCCTTAACCCCTAGTCAAACTTTTAATTAATGCATAGTTATCTTACTTATTAGCATATGTGAACAAAGTAAACACAGGATTACGGCCGCGTTAATAAAAAGAAAAACCTGATTTAAACCAAAGTTCGTCGTAGAGATTGTTTATTACGGATGTCTGTTAAAAAATAATTGCCTCCGGTTTATTAAACGTAATTGAAATTTAATAGGCGTAAATGGGGAGATAATGTCTTAAACTGACCGGTCGGTCTGGAAATTGCCTCAAGTAAACATCCGCGTCCTTAAAAATTAAGGTCGTATACATAATGGGTGGTAACAATAGATCTTTATCTTAACATTTTATCCAATCAGGAATGGATACCAATAGATGATCTTTATCTAAACACATTATCCAATCAGGAATGGGGAATAGTTACAAACGCGATATGGGAGGTAATAATCGCTCCTTATCTTAAGACATTTATCCAATCAGTGGTGGGGGTTATTTACAAGGGCGAACCTGTCAAATCTCACAGGCGTGCGCAACTTTTATAATGTACATTAATTGGTGTGTTCCCACTTTCCCAACCTTTATTTAGTCCTATAGAAATTGAGGTAGGGGTTGAGGGAATGTATTGTTTGGTGTAACACTAGAGTTGAAAGGTGATAATTGGCGAAAATTGCTATACTGTACTGAAAAGTTATGTTTCTAAATTTTGGAAAGTTGTTCATAAATATAAGTTTAATATAGATAGATATTCTTTATTTTGAGTTATAAGCATTAATCCGAAAACATAGATATTTACATGTATAAGACAAACACAAATATGAACATGCATAGTACAAAATAGATATAAATCTTGAAATATTTTTATTGTACATATTCACTTTAATTTGACTAAGTGGAAGTAGCATCGACATACGTCATGATGTCCATTTCGCCAGTTCACAGTTGGTGCTTCAGTCTGATGAGCATTTCCTCAAACTCACGGTATATTCACTTCCTTGGTCGCGGATTTCCACCGTTGGCGTGCGTGAACAGCTTCGCCTCGTTATCAGCCTGCTCTTTCTGGACCAGGTATATCAATGTGTAAATATTAGGATGGCAGTGTCGTAGTTGGTTGTTTATTTTATGGTGCCAACCCTCAACATGATTGGTAGTGCGTGGACCATCATTCTCGTAATGATTCCAGGAGCGGCGGTCTCCCTCTAACCACTGCTCAGTCACATAGTCCTTAAACTTAGACACCGGCACCGAGTCATTGGCACATTCTTCCAGAGTTTGGAACGACACATCTTCGACAGAGGCTAGGGGAACAAGTGACAGTGCCGAAGCACGTAACACAAGTTTCGTCACTTCTTCATTGTCCTTGAAGTCAGCTACAATACCACAATATAGTACTCTTCTCCACATACACTGTGTGAAGTGAAAGAATCATCCACGGACTTGAACACCAACACACACGATACCGACAGCACGCCACGCTGCTGTTTCGAAGTCCATCATTATCGTTTCTGGGGACAGAGGAATGTTATGTTCACGGGCGAAATTCTGGATGAGTGTGAAGAAGCTGGTGTACATTGTCTGCTGTTTATTTGGAAGTATACGTATATACACTAGGGGACACATATACCCGTCGATCATGGCGTGGATGGTGTATAGCTGGTAGAAATATGACGGCGAAGAGTAGAAGGTACCGCCCATACACCAGGTCTCGGCCGTAGACAGCTTGGCCAGGTTGTCAACGGTGGCGAATATGAGCATTCGCTCCACATCACTGGCTGTGTTGACCCTCGGACCTGCTTTCGGAATTTAGAGTGGCATGGCTTCTTTCATTGCGACCATTTGCAGCAGGGCAATAAATAGTTGTTCTAGTATGATTTATGTGTAATTCTGCCATTGTCGCTTGAAACATTTTTGCAATAAAACACGGACCATTATCGGTTTTTAACTTTAAAGGGCAACCGTACCGCCAAAAGATATTTTCAAAGAATGCGTTTACTATCGTCTCTGCACTTATGTCATTTGTCGGGATAACTTCGGGGAAAGTACTTATTTCCAAGAATTGATTGGTTAAAAGGGCCTTGACAATCTATACTAACTTCCGCAAATGGGTATGGTGGGATACTGACGTCGCCCAAAGGCGTTTTAATTGGTTTCAAATTTACCGTTTGACATGGGACGCATGTTCCCACAAAGGAATTAATATCCTTGAATAAATTGGTCTAGTAGAAATCCTTTTTTATAATATCATACATTCTGATTATTCCTGGACTAGATTTCTTAGGTGTTTCGGGATGTACATGCGGGTAATGATATCGTTATCAGGGTCAGTGACGTAATAGAGGATATCGTCAATTAGAATGAATCTTCTATTCTCATTTTTTGTTAATGAATTTTTCCTTACGCGATTCTTTAATTTGGAAATATCTTCATCAAGGTCTTGTTCCTGACTAAGGTTTAATTTGAATAACTCGGTGATTTCAGAGTTTATTAAGGATGAAGGTTCTTTAGAAGCCTCGGCTAATTGTTTTGGATCTAAATCCTCGTTATTAATTACGTGTATAGGGTGGAGGTTGTCTGAAAAAAGTGTATCCGATGTGTGTGATGGCAACCGAGAAATAAAATAAGCAACTACCACGAATCGAAAAACAGACCCTACCCAGACTCCTACGAGAATGAACGGGCTGAAGAAAGCAACTATCACAACCGTTACACTCCACTGAGTGGTTGTAAAGATGTTGATTAAACTGTGTTCATTTACAACGGTGATCAAATCACAAGTGATATTTGAAAGAATATATATAAGAAATAGTCAAAGCAGTTGTAATCAAAGCGCTGAAGGCACAAAATTTGTTTGGGTACATAAAACTGTCCAAACATTTGCCTTTGCATAGATGTGTGATTTATAAACTATGCATTGTTTATAAATATTACAACTTCTGGTAAAATAATAAATGACGCATCGTTAAGATTAAATGCCATTTTAGTTGTCTATAAAAATAAATCATGAGACATACATGTGAATATTATATTTAATTTCCAAGTTTCAAAAGACATGTCAAACAAATGGATAACCATTATGGCACCGACTCACTCATTTAAGTATTTACCAATTTTTGTTACAAAAAAAAATCACAATTGACCAAGGGTTTTCTAAAATCTTACGCAAAAGCTTCCTGCTTAACAAGAGATTTTTCAAGTTTTCACTATAGCCATATAAGGCCAAATAGCCCTGCTCCCTGGCGGCCATGTTTTTACTATAGCCATATTAGGCAAAATATCCCCGCTCCCTGGCGGCCAAGGAACACTTCTTTAACATAATTTGAAAATCTGCCAACCAGTTTGGTAGAAAAAGAATGTTAAAGTTATTTTATTTTCGTTGCCATGGAAACCATTATTCTGCATGAATCACAAACATTTGAAGGAATTCTGGTGAGGTTAATGAGAGGATGCTTTCTGTGAAGTTTCATCCCAATTGACCCACTCGTTACTGAGGAGAAGATGTTGACGGACGAAAGAAGCCGGACAAAAGGAGATCACAATAACTAACTTTCAGCACTTCGTGCTCAGGTGAGCTAAAAAAGAAACATCTATCCAAATGAAAGAGTAATTGAAATCATGTAGAAAATATTGTGGAAAAAGGCAGTACTAATATTTTTATGAGCACTTTAAAAGAAACATGCTTCAGACGCTTTTGAATTTTTGAATTTATTTGCATTATAAAAGGATTAAATGCTCCAGAGAAAACCAATACCTGTGCCGTCCCCATTTTACTCTACAGTATACACCTAAGCTGGCCGCTGTTTCCTTTAAAGGGTGTTTAAGCTTGCCAAATCAATTAAGGATGCGTGACCATACACTGTTAATTACCATTGTGTACGAGTGTCATTCCAAACAAATTATAAATGTAACCCCTTTTCCCAATAAACCTATCATATACATTTATGTATTTGTAACTTACCGGGATGTGTCGATACCGTCATGGTACAATGTGATATATGCACAAATTGGTTTCACAAATCTTGTGTTAATGCACCTGTGGATATTTCGACAACAGATGCGGACTTTAATTGTAACTTTTGTTAATTATTTGGCTATTATAATGATAAGATATGTGATTAAATTGGCAACATTTAAGTTTTTTTTTTACTTATAACAGCCTTCAAATACAAATTTGGTTTATACGACGGTAAAGAAAGGTTATGGGAATTAAGAAATTGTTTAAATAAGCAAATTCTCCTTTTCCCACAATGTTTTCAATATATGTTGCTTTTTACTGTTTACACAGCAAGAAAAAAACATTTAACTTCTTTGTTATAGATTAGTATTATTGTTGTATATATATATATAATTACTAGAAACAAATTAAGATTAAAAGTGTTGTATATATATATATGCTTATTGTTTATTTGTTATTTAAATTGTTCTGCCCCTTCCAAGTACTCTACAGAATAGAATGTTGCATGGATCATTTGCCTCGTAGTATGGCACATGGAAAACTGTTGAAAGTTACAAAGTAGAAAATGAAGAGGCCAAACAATAACTAGAACCCATGACCCTTCAATCGATTGTAAAGGAGAGGATATAACTGAAGCAAAACCTATGGCTAGTTACTAGCAACCTATTCTATTCTTGCAATGTTTTCAAATTTCGTCCGCTGCAGATGCGTCAAAAGACATTTACTTGTCGGA
This sequence comes from Serripes groenlandicus, assembly GCA_031761405.1. Lineage (NCBI taxonomy): Eukaryota > Metazoa > Mollusca > Bivalvia > Cardiida > Cardiidae > Serripes > Serripes groenlandicus. The sequence goes on along the minus strand of JASEVX010000002.1, from coordinate 46,852,701 downwards.
AAATCAATCCATCAATTCGCGTTATTGATATCTATAGATATGACATAAAGAGGAAAGTCGTTAAAACACTTTACAAAGAGATTCCATTTCAGCATGATCTCGATTTTTGGTTTAATCTATATCACTGATAAAAGCAATCAAACACATTATATATTTACAAAGAAAACCCCGGATATGATCATATGTAACAAATTATACACATTTGCCCATCTTTAATTAAACATTTTTTACAACAAATCATAGCGTCCGCAGATTTGCTTCTCTATATTCTATAGCGTCCGCATTTTCCCTCTATATTGCATTTGTCCGCATTTTCCCTCTATAATGTATTTGTCCGCAGATCGCGTCCGCACTTTAGACCCCCCCCCCCCCATAGCGTTGTATTTATAAATAGAATTCGACGATCACGATTTCTCTGCAAATGTGTTACTCTCATTTTAAATGCATTTTATGACACACATATTTGCTTTTTTAATTCTTTATATTATATTTATATGGCCGACAAGGCACAAAGAAAATATTTTCAATTCTGTTTTTATCTACATTTTCAATGCGTGATTGAAAATTCAAATACCGTATCTGGAGCTTAAATCGGAAATAGTTCTCCCTGTAGCAGTTCACTCATTGAGATTTATAAATCTCTCCGCGTTCATGTTTTAAAATACAATGTTTCATTTTATTTCCAAATTCTCTTTGAGTATAAGAACCACATAAGAAAACAAAGACGATATAAATATATCATTATTTCAAATCTCGTGATACATTTGAAAAGTAAGAGCAAGTATTGAGTACTACTTTCACGCGTATGAAATTTAGGGAATTTTCCATAAGACGTATGGCTTCAGAATTTCAGCTATCACTAAATTTGTTTGTTCCAAACAAATAAAAATGAAGATTAAAATGTTTTCAGAATCATGTGAAGAATCAGATTAATCTGTTATATATATAAATACAGTGCAAAATAATGTCGAATCAAAATATACGATTTACAACATGGAACGCGACTGGTATAATGTCGAGTTCGAGTTATCTAAGTGATTTTCTCATGGACAATGACGTAGATTTATGTGGTCTGAGTGAGCATTGGCTATTTAAACATAATTTACATTTCCTAAATTCGATAAGTAACACTTTCACGAGTTATGCAATATCAGACCCTGATTTGGATGTTGTTGGTAATCGAAAGGTTGGAAAAGGTGGCCTTTGTATATTGTGGAAAAAATCACTATCGAATAGGGTTACACCTCTACCTTTAAACTTTGACAGTATTATCGGTGGTCAATTTATGTGTAGTCCAGGATCTTATTACTATATATTCCAGGTATACGTACCATGTAAAAATCATTCTATACATGCATATAAACGTTCATTAGAACAGATAGAAAATGCAATAAACAGTTATCGTGGTTTAGGCGATATTATATTAATGGGTGATTTTAATACTGAACTTCCGATATGGTCGGATAGCAATACGACAATAAACCTCGATAGTAGGGGCAGGTTACTGTGTCATGCGCTTGTATCATTATACCTGGTCCCGGTAAATTGTCTCACTTTGTGTAAAGGTCCAAGATACAGTATTGTACCTTACAACAGTACGAGGGAAACATTAATTGACTACATATTTGTTCCATCTGCTAACGTGTCCCGTGTTAAAGACTTTATTATACATGACGATCATTCATTGAATGTGTCTACACACCGTCCATTATCATGTGAAATGAAGTACGACTTACAGAACGACCGTCCTGGTAATGAAAATCCAGATACGGTTATATGGAAAAACGTCAAACAGAGACATATTGCATTATATACTGATCACATTGAAAGGAGCATTCCTATTCGTAATCTTGCTGAATTTCAAATTTCAAGTGAAAAAGAAATCGATCAAGTATATGAAAATCTTGTAACAATGATAAAAAACACTGAAGCAAAGTGCATTCCTATGTCAGTTTTTAAACCCTTTATTAAACCATATTGGGATAAGGATTTAAGTTTGCTGCATAACACAGTTAAAGATAAGCGTGCGCAGTGGATTAGTAAAAACAAACCACGTGGTGAGCATATATCATATATTCTATACAAATCTGCAAAACGCGATTTCCGCAAAATTCACAGGCAGAAAGTGCAAAAACATATCAATAAATTGAAATTGATCGAACTGCAGAGACAGATAGTTGTGCTTTCTGGAAAATAGTGAACAAAATACGAAAATCTAAATCGCAACCAACTTTTTAAATGACGTTTAATGGTAATCGGTGTTATTCACAGGAAGAAATCAACAAGGGTTGGGCTGTATATTTTAAAGACCTTTATTCTTGCGATGATAACGATATTACGAATTCCGCTGAAAATACCATGAATTTAATATGCAACAGCAGTGAGCACGCTAATAGCCAGAGCGTTAACTTACAAATCTCAGTAGACAATGTAAAAAAGGCATTAAAAACATGTAAAAGGAACAAAGCATGTGGACACGACGAAATATATTATGAAAATCTTATTTTGGGCGGAACTTCCCTAACGTACGTCCTAACTCATCTATTCAACGCGATGAAGAATTTAGCGTACTGTCCATTAAATTTGAAAAGGGGAGTAATTATTACTCTTTTCAAGGGAGGTAAAAAAGACAAATTGAACCCTGATTCGTATCGCGCCATATCGCTATGCTCAACGATACTAAAGTTGTATGAAAAGGTTATATTAAATAAAATAGACTATGAATCCAAACTCAATACTATACAGGGCGGTTTCCAGAAGAACTTAAGTTGTAGTTTAACATCATTTATGGTACGGGAATCAATCTACAATGCTATTGAGAATAACTCAAAAATATATACATGCTATTTAGACGTAAAGCAGGCTTTTTTGATCACGTTAATCATAAGCTACTTTTATCAAAATTATATAGGAACGGTATAAATGTGAATTTCATCAAAATCGTTAAAAGTTTACTGACAGATATATACAGCTGTGTGCGATCTAATGGCTTAAAGTCAGATTGGTTCCCAATCATGAAGGGCGCAAGGCAAGGTCAAATAATAAGTGCAATTATGTACTTATTCTATATCAATGACTTAATGGACTCATTAGACGCCAGTGAAGACTGCTTCAAGTTGAATACTATCAAATACGGCTGTCCTACTGTAGCAGACGATATGTTATTAAATTCATTTACTAAAAACGGCTTACAGAGACTTATGGACCTTTGTTACAGTAACTCAATACACAATAAATATACGTATAATCACACAAAGTGTAAAGTTATAGTTTATAACGAAAGCGCTAATGAATATAAAAACACAAATCGTGAATGGAATCTCGGTCCAAACAGTGTTGATGAAGGAACTAGTTACCTTCACTTAGGTATCCACAACGAAAAAAATATGAACCTAGATGATAGTGTGCAGGAGTGTTGCTCTAAACTTAGAAGAACGCACTTCAGTTTGAACAATTCTGGAATCAGCCGAAATAGCATGCACCCACCCACTGTCCCTAAAGCGTATCTATGAAACAGTTGTTCTATCGAAGGCGCTTTATGGTAGTGATTTGTGGAACGGCCTCACTGTGACACATATTCTGTCTCTGGAACGAGCACATAAGCAGTGTATTAAACATATGCAGGGCATGCCGCGTTCAACACCTACTGTGATCGCCTTGAGCTGTTTAGGTATCATGTCCTTAGAAAATTATATAGACAAGAGAAAGCTAGTTCTTTTTGGTCAATTATGTAAATTGTATGCTGATAAGCGGATCAAAGATATGTTTAACTACAGACTTCAATGCTTTATGCAGAAACCAAGCAAAGCAAAAGGCTTTATGCCCGACATCTACCGAGTGTTGGGAAAGTACGGTTTGACAAATATACTAACGGAATATTTGTCAAGTTCATACTTTCCCAACCCCTATTCATGGAAGAAAGTAGTTAATCAGTCTTTGAGTTCTAGAAAGTGCATGACTGAGAAAGAATAAGGGTTTTCACCATTTTCTAAACCGGATGGGTTTTTAGTCAAGACTGCCCCGACTGACTGATCTTAAGCGTCACAATACAAAACGTACTCCTTAGAAATATCTGGATGTGATAAAATGGGCATTTGTTCTAGCCTTTTTATAATTTCTTGAAACTATCAGTGCATTCCTGCGTCCATTGAAATTTAACATTTTTGTGAGTTAACTGAGTTAAAGAGATAGCTACTTCTGCGTATTTTGTTTATAAATCTTCTGTAATAACTAGTAAAGCCTAAAAATGATCTAACGTCTTTAACACTTTTGGGGATTTTTATGTTTCTAAGAGCCTTTACTTTTTGTTGGTCAGGTGCAATGCCATTTACGCTAATTTCGTGGCCAAGGTATATAATTGAATCTTTAAAGAAGGTGCATTTCTTAGCTTTTAGCTTCAGGCAGTTTTGTCGTAACCTTCGGAAAATCTCTTCAATGTGCCTTAAATGGTCTACTTCGTTTTCACTTTAAATCAAAATATCGTCTAAGTGACGGTCAAATAAAACCCAACTGTGTGAGAGCTACGCCATTAAGTGTAAGATAGTGGTGCTGTGGTAGAGCGTCGGCTCTTCCAAAAGGTCCCGGTTTAAATAATAAATAGAAACAAATGGATAAATTAATGTTTTTTTTATATATTGACGTAGCCATGATGTTCAAAAATGTGTTATTTTTGTGTTTTTACGTTCATATCTTCTGCGCATGCGCAAATTTAGTTATACGAGTACGGTTTAAATCGGTAAATGAGTTAATTGACACATATATCAAGTTATACCTTTACAAAATCAGTTCAACATACCTGTCTGAAGCAAGACATACATTTAGGGGTTACTTGTGCATTTCGTCTTTTTCACCCATCCATTTATCCGTCTGTCCGTTCATTAATTCAACATTTCGATAAACACAATTTTCTTTTTTGTTAATAACAATAAACACAATGTTCATGTATGCTTTTTAACCGTAACTTTGTGACTAATTATCGTTCGATATTTGGGAATTTTTCGAAACTTTTAATCTGTAAATATAATTCAGTTCTTTAATATTTCAGTCCAAACGTGTAATAGTGGACCCTTATCAAAAAGGGAAGTACAGTCGAAGCTCGTTGTATCAAACACGGATAAATCAAATTTCCGGTAGTGTCAAAGTTTTTTTCTGGTCCCGAATTTTTTCCTTCTTTGTCTATATGATTTTACAACGGATAAGTCAAAATTCGAGAATTTACAACATCGCCTTTGTCAAAGTTTTATTTGGTCCCTACTCGAAATTTACCAGCGTATGTGTACGATAATAGTCAAAGTCGGTCATTGTCAGTTAAATCCTATGATCCCGGAGAGGTGCGACAATTTTTGTTGACTTGACAGGTAAATTTATAACCACGCATTGTTTAATTAGCCAAACACAAGTCTGTAAATTACAATTAACTTTTAATTAAATTTTGATTCGCATAATTTTCGATCATTTAAAAACAATAATCATCGTGAAAAAAAATAATTCATAATTTAAATTAAATTATCATCAATGAACAAACGCCGACAAATCGTTTAACTATGTTGTGCTATTTGTATGTTAAATATGTGTACATGTATGTAACTTGTTTTTGTTTTACTATTATGCATTACGTATGTTTTATTAATACATTGAATATACAAACAATCATGTTTCTTTTTCTTTTCACTTACATAACATGATAAACTCTCAAATCATATCTAAAAATGAATACACACAAAGGTGTGTATGTAAACACCAATGCATATGTGTAAGGACATTACACGCTTCACGACTTTTTTTGCTGGTGGACATAAACTGATGACATGATTATATTGACGTACCGTGATTACTATGTTTAAATAGTGGGTGGGGTAAGGTTCTGTTTTTCCGAAAATTTGACGATTATTTATAAGTCAAAGTACGCTTGTGTCGAAGAAAATTTGAAGGGCCCTTCGAATTCGACACAACGACCGTCGACTGTAATTATAATTAACAGAAACCATAGTAATTTCCCTTTTATTGAAAATGACTGAATGATAAGAACAAGCATTTGGTGAAATTTCTTGGCCTAAAAGTATTATTTGTCGGCCCCATTTGGATTCAGCGGAAAAATATCTAAAATAAGAGTTAGTATTGCTTTCAGATTTGAAATATGATTTGTTAGCGAACTGTGTACTGCTTTCAACCTATTTAATCGTTAAGGTCATCTTCATTAACATCTGTTTCTATGAGTTTGTTATTGCATTCAGCAAAACATTTTCAATTTTCAAGACAGGGTAAACCTGCTGAAAGGCACTGGCATTGCCGACTTGATCCGCACGTTTTATCCGTGCAAAACAGATGAGTCAAGTCTCTTACTTCTTTTGGAGCTGGGTCTTTTTCGAAATAGATGGGCTGATATGTCCCATTTTCTTCTTTGCTTCCAACCGTTTAATCGTGGATCAGGTAGGTCTATGACAGGCAAATGGCTATGACACTATATATAAGCCTGATAAAAAGCTCTTAACGCATGTTGATAAAATGCATCGTCAGTTGGTGGAAGAAGGGATGCTGATTTGTCCGATGTTGTCGCAATCAGGTATCTTATTTCATCCAACGTTTTACACTCTTTAACAAGTTCCTTATTACCATACAAATACATGGCTAATTTATAGGCACTTTCTACGTTAATTGTTGAAGACACGGCAAATATTGACAATTCTCTTCAATATAGCATTACAGAATTTTAAATGCTGACTTTTTGCCAATATGAAATAGAGAACTTGTTGTATCGCAACCAGTTAATGCATGGAACGCCGGAAGGCACCTACAAACTGATTTTCCGATTACTTTAACCATCAAATGAACAGGTATGTATCTTTCTCTATTTGTGGTCTTAACAACATGACCAGCATGCATGTATATCTCTCCCGTCAGATACACCGATGCCCGATAGTACAACAACAACACCAATACATCTGTGTCATCGCATCGTATGATAATGCGTTGATGTGTTTTGGCTAGATCTATCGTATGTAAAATCAAACGAGTATCAGCTTCTTCTTGGTTAGATGATAACATTGGCAATTCTTGTTTATCCGGGCATCTAACTACTTTGACGATGTCCGTATTAACGGCACCACCCACAATATATATAGCTTTTGAAGACTCTAATTTGTTTTGAATATTGTTTTCAATGTAAGACAAAACGAACACAATAAGGGCTGACTTGTTGGATGTATTGCTTAAAAATCGTCTATAGTTTGGAACAACACGAGTACATGAAACAATGTTTGAAGGTGCAGACTCTCCAGCAGTCCGTCGGAAGGTATCTACATTTAATTTGTTCAAGCTGTTTTGATTAGTAACAAAATCATAGCAACCTCGCGTCATCACAAAAGGGGTAAATTGAACTTTTAGCTACAAATGACAACTCCTACCATTCCATTTGACCAATTTCAACGTTACTTCACAGGAATGTTCCTTTGATGGTCCTCTTTCAAAATTGTTCAAATACTTGCATTCTGTGTTGAACCTTTGTTGCTGCAGCATCAGAAATTGAGAAAGCTCTTGTTAGATTTCAAGATAAAAATGGCTTTTACTGATAAACTATTTCTTTAACTGAGTGTCCACTCCTTGCAGTTTCATTTGAACTCCTGCTCAAATTTTCACAGATATTTGCAGTTAAATATTTGCTTCTAATTAACTATCATTCAGCTGATCGATTTAGGGCCATCTTGGCCCTCTTGTTTTTTTTTTTTTACGAAGACAAAATAGTCCCTATTAGCTAGACTGGTATACTTTATTTTACACTATATACTTCATGTACTCAAAAGGCGATAACTACAAACCTTTACGTCGCAGTCTAATTTGTTTACATACGCGCACCTGCTTGCTTGATGAAAATGTCGTCGTCGAATATTCTCCTTTTAATGGCAGTTTTAACTTACTGAATGTTATTTTCATGTTCAAAGAGATGTCTTGATTTGTGAAGCAGGCATTTTATGATGTTTATCCATGTATATCTAAAATATGAACTGTTTCTAAGCTAAAACTGTTGATCGCGTGACTCGCGAATACCAACTGCGTAGTTCAATCTCCTTTACAGAGAGCTGCTCTTTACACTCACTTACAAATAGTAAATCATGGGTGATTTAAAATGTATATTTGGTTCGGAACAAATGAAGAAAAGAACAAACCGAGATAAAACTGGTTTTAATAGAAAAAATACTTTGAACGAACACTCTCTGCCTATAAAGAGAGTTTCAAGAACGACACCTCTGCGAATAAGAAAGAATCGGGTCTTTCGTACAAAATTATTTCGTCCTTGACAATTTTAAATGTGTCATTTAATTTCCTAAAGGCATATTGCTTCCGATCTGCATATTGTTATGCATCATTGACACAAGGGCGCTCATCATAATATAATTTTAAAACATGAGTAGTTTGTTATTTTCATTATAAAAAAGTAAGGAAAGAATTAAAATAAATGAACATGTTGTAGGGCTCAGTTTATGTTCGAAATTAAGTTTAAATTATACAACAATTTCAATGAGATTTAACTGTTTAGTTGATATTATATTTCGAAGGTGGTCTAATTTATAAATATTGGACTACATTTCAACATTTGTTAAAGTATGATATAATTTGGATGCCATGCTAATATCATTTTGAGAAAAAGAGAAAACTCATGTCTTTAGCGATTTAACCCTTATCTCATTGTTTTAAAAGTAGATTGCTGCAAAGGTGTCAACTGTTGACTTTAATAGAGGAAAGGTAAAATGACGTGCTATTGCATGCAAATCCTAAATTGTCTGTTTTGTGGTTTTATTGAAAAATAATAAAATTCAAATATTCTGACAAACATCTTGAAAAGTGTATGTGGAATTCACAAATCTTATAATTATTCGTTAATGAAAGCACTGTATACATACTAAGACTAATGATTGGCAAGATTACTCATTTCCATTACTGTTTATGATCAATAGTTAGTTGGTTGTGTGTATGGTCAACCTACTTTGGAATGGGGATTGATCATAAACAATGAAAGGCTTCAATTATCATTCACTTCGTTGACAAAACAATGTAAGTTATGATACATTTTCACTTGACCCCACCCCTGATGTTCATATATGCCCCTCAGTTGATAACTGTTTATTCAACTACTATAATGTTAGTGTTATGCATAACTGCCCTATGGATACCCGGCGACATTGATGCGTTGCATCAACTTTCTCTTGTATAGCACTTGTTAAAGGGTTTATCTTTTATGAAAGGGGCCCTGTAATTGGCTCACAAAAGAAAACCGTTGAGAACTTGAGACCAATTCATCTTCCCGTTTCTTTAAGTTCAATACGCGTTGCCTAATTGTGTCCGTTAGAATTTGTATATATTGGCATCACGAAGTTTTCCTGCTCGTTGCGGTGTTTGTTGCCTGTCGTTGACCAAGGGGCATTTCCTACATTTCTTACTGTACTTGCTGTCTATCGGGATAAACAAAAGGATTCAGACGCCGTGTTAAAACTGAAATATTGTTTAAAACGGCATAAAACTCCCTTCATACAAAAAGTAGTATACATGTATGTTTAAAACGGCAGAAAACTCTCTTCATACAAAAAAAAGTTTACGTTTAAAACGGCATAAAACCCCATAATTTCTTCTTCTGCCACAATGTTTTCAACTCTATTCAGTAATTATACCTACACTTATGGAGCTTTACTGTGTGTTTGCCCAGATGATTTCAAAGTCGTCTGCTACAGAAGTGTTGTATGTGGGAAAGGGGGTTGAAGTATTTAGAACAACTCGACCCAAGATCGAACCTTGCTCTCTCTCTCTCTCTCTCGCTTGTTGAAAACGTCTTTAAAACTCAATCAGTCAATTCCCAGATAGTATTATATAGTGCTGCTCGAGCTGATTTTGATAAATGTATGGTTATGAGCTGTCTTTACTGAATGTGCATTGTTTGCAAAAGCCTTTAATTGCCTTTGGCAACGAAAGTGTTAAAAGCTGATTTTTAACGAATTATTTTTTCTCAAAAAATAATACAGTTAACGAGATCGTGTTTGATTCCGGAAGTCACGGTTAAACTACACTTCCGCTTAGAATACACATTCGCTGCACCTAAATAGTCCTAGTATTTTTTCGATATTAAAATGACTTCTACGTGTTATTTCAATACAGTGAAGTCATAATTATACTATCGAATCATCATAGATAATCAATTTTCTAGAAAATATCAAATTAACAGTACGCGCATATATATTTCATTTGTCGGCAGGTACGTATAAGCCACGAGTATGAATTTTAGTCGTATGCCCATTCACTAGAAGTCGACCCCACGCTGTATAGAACAATGTTAATCTCACAAATATGCCACTACGCAGAGCTCAGTGAAATAGTCAGTGTGCATTTTAAACGCTCGCATCGCCGTTGTTTCTCCTTTTTCCAACATGATAACGATGATCAAAGGGGCTTTCTAATTTTCTAAGATCATGGTTTACATACGCGCGCATTCAGTTAGCTTAATATATATACGAAAGTAACGCTCTAACGTTGTATCAAAGTACCGTGGTGCAATGGAGAGCGTGTAGAACTCCTAATCATGGACTACTTATGGACGCGAGTTCGAGTCCTAATAGGAACTGTTCTTTTTTTTTTTTTTTTAATTCTTATTTTATGCGATTTGTTAAACATTATAGATTTATAATAATTAATTCACTCACATGAAACATAGTTATAATATAAGCCGAAATCCTGGATCCGCCCCTGGTGACGAAAACAAATCGAACTAACAATGTAAATCTCACAAATATGCCATGGGTGTTTTGACAGACTTTACGCAGAGCTCAGTGAAAGAGTTAGTGTGCATGTTAAACGCTCGCATCGCCGTTGAAATGCTACATTTACTAAAACTGTCAACTGATAAAAAAAAATCTCTTGACAAAAATATTAATAATAATAAAATAGACTAAATTGTGCAATAGCATGATCAATTGCATTCATAAATTAGATTTTACAAATGTTCAAAATAATTCGTTACCAGTACTTCAGTACTTTGAATGTTCTTGGTAGAGAGAGGCAGAGACACAGAAAGAGAGAGAGATACAGATGTAGAGAGAGAGGCATACAGAAACCGAAGAGACGGAGAGTGGCTTAAAATTTAGACTACTTAATTAGGGTTACGACTTAATTATGCTCTGATGTCAGGATATGTTTAGGCCTTCTTATAATCAGTAATTCACACGGGAAATACCGTAATATTTCTAAAATTGTGTTATAAAGCGGCGTTAAGTCAACACATTAATTTGTACATATGCACAAAATATAGAGAAGAAAGTATAATCGAATGCTTTTTAGGAGCTACCCGTATAAGGGGTCGTATCAGAAGTTCTGGAATATATCATTCACTGAAAAAATGTAATTCTAAAACATTTCACTTATATTTTCATTCTTATTCTTCAGTATGCATCTAAAGCGTTGATGAATTAAATGTTCAGACTTATAGTTTGACTAAGTTACAGCAGGGACACTATATAACGTAATATAGTGTCCCTGGTTACAGTAAAGGTAATTAAATCTAATACGTCTGAGATGACCCCGGTTAGAAATTAAAAGCGGGTACCAATTATTTAGCATTTAACCATAACGTTGTTGTAACTTGTTTTGATAGCATGGGTAAACAATGACCCGACTTTTAATTTATATATCCTAATATTTACTAATGATCAGACCAGATATTTAATATGTTAATAGAGTCCCATTGTTAAGCGTGACTATTTCGTGACATTTTCCAGGAATTCGCTGAACGAGAGAATCCACAGGTAAAAGCCCCGTGAAAACGTCGGCCATTTGTACTCAATTCACATCGTCCATTATGTACAACATATTGTTTTGTTTCCAACTGTCTAGTAATTGCGCATTCAGTTTTAAACTTTTTAAAGGTTTTCAATCCTTTTGTGAATATGTATTGAACAATGTCATCTGTTGCAGATTTGTTGTATGTGGGAAAGGGTTAGTTACTTTTTAGTTTCGGAGATTGATCAGACTTATTGACATTGAGTAAGTGATTTAAATATCGAAAATTGTCTCACGAATTTTCACTGGTATACTCTGCTAATGATATATCACATTGAAAGTTTATATTGTGTATCATACATCATTCACACTTTTTTGATTTTCCTACATTCTTTGACGCTGGCATTCTGAACCAGAAACACGAGAGAGGCACCGAGTTCCTACCAAGAAAGTGGACCGCTCAGGATCATGGTTTTCAAGTAAAAAGGGAGCAGATACATGGCCCCTATAAGGGAAGACCCAGAGAATCTATGGGTTATTCGTCAAAATGCCACAATGTCACTATTCTGGTCCCTTTCTCCGGTACTACTAGCAGTCAACTGAGAGGTTTTGAAATATTTGAAGATGTCTAAAGATTAATTAAGTGCATGTCAGTGTATTTCTTTGGTTATTTTAAAAGGTTTACAAAGTTAAGACACTCGAAAATATGTCACTGATTTTTATTTCCTTGTGCCTTCCTATAACTTTGTGTAATGCATACCCTGTCGTTCACGGAGTTAAGCCATCGCATGTTACCCATCAAGGCACTAGCCACAATCAAATCAATACACATTGCTTAACTTTCTGAAATAGCCAACCACTACCCAACGTGGCTATAGATATAAGCTGAAAACACCTCCGCAAAGATAATATATTTTTTTATAATTATGAAAGTATAACTAATAATTGAATAGAGTTTAACTTTTCCCCTCATATAGATGCTTTCTGACACCTCTAGTGCAGATGGCTTTTTGAAAACATAGTGACAAAAGAAGAAATTGCTCAAAACAAGCAATTTCAACTTTTATTCTCAGTAACGGTATCCATTAGAGTCGTTTGCTGCGGAATTGTCGTATGAGGGAAAGGGTTAGAAAAAAGTGTCACCAGGGGATCACTTCGCTAAATCATAACACTGTACAGTATATTATTTTCTTCAGAGGTCCAGATAAGAGGGAATTCAGCTCTTTTTCCCACAATTTCTCTCTTACCATTCAAGCAAACCCTATTTTGTGGTTCGAGGGTCAAATAAGCATTTTAGAACATGCAAAATGCCCCTTATTTAGAGCTCTGTTTCTTTATCATTAATGATTTATTATATTACATTATATATCACTTCACTATTACTTTTAAGATACAAGTTCTAAAGTCTGGGTTTCAATGGTTTGTCTAAATTTCCAAACTTATTTCTTTAAATTCCAAATTATTCATAATCTATGCCAGTATCCGAAAGTTTCTCAATTAATTCTAACTATCTCTCTACTAATTTCTTTTTCTTTTAAAGTCCTGTGACAATTTGGTCCCCTGACTGCGCCTAAAAACATTCTTTCCAACAGTACGCTATTCTTTCTTACATCTTTTACAGGATAAAATTAATTGAACTAATAAACAATGTAAGCAATCTGATTGGTCAGTACACTTAACCCTTTCCCTCATACAACGATTCTGCAGCAGACGACTTTGAACAAATTTTGTCAAATAATGCAAAATCTCTATAATTGAATGGATAACCTATGACTAAAAGTGGAAAACATTGGGACAAAGGAGAAATTGCACGTTTTGTGCAATTTCTTCTTTTGTTACTATGTTTTCAAAAAGCTGTCTGCTGCAGAGGCGTCAGAAAGCGTCTATATGAGGGAAAGGGTTAACCCTTTCCCTCATACAACGATTCTGCAGCAGACGACTTTGAACCTATTTTGTCTAAAAATAGAAATCCATAATTGAATAGATTTATAACCTATGACAAAAAGTGGAAAACATTGTGGCAAAAGGAGAAATTGCTTTTTGAGCAATTTCTTCTTTTGTCACTATGTTTTCAAAAAGCTGTCTGCTGCAGAGGCGTCAGAAAGCGTTTAAATGAGGGAAAGGGTTAAATGTTTCTGCTTTTTACTGCCTTTTCTTTAACAACCATTGAACATCAAAGTAACGAAGCAACTCCTTATCAATTGGTGACCTGCAGATCTTAAAATCAGAGTTTGATTAGTCCATAGATAATCTCATTTGTACCAGATGCCAGACACCATAGTTTTTGTACTAATCAAGACATATTTTATTACATAATTCATACTAATCACATTTTATCACACTAAAATGAATACCGGTAGTGACAAGAGAAGAAAATAGCCTTGCTCTTTTGAGACAAATTTTTAAAAAATCGTCTACTGCAGAGGCATAAAAATGCATCTGTATGAGGGGAGGAGTTAACCCTTTCCCTCATATAAACGCTTTCTGATGCCTCTGCAGCAGACAGCTTTTTGAAAACATAGTGACTAAAGAAGAAATTGCACAAAATGTGCAATTTCTCCTTTTGCCACAATGTTTTCCACTTTTTGTCACAGGTTATCCATTCAATTATGGAGATTTTCTATGTTTTGACAAAATACGTTCAAAGTCGTCTGCTGCAGAATTGTCATATGAGGGAAAGGGTTAAGGAAAGACGAGTTGTTAACAAATTTAGAGAAAGTGCTTTTGTAAACAATGATGGAAAAATGCCACACAATAGAATATTAATATCAATAAAAAAAATATGGACATTTTAAAATGAAATTTCATTTAAATTTGATCCTGAACTGACTTTTATTAATTGTCCTTTTTCCATTTAAATCTTTTCCACCAATGGGCTGTCAGTTTATGTGGAAAAGCAGCCAGTTGCTTAGAAAGAATGTTGTATAAGGTACTGGTGTGAGAAAGCCAAGAAACATATGAGTAGGTGAACTGGCTGCCGTGATAACTGAAAAATGGTTGAAAACGGCGTTAAACCCCAATCAATCAATCAATTCTTTTAAATTTTAAAATAACAATTTTTTTAATTTTTTATCTTAAAATGTTTTGAATACAAACCAGTCATGTCAACAACCACATTTTATTACGTCATACTATGCCATACAATCCTTAACAGAGGCCCAATGATATCCTTATTCAAAACTGATAAAAGCTCTTATTTTATATAGAGAATTTCCATATATATTTGCCTAGAAATTTTAAAAGTCGTATGCTGTAGATGCGATATATATTATATATGCGGGACAGGGTTAATATAACTAATATTGTTGATTATTTTAGAGCTCTAAATAAGAGGAGTTTTGCATGTTCTAAAATCCTAATTTAACCTTATAACATTATATTGTGAGTACTCATTGAGACGATTCTTTTGAGTATCCACGTCATCATAAGGTTTGGTTGGATGATGAGAGAGATATTGTGGGGAAAAGAGCTGTATACGCTTCCTTATCTGGACCTCCTATGTTTTTTGATATTAATCTTACCTTCTTTTCAATTTTTCATTTCAGGACAAGAATCATGGTTAGATTATTCAACATAAGATCCAGGTAAGACTTACCCTAACAACAGTATGACATAATATCCCATTTGCACATGCCGCAAATCTGAAGTAATCCACTTTGATAACAACTGCACTAAATTTTGGCATAGGGAGAAGTTACTCATAAGAGCAAATTTTCCAGTTGCCACTTTGTATTCAAATACCTTCTGCTGCAGATGTGCCAGAATGCTTTATGAGCCTTTTCCCCTGTTGCCACAATGTTTTCAATTTCAGTCAAAAGTGGTCTGCTGGAGAGGCTTCCTCAAGTGTCTGTATGTGGGAAGGATTAACCCTTCTTCACATTCTGAAAATCTGCAGTAAACGACTTTGATACGATCTAGGCAAAACAATGAAAACTCAAGACTACAAATAAAGAATCATTATTGAAAACCTCCAGCAAAACAAACGAAAAATTGCATATTATATAATAATTAATTATGCTTTCATATATTATATATTATATATAATATATGAAAGCAAAATTATTGAATTAAGTTGAAAACATTGTGGAAAAAGGAGAAATTGCTCATTAAAAGCTGTTTCCTCTGTTGCCACAATGTTTGTTTTGTTTTTCTGCTGCAAAGGCATCCTAAATTGTCTGAATAGGGGAAAGGATTAATCCTTTCATTCATTCTGCAAATCTGCAGTATTATATATATCGACTTTGAAAACATCCAGCAAAACAAATGAATAAATTGCATAATTATATTATAACATAGGAAAGCAGAATTATTGAATTAAGTTGAAAACATTGTGGCAAAAGGAGGAGATGCTCATTATATTTTCAAAAGCCTTCTGCTGCAGATGTGTCAGAATGAGTATGCTTGTGGAAAAAAAATCATGAGCTGTTTCCCCTGTTTCCACAATGTTTAAAAAACCCATTAAAAGTGGTCTGCTGCAGAGGCATCCCAAAGTGTCTGTATGTGGGAAAGGGTTAACTTAAACTGACTTCTTAAAAAGTGCTGTCATTTTTCTGAAATTTCAACTATTTGATTAAAACATAATTTGAATTTATGAGGTACATATAGTAATTATGTCTCCTCCCTCCGGAGGAGACATATTGCTTTTGCCTGCGCCGTCTGTCTGTCTGTCTGTCTGTCTGTCTGTCTGTCTGTCCGTCTGTCCGTCCGTCTGTCCGTCTGTCTGTCAGGGCGTCCACATTTCTTGTCCGGCCTTTATCTCACAACCCCTTGGCCACATTTCTATGAAACTTCACAGGAGTCATTGGTACAACTACTAGTTGCGCATATTACGAGGGCATTTAATTTGACCTACTTTTGGATGAGTTATTGCCCTTTTTTAAAATTGCCATTTCATTCTTGTCCGGCCTTCATCTCACAACCCCTTTGCCACATTTCTATGAAACTTCACAGGAGTCATCGGTACAACGTCTAGTTGCGCATATTACGAGGGTGTTTAATTTGACCTACTTTTGGATGAGTTATTGCCCTTTTTTTAAAATTGCCATTTCATTCTTGTCCAGGGCGTCCACATTTCTTGTCCGGCCTTTATCCCACAACCCCTTGGCCACATTTCTATGAAACTTCACAGGAGTCATCGGTACAACGTCTAGTTGCGCATATTACGAGGGCGTTTAATTTGACCTACTTTTGGATGAGTTATTGCCCTTTCTTAAAATTGCCATTTCATTCTTGTCCGGCCTTCATCTCACAACCCCTTTGCCACATTTCTATGAAACTTCACAGGAGTCATAGGTACAACGTCTAGTTGTGCATATTACGAGGGCGTTTAATTTGACCTACTTTTGGATGAGTTATTGCCCTTTTTTTAAAATTGCCATTTCATTCTTGTCCAGGGGGTCCACATTTCTTGTCCGGCCTTTATCTCACAACCCCTTGGCCACATTTCTATGAAACTTCACAGGAGTCATCGGTACAACGTCTAGTTGCGCATATTACGAGGGCGTTTAATTTGACATACTTTTGGATGAGTTATTGCCCTTTCTTAAAATTGCCATTTCATTCTTGTCCGGCCTTCATCTCACAACCCCTTTGCCACATTTCTATGAAACTTCACAGGAGTCATCGGTACAACGTCTAGTTGTGCATATTACGAGGGCGTTTAATTTGACCTACTTTTGGATGAGTTATTGCCCTTTTTTTAAAATTGCCATTTCATTCTTGTCTGGTCTTCATCTCACAACCCCTTTGCCACATTTCTATGAAACTTCACAGGAGTCATCGGTACAACGTCTAGCTGCGCATATTACAAGGGCATTTAATTTGACCTACTTTTGGATGAGTTATTGCCCTTTTTTTAAAATTGCCATTTCATTCTTGTCCGGCCTTCATCTCACAACCCCTTTGCCACATTTCTATGAAACTTCACAGGAGTCATCGGTACAACGTCTAGTTGCGCATATTACTAGGGTGTTTAATTTGACCTAATTTTGGTTGAGTTATTGCCCTTTTTTTAAAATTGCCATTTCATTCTTGTCCGGCCTTCATCTCACAACCCCTTTGCCACATTTCTATGAAACTTCACAGGAGTCATCGGTACAATGTGTTGTTGCGCATATTACGAGGGCGTTTAATTTGACCTACTTTTGGATGAGTTATTGCCCTTTTTTTAAATTGCCATTTCATTCTTGTCCGGCATTCATCTCACAACCCCTTGGCCACATTTCTATGAAACTTCACAGGAGTCATCGGTACAACGTCTAGTTGCGCATATTACGAGGGCGTTTAATTTGACCTACTTTTGGATGAGTTATTGCCCTTTTTTAAAATAAATCACTAACTGACAAAATACAGTCAGCCAGACAAATACCCCTTGGGGGAGACATATGTTTTTCCCAAAAACAACCTCTAGTTTACTTCCTGCTTTTTGCAAGGTATAAGGGCTAATTTAAAATGCCTATGAGATCAGATAAAAACTAGGTGGTCTATTCAATAAAGAAATCCTTTAAAATTGTTTGTAGTACTTTCGATACATTCCTAGAGTGGTGTACAGTGGTTAACACACTGGACTGTCAATCCAGAGGTCTGGGATTCGAATCCTGGTACCGGTTCCGGAAAGTTAAGAGGTGCTTATGAAGCGTCTCCCACTCTACTAGAGGTGAAGTACTGGTCCTTTCCAGGAAAAATAACCTCATGTGTATCGCTTTTATAAAACGGGAAAGTAAAAGAACCAAGGGTTCTATCAGAAAGAGCTAGGGTATTGCACCGGGACGGACCCTTGTATCTAACTTTGTCTGCTCGCCAAATAGTTAGTTCTGCAGGTCGAGGGTAAATAAAAACAAACAAACAAATCCATGTCCAGATCATCAAGGTAAATGCCATCTTTGATAGCATTTCAAGTTTTACACTGTTATACTTGCTTCTGTAATGACCCTTTCCCACATATACACACTTTCTGATGACCCTGCAGCAGACAATTTTTGAAAACATAATGCCGCAAAAGAAGTTAATGCTCAAAATTAGAAATTTCTCCTTCTGTCACAATGTTTTTCAACATTTTTCAGTAATTAATTCATTCATTTATAGGGATTTTCTGTGTTTTGGCAGATCTGTTGTATGTGGGAAAAGGTTAAACTTCTTTTATTGTATTCAGTTTAAAGATAATGCAAATTCAGTTTAACTTTCCCTCACATACATATTGAGGGCTTTGCCCCCTTTGTAATCAATCCAAATTTAGGTGCCATTGCTCAGAACGAGCAATGGCACCTAAATTTCCATTGTTTACCAAGAAAATGATTTAACGCATTTTAAAGACTTCATGGCTACATGATTAACCTTGGTAAAAAAAATGCCAATTTTAGTTACAACCATTTCACGCCGAGCCCTCGATATGCTACTAATCTGTGCAAAAATATGGACAATTTCTTTAAAAAAACAGTCAGTATTATTGAATACCTTTTACCAGTAGTGACGTCCTACTACCATATTTGGTAATGCCTTATCAGATAAGTGAACTGTCGCCGTGATATAACTGAAATATTGTTGAAAGCGGCGTAAAACCTCAATAAATAAATAAATAAATAATGCCTTATCAGAGGTCCAGATAAGGAGGGGTATTCAGCTCTTTTTCCCACAATTTCTCTCTTTCTATTAAAGCAAACCCTATGTTGTGGGTACTCAAAAGAAATTGAGTACCCACAACATAGGGTTAGATGGTAAAATAATTATTTCAAAACGCCCCCCTTATCTAAAGCTCTGGCCTTGTGTTGTTTTTTTAGCCTGACAATCTGCATGTATTTGTGCAGGTATACACTTAACCCTTTCACTCATACGACAATTTCTCTCTTATTATTAAAGCAAACCCTATGTTGTGGGTACTCAAAAGAATCGTCTCGCCGAGATGATTCTTTTGAGTTCCCACAACATAGAGTTAGATGGTCAAATAAGGATATTAGAACATGCAAAAAACCCTTATCTAGAGCTCTGGCCTTGTGTTGTTTTTTTAGCCTGACAATCTGCATGTATTTGTGCAGGTATACACTTAATCCTTTCACTCATACAACAATCTGCATGTATTTGTGCAGGTAAACACTTAACCCCTTCCCTCATACGACAATCTGCATGTGTTTGTGCAGGTATACACTTAACCGTTTCACTCATACGACAATCTGCATGTATTTGTGCAGGTATACACTTAACCCTTTCCCTCATACGACAATCTGCATGTATTTGTGCAGGTATACACTTTTAAAACCCTTTCCCTCATACGACAATCTGCATGTATTTGTGTAGGTATACACTTAACCCTTTCCCTCATAGGACAATCTGCATGTATATGTGCAGGTATACACTTAACCCTTTCCCTCATACGACAATCTGCATGTATTTGTGCAGGTATACCCTTAACCCTTTCCCTCATAGGACAATATGCATGTATTTGTGCAGGTATACACTTAACCCTTTCCCTCATACAACAATCTGCATGTATTTGTGCAGGTATACACTTAACCCTTTCCCTCATACAACAATCTGCATGTATTTGTGCAGGTATACACTTAACCCTTTCCCTCATAGGACAATCTGCATGTATATGTGCAGGTATACACTTAACCCTTTTCCTCATAGGGCAATCTGCATGTTTTTGTGCAGGTATACACTTAACCCTTTCCCTCATACAATAATCTGCATGTATTTGTGCAGGTATACACTTAACCCTTTCCCTCATACGACAATCTGCATTTGTTTGTGCAGGTATACACTTAACCCTTTCCCTCATAGGACAATCTGCATGTATATTTGCAGGTATACACTTAACCCTTTCCCTCACAGGACAATCTGCATGTATATGTGCAGGTATACACTTAACCCTTTCCCTCATAGGACAATCTGCATGTATTTGTGCAGGTATACACTTAACCCTTTCCCTCATACGACAATCTGCATGTATTTGTGCAGGTATACACTTAACCCTTTCCCTCATAGGACAATCTGCATGTATTTGTGCAGGTATACAGTTAACCCTTTCCCTCATACGACAATCTGCATGTATTTGTGCGGGTATACACTTAACCCTTTACCTCATAGGACAATTTGCATGTATTTGTGCAGGTATACACTTAACCCTTCCACTCATACGACAATCTGCATGTATTTGTGCAGGTATACACTTAACCCTTTCACTCATACGACAATCTGCATGTATTTGTGCAGGTATACACTTAACCCTTTCCCTCATACGACAATCTGCATGTATTTGTGTAGGTATACACTTAACCCTTTCCCTCATACGACAATCTGCATGTATTTGTGCAGGTATACACTTAACCCTTTCTCTCATACGACAATCTGCATGTATTTGTGCAGGTATACACTTAACCCTTTCCCTCATACGACAATCTGCATGTATTTGTGCAGGTATACACTTAACCCTTTCCCATATACGACAATTCTGCAGCTGACGACTTTGAACATATTTTGTCAAAATATAGAAAATCTCTTTAATTGAATGGATAACCTATGACTAAAAGTGGAAAACATTGTGGCAAAAGGAGAAATTGCTCGTTTTAAGCAATTTCTTCTTTTGTCACTATGTTTTCAAAAAGCCGTCTGCTGCAGAAGCGTCAGAAATTGTCTATATGAGGGAAAGGTTTAAACAGAGGTCTAAATAAGGGGAGTTAACTGGTATACTTTCTACTCGTTCTTGCTTATTTTCCGAAAAAACCCTAATAATGTTGTGGGTACTCAAAAGAGTTGTCTCAGAGAGACGATTCTTTTGAGTATCCACATTGTAGGGTTTAAAGGTTGAATAAGCATTTTAGAATTCTAAATACTTGTCTTGTCTAGAGCTCTGCTAAAATGATTCATTCAGTTCTTGCGGATGGACCTCTCTATTAATTCATGCACTAAATTATTTCAGTTGGAAATTTCTTGGCTGCTTGGCGGTAGTTCCATGTATCTTGCTTTATTACCGGATCTATAAGCAGATGATGCGAGACGACAATAAGGCTATCATGGTAGGTGAGTATCATTCAGCAGCCTCGACTTCACGTGACACATGTCGTTTTAACCCCCCTTTCCCACATATAGACGCACTCTGATGCCTCTGCAGCAGACGGCGTTTTGAAAACTTGGTGAAAAAAGAAAAAATTGCTCAATGAGTTTCCAAAATATATAGAGTTTTGATCTCCGATACACATTTAACCCTTTCCCACATACAAGAATTCTGCAGCAGACGACTTTGAACAAATTTTGTTGAAAATTTGAAGATCTCTTTAATTGAATGGATAACCAATGACTAAAAGTGGAAAACATTGTGGCAAAAGGAGAAATTGCTTCAGAGGCGTCAGAAAGCGTCTGTATGAGGGATAGGATTAAGGCGCTGATATAACCCTTATGTAGAGTTTTATAGCAGATTTAAGGCCCTGATATTACACCTAAACATATTTAAGGCCCTGAAGTAACACCCTATCTTTATTACTCAGAGTTCAACAGACATAGATGAGGAGTTAACTGTCTAAGCTCCACAATATATTTCTTATTAGCTCACCTGTCACGGAGTGACAAGGTGAGCTTAAGTGATCGTCCGTCGTCTATTCACAATTTCTTGTGAACACAATAAAGCCTTCATTTATTTATATCAGATGTATACCAAACTTGTACTGTCACTAGATATCCATGAGAGCTTGGTCTCTTTCAAAAACCAGCCAGATCCGTTCATGCATGAAAGGATTATGGCCCTTTAAAATGGGCAAAATTATTATAATTGACCTTGTGAACAAGTTAAAGTTTTATCATTTATTATCCGATGTTTACCAAACTTATTCAGTAACTAGATATCCATGAAAGCTCGGTTCCTTTCGAAAACAATCCATATCCATCCGTGAATGACGAGATTATGGCCCTTTAAAATTGGCAAAAATGCTATAATTGACCTTGTGAACAAGATAAAGTCATCATTTATTATCCGATGTTTACCAAACTTGTACAGTAGCTAGATATACATCAGAGCTTGGTTACTTTTGACTTTGTGAACACGATAAAAACTTCATTTATTTGTCACATGTCCTTTACATTGATTTATAAACATGTGACCATGACCTTTGTGTGATCTTTTACAATCAAATATCATCATTGTCTTTGGATGATCTTCACCATGACTTTTTGACCTTCTTTCTTATTTTTGTAGAGCAATTGAATTAGGGCCCTAAAACACTTACTCAGGTGAGCGATTTGGAGTTGTGTTAAACCTTCCCACATACAACAAATCCATAGCTTACGTCTTTGAATCAAAAGGAACAAATCTATAAGGGAAGATTTAATAATTGAAAAGAGTTGAAACATTGTGGCAAAAGTCATCTGCTGCAGAGGCATCAGAAAGTGTCTGTATGTGGGAAAGGGTTAACACAGAGTTACACAGATGCCTAGATGAGCTTTTAACTTGGTTTACTCATCTCAGCTCATCAATATCTCTCTCATTAGCTCACCAGAGCACGTAGTGCTCAAGGTGAGTTATTGTGATCGCCTTTTGTCCGTCGTTCTTCGTTCGTCGTCAACATTTGCTTGTTACTATTCTAGAGGCAACATTTTGCATCCAATCTTTATGAAAGTTTATCAGAACATATATCTCCATCAACTCTAGTCCAAGTTCGAAACTGGGTCATGTGGGGTCAAAAGCTAGGTCACAAGGTCAAATTTAAGGAAAATCTTGTTAACACTCCTGAAGCCGCATTTTTGGCTTGAGCATGTTGAAACTTTGTCAGAATGTTTGTCTTAGTGATATCTAGGCCAAGTTCGAATATAGGTCATGTCCGGTCAAAAACTAGGTCACTAAGCTTTGTCAGAAAGTTTGTCTTGATGATATTTAGGCCAAGTTCGAATATGGGTCATGTCCGGTCAAAAACTAGGTCACTTAGGGCCAAATTGAAGGAAAATCTTGTTAACACTTTGGAAGCCACATTTTAAACTTGAGCATGTTGAAACTTTATCAGAAAGTTTGTCTTGATGATATCTAGGCCAAATTTGAATATGGGTCATGTCCGGTCAAAAACTATGTCACTAAGGCCAAATTTAAGGAAAATCTTGTTTACACTCTAGAAGCCACATTTCTGGCTTGAGCATGTTGAAACTATGTCGGAAAATTTGACTTAGTGATATCTAGGTCAAGTTCGAATATGGGTCATGTCGGGTCAAAAACTAGGTCACAATGCCAAATTTAAGGAAAATCTTGTTAACACTCTGGAAGCCACATTTTAAACTTGAGCATGTTGAAACTTTATCAGAAAGTTTGTCCTGATGATATCTAGGCCAAGTTCGAATATGGGTCATGTCATGTCACAAACTAGGTCACTAGACCAAATTTAAGGGAAATCTTGTTAACACTCTGGAAGCCACATGTTTGGCTTGAGCATGAGAAAGTTATATCTTAAATAGCCCATTCTCAGGTGAGCGATTCCAGGGCCTCATGGCCCTCTTGTTTTTCATTTAGGCCCAGAATTGTGGCACTTAGAAGAATTGTCTCAATGATACCATTAATTACCGGGTACATGTACTCACACCACAGGGCTCAGAGGTCAAAGAGGGATTTGGAGGTCAATTAGGGATTTCCATCATGAACTAAAGATTTTACCATGTAATGAATTATACAAGTTTATATGTAATTATATTTAACCGTTTCCCACTTGCAGACATGTCTCGGCATCTCCGCAGCAGACAACTTTTAAAAACATTGAGGCTAGAATTGAAATTTCCATGATGAGTTTTCTGCTGCAGTTGTATCAAAATGCATCTACATGTGAGAAAGGGTTTAATAATATATAAATATTAGATGGCTTCCAGTGTGACAGTACATATTGTCAACATGAGGAAAATACTGTTCCGAGGTTAACAGTATTTACCCGAATGTTGACAATATGTACTGTCACACTGGAAGCCATGCAATATTTATTTTATTATACTGAACGAAATTACACATTTATTCAATTTATTCTGTAACTTTGTAGGGGAGGTGAACATGGGTAGATCGAACACACACATATGACAGTATACTGTTACATGGCACGCGCGTCTAAAAGGTGACGTTATTGTTTGAAATGACGTCATGCACGTGCATAACCAACATTTTCACGAGCGTGCCATGTAACAGTATACTGTTAACCGGTCAAAAACGTACTGTTAGCATGAGACAGTAAGTAATTGCTCATGATGAGTATATGAGAATTTAACATTACAAAGTCACATGAGGTATAATAATATGCGTTGAATAATATGAGAAAACTAGTGTTAACCGTTTCCCTCTTACGACAACTCTGCAGCAGACGACTTTGAACATATATTTTGTCAAAAAATAGAAAATCTCTATAATTGAATGGATAACCTATGACTAAAAGTGGAAAACATTGTGGCATTATAGAGATTTTCTTTTTTTTGACAAAATATGTTCAAAGTTGTCTGCTGCAGAATTGTCGTATGAGGAAAAGGGTTAAGAATATATAAACTTGGCATATATATGCATTTTGTCATAATGCGTCTGCATACATTGTGGGAAAGTGTTTATTAAACATCGGATTAATGTTTTGTTTGTCTATTTTTTTCTCAGATTTTAAACAGTTCCTCCATAAAGAAGACTTCGCCCAGGGTCAGACAATACCTAAGATTCTCCATCAAATCTGGAGCGATGATATCATCCCCGACCAGTTTGTCGAACACGTGAAGAGCCTTTTAAAGTACAACCGGTACCCCGAGTGGGAGTACTATTTTTGGACGTTGGATGCCGGCCAGAAATTCATCGCACAGAACTATCCAAAGCTGCAAAAAATGTACAATGCATCAGGTATGTAAAATGTTGTTCAAAACTCTTAAAACCTATTCCCGCAACAACAAATCTACATCAGCATACTTTGTTAACATTGTAAAAAATATGGAAAAGCTTCTGAAAATAAAATAAGCAGTTCCACGAGAAAACTTACATTATGGCCAGATCAGCCTGCGCAGTCTGTGCATGCTAATCCGGGCCGACACATTCCGTCTCAGGGGATAAAGGTATAGAGTAATGATTCATGAAGTAGAAAGTTCACTGGAGGCGAAAAGTGTGCTCCTGGATTAGCCTGGGCGGCGTGCTTAGACTGATCCGGATCAATACTTTACGCAGAGTCCACAATGTTGGTTTTCTTGTGGGACGGCTCAAATAGAATTATTGATTAGATTAGGAAAAATAGTGGCAAAAGGAAAAATATGAAAAATAAAAAGATCAGTCGTAACTATCTGAAGTTGTAGAAAATGCACAATGCATCAGGTATGTTAATCTTTTCACACTCGCAGGTGCAATTTTATGCATCTGCAGCAGGCGACTTTTGAAATTTTATGTCAGAAGAAGGAATTGCTTCATTTGCAACAATGTTTCCTTTCAATTCTATTTAATACATGTATTCATCTATTGAGATGTTACCTTCTTTTTACCTAATTGTTAACTAAGACCTCTCTGCTGCAGACTTGTTGTATAAAGGGTTTGTTTAAACATCATGGGAATTTTCTCACTAGAAAAGTATGATTTTTCACATCCCTCAATAGTTTGTTCAGTCTCACTTTGCCAACTGTTTAGCTCACCAGAGCACGTAGTGCTCAAGGGGAGTTATTGTGATCGCCTTTTGTCCATCGTTCGTCGTGCGTCGTCAGTCGTCCGTCGTCAACATTTGCTTGTTAACACAAGGCAACATTTTGCATCCAATCTTTATGAAAGTTTATCAGAACATATATCTCATCAACTATAGGCCAAGTTCGAAACTGGGTCATGTGGTGTCAACAAATAGGGCACACTAGGCCAAATTTAAGGAAAATCTTGATAACACTCTGGAAGCCACATTTTTTATGAAACTATGTCAGAATGTTTGTCTTAGTGAAATCTAGGCTAAATTTGAATATAGTTCATGACCGGTCAAAAACTAGGTTAATATGCCAAGTTTAAGGAAAATCCTGTTAACACTGTGGAAGCAAAATTGTAGAACAATCTAGTTAACACTATACAGATTGCATTTTTGACTTGAGCAGCTTGAAATTTTGTCAGAAAGTTTGTCTTGATGATATTGCCATTGGCGCTGAAAGAGTTAAGTGTTAAATAGCCCATTCTCAGGTGAGCGATTCCATGGCCCTTTTGTTTATTTTTTAGTCAAAACTTTTAGTCTCACTTTGCCAACTTTTTAGATCACCTAGAGCCAAAGGCTCAAGGTGAGCTATTCTGATCACTTTTTGTCCGTCGTCCGTCGTTATGTTTTAGCTTTAAACATCATCTTCTCCTAAACCTCAGGACCAATTTCATCCAAACTTCACAGGAATGTTCCTTTGGTGGCCTTCTTTCAAAATTGTTCAAAGATTTTTAAATTCCATTGAGAACTTTGTTTGCTGCGGCATCAGAAAGGGGGCATAATGTCCAAACTTTAAATATCTTCTCCTCTGAATATTCATGTCAGATTCCAATATAGTTTGGTAAAAATGTTCCTTGGGTGTTCAAGGCATACTGTTTGGTTGAAAAACATGGCATTCAGGAGGCATCAGAAAAGGGGCAAAATGACAAAATTTGGAAATTCCATTTTTAGCTAGACTTTTGAAAAAACGAGAGCTATTGTCATGACCCTGGCGTGGTCGTCGGCGTGGTCGTCCGGTTTAGTTTTTGTTTTTTTTCTCTTTTCTATCAGTCGAGCGTCTGTGCCGTACGCGGTGCTCTTGTTTTAAGTTCTTGTCTGATATTAAGAAAAATGAATAGGAATCTTACTTTAATGATCCTCTACTTAATTTGTTCAAGCCGTATTGATTGGTTACAAAATCATAGCAACCTCGCATCATCACAAAAGGGGTAAATTGAACCTTTTTAGCTACAAATGACAACTCCTACCATTCCACTCGACCAATTTCAACGTTACTTCAATGAAATGTTCATTTGATGGTCCTCTTTCAAAATTGTTCAAAGACTTACATTCTGTGTAGAACTTTTGTTGCTGCGGCATCAGAAATTGAGAAAAATACCCAAACTTTAAAAACCTCCATCTCCATAATCCATTTGTCAGATTCCAAGATAATTTGGCAGAAATGTTCTTTGGGTGACTCTCTATAAAAACTGTTCGAGCCATATTGATTTCGTTGACAAACAGGGCAGCAAAGCGGCATCAGGAAAGGTGCAAAATGACAGAACTTTATAACTCCATTCTTATTAAAGGGCTTTTACTGATAAACTATTTCTTTAACTGAGTGTCCACACCTTGCAAGTTTCATTTAAACTCCTGATCAAATTTTCACAGATATTTGCAGTTAAATATTTGCTTCTAATTAACTATCATTCAGGGGATTGATTTAGAGCCATCTTGGCCCTCTTGTTTATTTTTTAGTCAAAATTTTAGTCTCATTTTGCCAACCAATTATTTGCCAACACCTCAGTCTTACCTGTAATAACAAGTGGGGAAAATGGACAACTCTGTCTACCTAGTAGATGAATTGCTTTATTTTTTTATAAGAATAAAATGAAAAGTGATGTAGATTTTTTCTTATTTTTATCATAAATATAAACTATTTCAGGTATATATATTGAAAATGCTTATGATTTAGCAGATGACCTTTGAAAACTTTGTGACAATAAAAGAAATTTCTTATGATATTACTTATATTATATTCAATATTTATACTATCGCTCAGAGATTTTTTCCTTAGTTTGATGCATATGTATATACAATCAGTGTTTCTGGCTCCAACATAGTAATTGTGAAAAAAGCTGCGTAAAATAATGCATTTTTTTTTTTTTACAAGGTTTATAAATAAACTTCGGTTGCTGTTAATGTATTAAATCAAGCTCATTTGTTGTTCTTTCTTTATAACTTCTAATATCACATATATATTTGTACCGTCCATATATCAGACATCGACATATGACAGTTCTGTTAGATTGTCTGGTGTGTCGAATATAAGTATTCTCTCATCATCAGAGAGAAGGCCATTTTCCCCAGTAGACGCCACATCTAACACTATTTCGTCACATATATTTGATAGGACTGGGCTGATTTTTGTTCTATGACTGATATAAAAGAAAAACTACAATGAAATTGTGATCAAAAAGTTGCTGGTAGTATATAGAAAATAGAAAATTAATAGTTCATGAGCAATTTATCCTTTTGCCACACTGTTTTCAACTTTATGCAATTATTGGTATACTATTTACAGAGATTTTTCCTTTTTAGCTCACCTGAGCTTTGCTCAAGGTGAGTTATTGTGATCACCTTTTGTCCGGCGTCCGTCGTGCGTCAACTTCTTCTCCTCAGTAACCAGTGCGTCAATTGGGATGAAACTTCACAGAAAGCATCCTCTCAATGACCTCACCAGATTTCCTTCAAATTTTTGGAATCCATGCAGAATTCTGGTTTCCATGGCAACGAAATGAAAAAAACTTCAAAATATTTCTTCTCCCAAACTGGTTGGCAGATTTTTAAATAATTATGTAGAAATGTTAATTGGATGACCCTCTATGAGATTCCTTACAGCCATGTTGATTGGTCGCCAGGGGGGGCGGGGCTATTTTGCCTTATATGGCTATAGTGAAAACTCAAAAAATCTTCTCCTCCGAAAGTGTCAGGCCTATTTCAAATAATTTTGTAGAAATGTTCCTTGGATGACCCTCTATCTGATTCCTTCAAGCCATGTTGATTTGTCGAAAAACATGGCCGCCAGGGGGGCGGGGCTATTTTGCCTTATATGACTATAGAGAAAACTTAAAAAATCTTCTTCTCCGAAAGTGTCTGGCCAATTTTCAAAACTTAGAAAATCTTCTCCTCCAAAAGTGTCTGGCCGATTTTCAAATAATTTTGTAGAAATGTTCCTAGGGTGACCCTCTATCAGATTCCTTCAAGCCAAGTTGATTAGTCGGAAACTATGGCTGGGGGCGGGGCTTATATAGCTAAAGTGAAAAAAAAATCAGGTGACCGATTCCAGGGCCATCATGGCCCTCTTGTTTGACTAAATGTTTTCAAAGTAGTTTTCTGCAGATGTGTTTCAAGTGGGAAAAGGTTTAAATCAAGGAAAGTATTATACATTAACCCTTTCCCTCATACGACAATTCTGCAGCAGGCAACTTTTGAACATATTTTGTCAAAAATTAAAAATCTCTATAATTGAATGGAAAACCTATGACTTAAAGTGGAAAACATTGTGGCAAAAGGAGAAATTGTCTTATATGACTATAGAGAAAACTTAAAAAATCGTCCGTCGTGCGTCGTCAACATTTGAGCTTGTTAACACTCTACGGGCTACATTTTGCATCCAATCTTAATGAAAGTTTATCAGAACGTTCATCTCTATAAAATCTTGGACAAGTTCGAAACTGGGCCATATGAGGTTGTTGAAACTTTATCAGAATGTTTGTCTTGATGATATGTAGGTCAAGTTTGAACATGGGTCACGTCGGGTCAAAAAGTAGGTCACTAGGTCAAATTGAAGGAAAATCTTGTTAACACTCCAGAGGCCGCAATTTTTGCTTCAGCAGTTTGAAATTTGGTCAGAATGTTTGTCGTAAAGATATCTAGGTCAAGTTTAAATATGGGTCATATTGGGTCAACAACTATGTCACTAGGCCAAATTGAGGGAAAATCTTGTTAACTCTGTAGGATCCGCATGTTTTGCTTCAGCGGCTTGAAATTTGGTTAGAATGTTGAGCTGAATGATATATAGGCCAAGTTAGAATATGGGTCATGTCGGGTAAAAAACTAGGTCACTAGGTCAAATTGAAGAAAGATCTTGTTAACACTTTGGATGCCCTATTTTTGCTTCAGCAGCTTGAAATTTAGTCAGAAATGTTTGTCTGAATGATATCTAGGCCAAGTTCGGATATGTGTCATTCCGGGTTAAAAACTAGGTCACTAGGCCAAATTGAAGGGTAATCTTGTTAACACTCTGGATACTGCATTTTTAATTTCAGCATGATGAAACTTTATCAGAATGTTTTTCTTGATGATATGTAGGCCAAGTTAGAATATGGGTCATGCTGGGTCAAAAACAAGGTCACTAGATCAAATTGAAGAAAAAATTTGTGAATACTTTGGATGCCACATTTTTTGTTTCAGCAGCTTGAAATTTGGTCAGAATGTTTGTCTGAATTATATCTAGGTCAAGTTCGAATAGGGGTCATATTGGATCAGAAACTAGGTCAATAAAGGAAAATATTGTTCAAACTCCGGAGGCCGCATTTTTACTTTGAACAAGTTGAAACTTTGTCAGAATGTTGTCTTGATGATATCTAGTCCATGTTGGAATATGGCTCATATCAGGTAAAAAATCACTAGGCCAAATGAAGGAAAATATTGTTAACACTGTGGAGGTTGCATTCAGAATAATTGTCTTGATGTGTTTTGCATTGCAGTACATTGTATAATTAAGGTGAGCGATCCAGGGCCATCATGGCCCTCTTGTTTATCGTCTACTACTGAGGCGTCAGAAAGCATCTGTATGTGGGAAAGGATTAAATACACACCTTATATATATATCCAGCCATTAATTCTTCATTATTTTACAGATAAGATCACAAAGGCAAACATTTTGCGGACAGTTGTTATTTATCATTTTGGTGGAGTGTACTTTGACCTTGATGTTGTCGGCGTGCGACCTATGGACCGCTTTGTCGAAAACCATGAATGCTCACTGGTTGCTCCCATCCCAGAATTTTTTGTTGCATACGACCAAAAAATTGATTACAGAACTGTGAATAATGCAATGTTTTTGTGCCGTGCACGGCATCCGTTTTTCAAGTTGTTGGTTGAAAGGACTGAAAGCCGATCTGAGTCATGTTATTCTAACAATACGTGTCAAAGTCCTCCTGAGTATCCATCACCCCTGCTGATTGAACTTACAGATAACGGAAGCAAAGATGTGCCCGAAGTCGTCGATTATTATTTATTTGACTGCAAATACGATCCGGTAGTTACGAAATTACTTGATCAAAAATGTCTTCTTTACCAGTCTTTGGTACCTGCCAAGCAGAAGATTTGTGATGATTGGAAAAGAATGGGCAAAGAGAAGAGACTTGTTAATGAAAATGCATACACGTTTCATACATGGTATCATTCAAATGCACGGAATGTGACGTCAGACCCTAAGAATAGAATATACAACATTGCGCCTCATGCGAAAATATACAATAGTACATTAGAGGGACACTTTGGGAATAATTCTGAACTCATTTAACCCTTTCCCACATACAACGAATCTGCAGCAAAAGAATTGAAAACATGTAGGCAAAAATGTGAAATATCTCTAATATCCAGCCATTAATTCTTCGTTATTTTACAGAAAAGATCACCAAGGCAGACATTTTGCGGACAGTTGTTATATATCATTTTGGTGGAGTGTACTTCGACCTAGATGTTGTTGGCGTGCGACCTTTGGACCGCTTTGTGGAAAACCATGAATGCTCACTGGTTGGTCCCATCCCAGAATTTTTTGTTGCATACGACCTTAAAATTGATAACAGAGCTGTGAATAATGCAATGTTTTTGTGCCGTGCACGGCATCCGTTTTTCAAGTTATTGGTTGAAAGGACTGTAAGCCGATCCGAGTCATGTTATTCTAACAATACGTGTCCAAGTCCTCCAGAGTATCCAGAACCCTTGCTGATTGAACTTACTGATAAAGGTTACAAAGATGTGCCCGAAGTCGTCGATTATTATTTATTTGACTGCAAATACGATTCGATAGTTACAAAATTATTGGAGAAAAAATGTCTTGGAATTCTTTACCAGACGTTGGAACCTGCTAAAAAGAAGATTTGCGACGATTGGAAAAGAATGGGCCAAGAGAAGAGACTTGTTAATGAAGATGCATACACTTTTCATACATGGTATCATGCGAATGCGCGAAAAGTGACGTCGGACCCTAAAAATAGAATATTCAACATTGCGCCACATGCGAAAATATATAATAGTTCTTTAGAGGGGCACTTTGGGAATAATTCTGAACTCATTTAACCCTTTCCTACATACAACAAACCTGCCGCAGAAGAATTGAAAACATGTAGACAAAAATATGAAATATCTCTAATATCAAGCCATCATTTCTTCGTTATTTTACAGAAAAGATCACCAAGGCGGACATTTTGCGGACAGTTGTTATATATCATTTTGGTGGAGTGTACTTTGACCTTGATGTCGTTGGGGTGCGACCTTTGGACCGCTTTGTGGAAAACCATGAATGCTCACTGGTTGCTCCCATCCCAGAATTTTTTGTTGCATATGACCAAAAAATTGATTACAGAACTGTGAATAATGCAATGTTTTTGTGCCGTGCACGGCATCCGTTTTCAAGTTGTTGGTTGAAAGGACTGAAAGCCGATCTGAGTCATGTTATTCTAACAATACGTGTCAAAGTCCTCCAGAGTATCCATCACCCTTGCTGATTGAACTAACTGATAATGGAAGCAAAGATGTGCCCGAACTCGTCGATTATTATTTATTTGACTGCAAATACGATCCCGCAATTACAAATTTACTTGAGAAAAGATGTCTCGGAATTCTTTACCAGACGTTGGAACCTGCCAAACAGAAGATTTGCGACGATTGGATAAGAATGGGTCAAGAGAAGAGACTTGTTAATGAAAATGCATACACTTTTCATACATGGTATCATTCGAATGCACGGAAAGTGACGTCAGACCCTAAAAATAGAATATTCAACATTGTGCCTCATGCGAAAATATACAATAGTACATTAGAGGGACACTTTGGGAATAATACTTTACTCAGTTAGCCCTGTTTTCACACGTAAAAGCATCTGCAGAGTCATTTTTTTAAAACAATTCTCTTGGTGCCATAAGGGAACATTAATCTTAATGAGCACTTTCTGCTTTTGCCACAGAGCTTTCAAATCTATTCATTAATTAAACATTCGTTTAGATAGACATTCCATAGTTTTGGGTAGATATTTTTAAAGCTGTCTTGTGCTGTTTGTTTGCTGTAGATTTGTTGGATATGGGAAAAGGTTGAAAGTGTCTGCTGTGAAGACATCTGAGTGGAAAATTTTCAGGCACATTCATAGTTATAATGTGGATTCATTATTGGAAATAGTGTGTGAAAAGGAGCAATCAGTTGGTTTAATTAGTTTTTCCTTTTCCCACCTCATCTGCTTCTGAGGTTTTTAACCCTTACCCACATACAACAAATCTGCATCAGATAACTCGGGAAACATCTATGCAAAAATATTGAACATTTCTATAAGTGAAAGTTTAATTTTTGAAAAGCGTTGAAAACATTGTGGCAAAATGAGTTATTGCTAATTGTGAGCACTTTTTCTACTTTTGGTGAAATGTTTTCAAAAGCCGTCTGCTGACATGCACCAAAATGCTGCTGCAAGTGGGTATATCTTTTAAAAAGGTAAAAAGAAGAAAATTGCATTTGTTACAATGTTTTCAACTCCATTAAAAATTGCACTTTTATTTAGAGAGATATTTTCACATTTTCTACTAGATGTTGTCTGCTGCTGATTTTTTGTATGTGGGAAAGGGCTGATATCAGTTTGAAAATCATTTCTTAGCTCACAGGTCTCCGAGTTTTCGTTTTTAGAAAATTAGGGGGGAAACCCACACAGCACTGGGCTCTCTATATGGTTCATATACTATATATATTAATTACCTTAATGTTTTCATTTGAAAACATTTGGGAACAAATTCACAAAAGACAGTGTAACTACAAAATATGGGCTCTCTATATGGTTCATATACTATATTAATGACCTTAATGTTTTTGTTTTAGAAAATTTGAAACAACAAGCACACAAGACAGTCTTAACCCTTTCCCTCCTATAGACACATTTTGAGGCATCTGTAGCAGACGACTTTTGAAAACATCGTGACAAAAGAAGAAATTGCTCAAAATGAGAAATTTCTCCTTTTGCCATGATGTTTTCAACTTTTTATAGTAATTAAATCTACAATTATAGAGATTTTCCATATTTTTTATTAGACATTTTCAAAGACGTCTGCTGCAGATTTGCTGTATATGGGAAAGGGTTTACTACAAAATTTATAGTCTCTCTATATGGTCCATTATTCTATTGCTCGCCAATTGGCTGTATAGCCGAGTGAGAGGGTAAAAACCCCGCAAAGAACGAACATTCATATACTAATATAATAATGATAAAATACCATATAGCGAGGCTATTCTTGTGTTGTCATCTAACTATTTAAAAACCTTCCCCACGTATACAACAATCTGCAGCATACAACTTGAAGTCAAAACTTTTCTATAAATGAAAGGACAATTATTGAAGCTAGTTTGAAAACATTGTGACAAAAGTTATCTGCTGCAGAGGTGTCAGAAAGCTTCTTTATGTGGGAAAGGGTCTTCCTCTTTATGATTTTATCTTTGAAAGCATGAAAACTATTCACTAGTGAAGTTGAAGCCCCTATTGTCCTAGTTCTGATTTAACACTATCCCACATAAGATAAAGCGTCGAGGATTTGAAACCGGGCGTCCCGGGTTCGATGCCCCATCGCGGCACAACGGTCTAGGTTCAGTTCCCTTGGGCAAGGCACATTTTCTAGCCTAGTACTGGTTTGTTTACCCAGGGGTCATGAATAAGTGAACTGTCGCCGAGATATAACTGAAAAAATGCGACCTCAGGTGCTATAGGATTAAACTTGGATTGTGTTTCAAGTGTCTTGAAAGGAAAATATGTATTGTTATTTGTATATTAATTTTTAGCTAAAGTTTACTAATGTTAGCTTTCAAAGCATTTTTAGCTCACCTAAGCACGAAGTGCAAGGTGAGCTTTTGTGATCATCCGGCATCCGTCGTCGTCGTCGGCGTCTGTTAACAATTTCCTACAAATGACTTCTTCTACTAAACCAATGAACATATTTCAAAATAACTTCACAGGAATGGTCCTTAGGTAGTCCTCTTTCAAAGTTGTTCAAAGAAATTAATTCCAAGTAGAACTTTGGTTGCTGCGGCATCAGTAAAGGGGAAAATTGCCAAATCTTAAAAAATCTTCTTGTCCAAAAGTACTGGCCCGATTTGAAAATTATTTTGCACAAATGTTCCTTGGGGTACCCTCTACCAAGATTGTTCAAATATTTCCGATCCGTTGAAAAACATGGCCGCCAGGGGGCGGAGCTTATTTTCCTTATATGTGCATTGTTAAAACTTTAAAAATCGTCTTGTCCAAAAGTACTGGCCCGATTTGAAAATTATTTTGCACAAATGTTCCTTGGGACACTCTTTACCAAGATTGTTCAAATATTTCCAATCCGTTGAAAAACATGGCCACCAAGGGGGCGGAGCCTGTTTTCCTTATATGTGCATTGTTAAAACTTTGAAAAATCTTCTTGTCCAAAAGTACTGGGCCGATTTGAAAATAATTTTGCACAAATGTTCCTTGGAGCACCCTTTACCAAGATTGTTCAAATATTTTTGATCCGTTGAAAAACATGGCCGCCAGGGGGCGGAGCTTGTTTTCCTTATATGTGCATTGTTAAAACTTTAAAAATCTTCTTGTCCAAAAGTACTGGCCCGATTTAAAAATTATTTTGCACAAATGTTCCTTGGGGCACCCTTTACCAAGATTGTTTAAATATTTTTGATCCGTTGAAAAACATGGCCGCAAGGGGGCGGAGCTTTTTTTCCTTATATGTGCATTTTTAAAACTAAAAAGAGTAAAAACTTTGAAAACTATTGAAGTTCTATTAAATCAGGTGAGCGATATAGGGCCATCATGGCCCTCTTGTTTGAAGTTAATCTTCTCTCATTTGATTACGTCCATGGGCAAATATACAAGTTGGCAATTTCTCTTTTTTTCAAGACGTTTTCAAATGTTGTCAACGGCAGATGCGTCATACCGAGATGTCGGGGGCGATAGGATTAAACTTGGAATGTGTTTCAAGTGTCTTGAAAGGAAAATATGTATTGTTATAAATACATTTTGTATATTAATTTTTAGCTTCAGTTTACTAGTTTGGGCTTTCAAAGCAATTCTTGTAGTATTTCATCTCTACTTTTACCTTTCCCACATACAACAAGTCTGCAGTAGACCACTTTGTAAACATATTGGCAAACTTTTGAAAATCCACTGTAAATGAAACAATACTAATTTAACAAATTTAAAGCATTGTGGCAAAAGCAGAAATTGCTCATTATGAGCAATTTCTACTTTAATTCCAATGTTTTCAAAAGTCGTCTGCTGCAGAGGCCTCAGCACGCGTCTGTATGGGGAAAAGGGTTTAGTACGTCCATGGGAAAATATACAAGTTGGCTTTTCTGGACAGAAGATCCAGATCTCAATAAGGGAAATTAGTGATAATTATATTATCTCCCTTGTCAGATAAAGACCAAGGAAGACCAAATAGTTGGTAGGTCCTTTCAGTTGGAATCCTTTGTCTTTATCGCTATTTCGCAATGAGATATTGCAATTACTCCGTACACATTAATCATAACTGTGTTAATTAAAGTGATGATTCAAAAGAGAAAATTTACATAGCAGTGTTTAAAGAAAACAAATGTGGAATTACTGTTTCAATATAATAACAGTTGGCCAAGAAAATGCAATTATAAGTGCACCATCCAGTGCAAAGAAACCAATGATAAAAACAGAGGAAACCAAATGATAGGACCTAGCTAGATGTAGAGAGTATTAAAGGGAGATAACTGACCGATGTCTCCCATTGTTCACATTGTAACTTAACCCTTTTCCACCTGCAGCCACATTTTGACTCAATAGCAGCAGATGACCTCAGCAAACATTGTGGCTAAAGGTGAAATTGGCCACAATGTTTTCAACTTTATTTACCAATTAAGATATCATTTATGGAGATTTTTCAGGTTTTTGTCACAGTGTTTTCAAAGTTGTCTGCTGCAGATTTGTTGTATGTGAGAAAGGGTTAAAAAACTGTAGAAACATATATCAATTTTTGTGTAATTTATGATAAGAATGGCAGGTAATCTGAATCTACACTCAGATATGTCAGCTTGTACCTATACCCACAAAAGGACTCTTGTATTTCTTTTTATGTTTCATGTACTCCTTTCCCACATGCAGACGACACAATTTGACCCATTTGCTGTGTTATGTCTTCAAGTGGGTATTTAGAGTAAATCAAAGCGCTGAAAGCGCTGATGGTATAGGGGGCATATGTAAGTTGAAAACATATGGCATAGATCATATGGACAAACATTGTTGAAACAATGAAACAATGACCTTTAAACAAACCAAACCAAAAATGTTTGAAGCAACACATTTTGCCTGCCAATAACATATACCTCATTTGTCAAAGTTTTACCATTTTCTTGTATAAACAAAATATCGAAGGACAAAAGATTGACAAAAAAAAACCGAGCAGCTACCCTTAATTAAAATATTTCTAGTTCAGAAATCACTAAAGATCCACAATGTATATTGTAATCATGCTGATAAATGAAAGACGATCGAAAGCATGATAGAGTTATGTTTCTTTTGCACTGCACAATTGCAGCTCTGAGTTTCCTATACACCAAGTCTTAAATTGATATATTGGACATATATTGAGACAATAACCGAAGAAATGAAAAAATTGAATTTACACCTAAAAAACAGATTAGATTTGACGAAGTACAAAGCTTGGGGAAGCACTCATTAACGAAAAAGGGAATTTCACGGAACGCATGTGTTGCATATAATAAGTGAGAACATTGAAATACAAAAATATACACACTCCAAACGCAGCATGCTAAATTTATGGTTATGGTGCACTGCAAATCTGTAGGTCATAAGTTACCTACAAACCAAGTTTGAAATTGATACACTGAAAGTTAATTGAGACAATCGCTGAACTAAATAAGGAAAAATGGAGATAACTGAAAAAACAGACCAGAGTTATGTACCTAGTACTTTGCCGTTCTCCTGATCACACGGGTATAATTGTGACCACTTTGAAATAAATCTGCCATACAGAAACAACGTGTTAACCAATACATGCAATCCATGACGGACGGACGAATGCACATTCAGGCAGACAGCCGGCCGGACGCCGGATTATACCTCCAAGCTTTACAGACGGAGACAACTCATAAAGTATTGATTACAGAAGACTGGTCCGATGCGTCAAAACACGTCAGCTTAGATTATGGTATTTGTAAAGTATTTGCAATTTAATTGTATCTCCGAAACGGGACCGGACCGTCAAGGTTAATTTTCAAAAACCTATTTAGACTACACTTCTAGTTTATTTGTCAACAGATACATCTAGGACTATATTACACGTTGATGAACGTTGAGTCTTAAATTAACGCAAATGCATATACATTATAATTTTAGTCCCAAAATCGCTAGAAGCTTCTCAATTATAAAATAAATAATGACCTTGCGGTTATAACTCGGATGTGTTGACAAATTCGGCCAAATTTCTTTCCGACGTTTGACAAAAGTCAATGCGACATGCGTCATTCGTCTTTCACCAATGGGCTAAGTCTATGTGGAAACGCAGCCAGTTGCTTGGGAAGATTGTTGTGAGGAGTACTGGTTTGAGAAAACCAGGAAATACATTTGTTGGTGAACTGGCCGCCGTGATATGACTGAAGAAATGTTAAAAACGGCGTTAAACCCCAATCAATCAATGTTGAAATTAACTTATCTATAATTTGTAGATTTAATTTCTATTTCCTAGTAGGGTCTACATACAGCGACACATGAGAATATTCAACACAAAACGCGACCTGTTTTACCAACAATTCCCCAGTAGCGGTGAGACCGTTTGTAACATTATGTCATGGCATGTATACACAGTAGGACCTCTCTCTTTGGACGAATTATGTTGTAACAAGTTTGTTTACAGTATTCCTTAACCTTGACCACATAGACTAAATATACAGCAAACAACATTGAACTAAGGCATAACTATTGACCTGAATTAATAAAAGTATGATTTTGAATAGTGATGAAAACATTGTGGAAAAAGACAAACTTGTTGATTATCATTCATCTGTTAAGGTTAGTCAAATGTGTCTAAAAGGGGCAAAGGTTAAAATAATAACTGTAGACAAATGTTTTCGTTATCTAGGTTATAGAAACAAATTGATTCATGTTTCAAAGCATTGTTTGAAAAGGAGGAATTGCTCATTGTCAGCAATTGCTCCGTTTGTAAATATACTTTCAACATTTGTTTGTAACTAAGTAGCTATAACGGGAACGGTTCAACCCTTTCCCGCTTACAGTCGCTTTTTGATTCATGTGCAGCAGACGGCTGCAGAATTGTTTATCATGACCCATTTCCTCTTTTTCCACAAAGGTTTCAACTATATATTTTTCCCCTTGATGTAAGGCAAAATTGCTCGTAATCATGATTCATCTCTAGCATGTTATTCAAAATGTGTCCGGAAGGGAGAAAGAGGGAAAGAACGTCCATAGTAAAACGTTTAAATATGAAAAGAATTAATTTGAAACGTGTTTGAAAGAATTGTGTGAAAAGGAGGAATTGCTCATTGTCAGCAATAGCTCCATTTTCAACAATATCTTTTAAATATTCGAACTGTTATAGTATCACGGAAAGGGTTCCGCTTCCATGGGAAGGATGTAACCATTTTCCGCCTACAGACGCTTACAGACGCATGTGCAGCAGACGACAATCGAAAACATTGTGACAAAAGGGGAAATTGCTTTTCGTAGGCAATTTCTACTTTTGCCACAATGGTTTCAACTCCTTTCAATAATTGTATTTACAGTGCTTTGCACATTTCTCTATAAGTCGACTGTTGTAAACTAATGGGGTCACAGAACGGTCGACGTTACCTCACACTACTGACATTTAGGTCAACCATAGTTCAGAGTGTGTTTCATTCATAGAAACTATTTTGACTCATAAATTTATGCAAGCGGAGGGTTTCGTGATTCGGTCGAACCAATGAAATCGTTGAAAAGGCAGATTATAACCAATCAAAACTCGATTTTGGTGTAGGTATACACATGTGGACTGCGGTTGCAGCTTTAATCCGACTTTTCGAAAGCAGCTTCGCTATGGGATAGTGGCGAAACGCCCCTATCCCAAAAATAGATTCGTATGAAAAAATGCCCTTGGAATCCACAGCATAGCATCCACTTTTAGATCATGAAACACCTCCTTAGCTGTCAGTTAACCCTTTCCCTCATATAGGCGCTTTCGGACACCTCTGCACCAGACGGCTTTTTGAAAACATAGTGACAAAAGAAGAAATTGCTCAAAACGAGCAATTTCTTCTTTTACCACAATGTTTGCCACTTATAGTCATAGGTTATCCATTCATTCATAGAGATTTTCTATTTTTTGACAAAATATGTTCAAAGTAGTCTGCTGCAGAATTATTGTATGAGGGAAAGAGTTAAAAGTTGTGAAATTCGGCAGTGAAAGAGTTAAGATTGAAAGATAATTATGTAGAAAGGTCACAAAAGTTCCTTGTTGTATCGCGTACCTGTAAGGCAGGTGACACTTAGGGATCAATTCTTAGTAGTATGTCTCTGTCTGTTTGTCTGTCTGTCATACTTGGCATTACTGGGTCATAACTGACAACAGACGTAGCTAGAGATCAGGATAATGGAACATAACAATGTACATAACTCTAGCAAGCCTACTGTTTGAGTTATCTCCCTTTTTCAATTATTGTTGTTGTGCCATATTCTCAAATTATTCCAATATATCAAGTTAAAACTTATTTTGTAGATAGCTTGTGCCCTATAGAGTGTGCAGTGCATAATTATAATAATTACATTTCCTAGGTACCT
This sequence comes from Serripes groenlandicus, assembly GCA_031761405.1. Classification (NCBI taxonomy): domain Eukaryota; kingdom Metazoa; phylum Mollusca; class Bivalvia; order Cardiida; family Cardiidae; genus Serripes; species Serripes groenlandicus. Next base: position 46,811,211 of record JASEVX010000002.1, on the reverse strand, counting down.
ACATGTTTTTCCATGTTCTCACATATTTACCAACATTTCAACTTTAAACTTAGTTCATAGATTGTGATCAGTTGATGTTCAGTGCTCAAGAACTCTTTATCTTGTCTGGCCTGTGGAATACTCTTATATTTAGTGTATCCCTTTCCCTCATATAGACACTTTCTGACGCCTCTGCAGCAGACGGCTTTTTGAAAACATAGTGACTAAAGAAGAAATTGCTCAAAACGAGTAATTTCTCCTTTTGCCACAATGTTTTCCACTTTTAGTCATGGGTTATCCATTCAATTATAGAGATTTTCTATTTTTGACAAAATATGTTCAAAGTCGTCTGCTGCAGAATTGTAGTATTAGTGAAAGGGTTATACGTATTTATTTATCACATCACATTTACAAACTATTTGCATTTAATATATTTATCACATGATTCACTTTTCTTATAATAAATGACAGATTTAATGTGATGTTTCTTTGTTTATGTTATCTCACCTGTGCACACAGTGCTCAAGGTAAGCTATTGTGATCCCATTTTGTCCGACAGTCGTCTGTCGCGCGTCGTCAACAAACTTTATCGGAATATTTTCCTTGGTGATATGTAGGCCAAGTTCGAATATGGGTCAGGTCTGTTTAAAAACTATGTCACTAGGCCAAATTGAAGAAAAGTCTTGTTAACGCTGTAGAAGCCGCATTTTCTGCTTCAGCAACTTAACATTTTGTCAGAATGATTTTCTTAATGATATCTAGGCCAAGTTCGAAAATGGGTCATGCCGGGTCAAAAAATAGGCCACTAGGCCAAATTGAAGGAAATCTCATTCACATTTTTGGCTAAAGCAACTTGTAATTCTGTCATAATGTGTGTCTGAATGATATCTAGGCCAAGTTCTAATATGGGTCATATTGGGTCAAAAACAAGGTCACTAGGACAAGGAAAATATTGTAAAAAACATTGTGGCATTTTACTTTGAGCAAGTTGAAACTTCGATGTTCGAATATTGGTCATATCAGGTAAACAAAATAGGTCACTAGGCCAGATGAAGGACAATCTTGTTAACACTGGAGGTTGCATTTTGAATCAGAATAATTGTCTTCATGTGTTTTGAATTAGAAATCACATTGCATAATTTAGGTGAGCGATCTAGGGCCATCATGGCCCTCTTGTTTGTATTAAAAGTCAATAGTTGCTGGATACAAGATGCTTAATTCAATGATGTTATTAATTTAACACCTAAGGTCAAGATAGATAGTATAACCTGCAACATATTTTTTAGCTCACCTGAGCTTTGCTCAAGGTGAGTTATTGTGATCGCCTTTTGTCCGGCGTCTGTCGTGCGTCGTCCGTCAACTTCTTCTCCTCAGTAACCAGTGGGTCAATTGGGATGAAATTTCACATAAAGCATCCACTCAATAATCTCACCAGAATTCCTTCAATTTTTTGGAATCCATGCAGAATTCTGGTTTCCATGGCAACGAAGTGAAAACAACTTCAAAATTCTTCTTCTCCCAAACTGGTTGGCAGATTTTCAAATAATTTTGTAAAATTGTTCCTTGGATGACCCTCTATCAGATTCCTTCAAGCCATGTTGATTGGTCAAAAAACATGGCCGCCAGGGTGGGGCGGGGCTATTTTGCCTTATATGGCTATAATGAAAACTTGATCAATCTTCTCCTCCGAAAGTGTTAGCCGATTTTCAAATAATTTTGTAGAAATGTTTCTTAAGTGAACCACTATCAGATTCCTTCAAGCCAAGTTGACTGGTCGAAAACATGGCCAAAAAATCTTCTCCTCCAAAAGTGTCGGCCGATTTTCAAATAATTTTGTAGAAATGTTTCTTAAGTGAACCACTATCAGATTCTTTCAAGCCAAGTTGATTGGTCAAAAAACATGGCCGCCAGGGGGCGGGGCTATTTTGCCTTATATGGCTTTAGTGAAAACTTAAAAAATCTTCTTCTCCGAAAGTGTCTGGCCGGTTTTCAAACAATTTTATAGAAATGTTCCTTAAGTGACCCACATTCAGATTCCTTCAAGCTATTTTGATTGGTCGAAAAACATGGCTGACAGTGGGCAGTACTATTTTGCATTAGATGGCTATAGTGAAAACTTAAAGAATCTTCTCCTCAAAAAGTGTCAGGCCGATTTTCAAATAATGTTGTAGAAGTGTTCTTAGGGTGACCCTTTATCAGATTCCTTCGAGCCAAGTTGATTGGTCTGAAACTATGGCCGCCAGGGGGCGGGGCTTATATAGCTAAAGTTAACAAAAAACAGGTGAGCGATCCAGGGCCATCATGGCCCTCTTGTTTATATTTTAGGCCAATATTATTTCACTGACAAATGAGTTCAGATAAAAAAAATAAGTAGTAAAACACCATGGGCTTACAAAGAATTAATCTTTTTCAAGTGCTCTACGAGTGACACCATTTGACAAACCTCTCATCGCCTCGGTCGTGTAGTGGTAGAGTGTCCATCTATGTGCGGGAGGTCGTAGGTTCGATCATGCCAAAGACTTTAAACATTGAAGTAATGGCTTCCCTCCTTGGCGCCCAGGGTTGCAGTGTTAGCATTACGACTGGCTGACAGGTGTCAGGATAATTAGATCAGTAGAACTGGTAACTTACCCAGGAAACTGATATAACTGATAAATTGTTGAATGCGGCGTAAAACAACAAACCTATCTTGAAAGCCGCTTGTGTAGTGGTTAGAGTATAAATAGCCTCTCTATAAGGTATTATATAAAACATACTATAATTGTATATGAACCCTATAGGGAGGTTATTTTTAGTAACACAGTCCTTTGTGGGTATTTAGCTCACCAAAGAACACAAAGTGTTTACGGTGAGCTATTGTGATCACATTTTTCTGTCGTGCATTTTACTTCGTCAACATTTGCATGGTGAACACTACAGGCAGTATTTTGCGTCCAATATTGGCCAAGTTCAAAACTGGGTCAAGTGAGGTCAAAACTATGTCACACAGTCAAATTTAAGGAAAATCGTGTAAACACTCTGAAGGCTGCATTTTTAAGTTAAGCATGTTGAACACGCTTCATAATAATTGTCTTGATGATATCTAAGCTACGTTCAAATATAGGTAATGTCTGGTCAAAATCTAGGTCAATATGCCAAACTGAAGAAAATTATTGTTAACACATTCGAGACCACATGTTTTTCTTCTTGAAACTTTGTCAAAATGTTTGTCTTTGTGATATCTATGCCTAGTTTTAATTTGGGTCATGTTGGGTCAAAAACTAGGTCACTAGTTCGAAGCGATGGAAAATCTTGTTAAAACTCTGGAAGCTGTAATTTTAACTTGAGCATTTGGAACATTTTCAGAATAATTGTCTTAATGATATCTTATTTAAGTTACAATAAAGGTCATGTACGTTCAAAAACTAGGTCACTAGGCCAAATTTGAAAAAAGATCTAGTTAATACTTTAGAGAACGTATTGTTAATATCAATAGCTTGAAATTGTGTAAGAATGTTTGTCTTGATGATATCTAGACCAGGTTATAATACACATGTAGGTAATGTTGGTCTAACAACTAGGTCACTAGGCCAAATGATGGGGAAATCTTGTAAATAATTTTGAAACCGTATTTTAAATTTGAGCTAGTTGAAGCTTTGTCAAAATATGTTTTGATGATATATAAGCTAAGTTTGGAGATGGGTCATGTATCTGTTCAAAAACTAGGTCACTATGCCGAATTGAAGGAAAATCTTATTTACATTCTGAAAGCAGAATTTTTAAGTAGACTGTTGAAACTTTGTCAGAATTATTGTATTGACGATATCTAGGCCAAATTCGAATATGGGTCATATTGGGTCAAAACAAGATCACTTGGCCAAATTAAAGGGAAATCTTGTTAACACTAGAATAAGCTTACCTGAGTGCAAACTGAGTTATTGTTATTCACAATATGGTTGGCATAACTCAGGGGAGAGATCCAGGGCCACAATGGCCCTCTTTTGTTTCAAAATGTTCTCAAAATAAAACAAGGGTTATTATTATTATAGTATATGGACCCTGTTGATATAGATTTTGTAGTAACAAGATGTTGTGTGGGGTTTTTCTCCATTTTTTTTCCAAGGGAAAACTCGGACGCTTGTTGTGTATGGGATGACGGTCTTTGATCCTGGTCTGGTCAAGCCAACGCTTTGAGAAAGGCTTCCCTCAGTGGTGCTCGGGTTTGCTAGTAGTATTGTAATCGGATTCATCATTGGCACCCCTCCTTGGTGCTTAGGATTGCAAGAAATATTTAGATTAATTTGTCAATGACTTCCATCATTGGTGCTCAGGCTAGTAGGGAGCTTCGTGATTGTTCAACAGTGGCTTCCCACCTTGATGCTCAGGATTTCAGGTAACATTGTGACTAATTCATCAATGAATTCCATCATTGGTGCTAAGCATAGTAGGGTGTATTGTGATAGATTAATCGATGGCTTCCAACTTTGGTGTTCTGGAGTAATGGGAAAATTGTGATCAAATCATTGATGGCTTCCCTCATTGACGCTCAGGATTGCAAGGAAAATAGTGGTTAATTCATCAATGACTTCCAGCCAGATCCGCCCATGTATGACTGGATTATGGCCCTTGAAATGGTCAAAATTGCTATAAAAGAGCTTGTTAACACGATACAGTCTTCACTTTTGATTGTATATCAACCAAACTTATACAGTAGTTAAATATCCATGAGAGCTTGGTTCTTTTCGAAAACCAGCCAGATCCGCCAATGCAAGACTGGATTATGGCCCATGAAATTGTAAAAAATACTATAATACAGCTTGTGAAAACAAAAGAGCCTCCATTTACTATCCGATCTTCACCATACATACATGCTCTGGATTGAAAATGACCAAAGAACCATACCAGTAGAGCATAGGCCCTCATGGGCCTCTTGTTCGTAAACGGTCTTGTTAGGCTGCACACTTATACCCAACTATAAACTATAGGTATTGAATTTGAATTGGTTGTCCTGAAACAATATACAAATTGTATAATATATATAGTATTATGATTATGATATCTAGTATTGTTCATGCTCTCCGTAAAGCTCACATAGAAGTGAATCACATTAAAAGCGGACAGTTTTCACTTCAGGTAGAATGCCCGTTGTATGATATATTAGTCCACCCATTGGACCAGGTTAAAGTTGGCCTCTGTGAACAGCGTATCGGCACAATCTGAACTACACTGTTCACTTACATGTAAAGGTTACACAATGTGGATTGGGCTAACGTATGTGTATTCTGATTAGACTGATCAGATGGGCGGGGTCATCTGAACCGACATCGTACAGAAATGCCAACTTGTACCTTATAATGATGAGCGTCTTTGTGTTAATGATGCATGACAATATGCAGATCGCAAGCAAAATGCCTGTAGGGAATTTAATTACAAATTTAGAATTGTCAAGGACGAAATAATTTTGTACGAAAGACCCGATTTGTTTCTTTTTCGCATAATTGTCGTTTTTTACACTCTCTTTACAGGCAGAGAGTGTTCATTAAGAGAAATATCTATATTAAACCAGTTTTATCTCACTTTGTTCTTTTCGTCATTTGTTTTGAACCAAATAAACATTTTAAATCACCTATAATTAACTATTTGTAAGTGATTGTAAAGAACGGCTCTCTGCAAAGGAGATTTATCTACGCAGTCGGTATTCGGTAGTCACTTGATCAACATATTTAGCTTAGAAACAGTTCCTATTTTAGATATTCATGGATAAACATTATCAAATGAATTCTACATAAATCAAGACATCTCTTTGAACATGAAAATAACATTCAGTAAGTTAAAATTGCTACTAAAAGGAGAATTCGACGTGATTTTTGTCTCGATATTGACACATAACAGTTTGCAGCAAGTCTAGCAGACTCTTTTGTCTTCGTAAATAAGACAAAAAAACATAAATGCGAGTCAAAATAAAGACACTGCAAATACTTAAAACATCGGATTATTTATTTCTAATAATAACTTTCCTCCCTGTCATTTCCGAAAAGCTATTAAAAATAGAAGTCGCGGGCTTCTGCACGGCGACTAATAAAGAGGCTATTTATAGTAACACGGATTTGTGTAGGATTTTTCTTTCTTTTTTCAAACGAAAATATTACCGTCATTCTCAAATGAAAAAGTATTTTTGAGTAGGGATTTTAAAACACGGCTAATTTAATCTTTACGTTGATCTCTCTTTAAGCTAGCTTTACGAGGTGGATAAAAATGATAGTTTAATGAAACTCCGATGTTGGTAAAAGTCACTGTGAAAAGTGTCACTCGTCTTTTCACCAATGGACTGTTGTCGGGAAACACATCGATGCGGTGATAATGCTCAAACAGTGTCAAACACGCCGCTTAACGCCGCTTAACCCAAGTTAATCAATATGTAAACTCGGATATAAAAAACATGATATCTCGACATAGGTACGAATGGGGGTCCTATCATTTTAACTCCTTACTCACGATCAGAGGCAGGTGTCAGGGTAAAGTCAATAGTGTATAGAAATACCAGAATACACACATGCACGCCTCTTTGTTCGCATATAAAGAACATGTTATCTCGACATTGGAACAAATGGGTATCCTATCAGTTTAACTCATTACTGTCCATCAGAGGCAAAGGTCAGGGTAAGGTCAATGTGGTAGGGTAATACCAGGATACAAACATGCACGCCTCTTTGTTCGCATATACAGAACAAGTTATCTCGACATTGGTACAAATGGGTATCCTATCAGTTTAACTCCTTACTGTCAATTATAGACAAAGGTCAGGGTAAGGTCAATGTGGTAGGGTAATACTAGGATACATACATGCACGCCTCTTTTTTCGCATATAAAGAACATGTTATCTCGACATTGGTACAAATGGGTATCCTATCAGTTTAACTCCTTACTGTCCATCAGAGGCAAAAGTCAGGGTAAGGTCAATGTGGTAGGGTAATACCAGGATACACACATGCACGCCTCTTTTTATTCGCATATAAAGAACATGTTATCTCGACATTGGTACAAATGGGTATCCTATCAGTTTAACTCCTGACTGTCAATCAGAGGCAAAGGTCAGGGTAAGGTCAATGTGGTAGGGTAATACCAGGATACACACATGCACGCCTCTTTATTCGCATATAAAGAACATGTTATCTCGACATTGGTACAAATGGGTATCCTATCAGTTTAACTCCTGACTGTCAATCAGAGGCAAAGGTCAGGGTAAGGTCAATGTGGTAGGGTAATATCAGGATACATACATGCACGCCTCTTTGTTCGCATATAAAGAACATGTTATCTCGACATTGGTACAAATACGTATCCTATCAGTTTAACTCCTGACTGTCAATCAGGGTAAGGCCAATGTGGTAGAGTAATACCAGGGTACTTACGCCTCCTTTTCGCATATATAGAACATGTCATCTCGACATCGGTAGTCCTGCCATTCAAACCCCTTACTGCCGATCAGGGACAGACAATCCTCCTCTTTCTGACCGTCACATGGAACATTATTTGTTTATTTTATTGTTTTCTTCTTCGTAGTTTCTCAACATTGGTTCAGTTATATCACGTCGACAGAGCAGTACTAGGTTTTTTGAAATGTGCGTTTTAACAGGGCATTCCGACATAACCACTATTGGGGAGATATCAAACTTGTGACACCCTGTTGTAAATCACACACGCTTACCATTGTGCCATAGCGGACTTTCACCTTTAAAAATAGCATGGAGAGAGAGAAAAGGCCTTCAGAATGTTGACTTAACTATTTCTAACATTCAATAAATATGCAGCAACCGACACACACGAACATATTTAGAAAATATCTATACCTGAAAGTTTAATTATTAAATAAAATTGAAAACATTGTAACAAAATCGAATTTTCCTATTATGACAAAATGTTTCTATGTGTCGTCTGCAAGTGATATCATCGCTTTCTGACGCCGCTGCAGAAGAAGGCTTTTGAAAACATGGCGACAGAAGAAAAGATTGCTCAAAACGAGTAATTTCTTCATTTGTGACCATGTTTTCAATTCTATACAGTTGTTGTTCTTTCAATTAAAAGGATTTTGATTAGACGTTTTCTAAGTCGTTTGCTGCAGTATTGTTGTATGTGGGAAGGGGTTTAACACAATTTTAGTAAATTATTTACATTAAATGAAAAGGTAAATTGTATAACACAATCAGGACTTTATATTAAACTGTCTAATATTATAGGGAAATCTTGTTCGTATGATGGTGGGAAAAAAAATACAATAGACCGGCGCTCTGTGAAAACCCACCGTAAGGCATTTGCGATAAATGTAGATCCAGGCCGGATTCTCATACGGACACACTCTGTCCACCACTCAGGGACCTCTGTAAAAATGGTTATGGCCCAAACCTGACTACCAGCACGAGTTTCAAAACCTCTGACGGTCAAATAAAACCCAAATGTTTGAGAGCTACGCCATTACGTGTAAGACAGTGTTGTTGTTATAGATGTCGGCTCTACCAAAGGTCCCGATTTGGAATCCCTTGATGGGCAGGTTCGACCACAGACACGACACAAATACTGGTTAAGTCTCAAGGAAAGTAATCGAGCGCGATTTATATTAGCTAAAAAAGTGTTTCTTAATCGATGTATAATTAAAATTAACCCTTTCCCTCGTACGACAAATCTGTGGCAGACGACTTTGAACGTTTTGTGCAATGTCACGTTGTGTCACTATGTTTTCAAAAAGCCGTCTGCTGCAGAGGCGTCAGAAAGCGTCTATATGAGGGAAAGGGTTAAGTTTAAACTAAAATACAACATAATGTTAAATTTTGCTATTTGAAAATTGCCAAAGGTTGGTTTTGCCATGACGTGTCTATCTTAAAATTAACACACTCATCGGCGTACTCTCTGTGTACGTCCGATGAAATAATAAATCAAATGCAAAGCGTTACACCCAGAAATAGTCGAGTCTCTATGATTGATACTGTCACGCCACACCCATTTGTCCTCGTTATCAACGTCAGTGCCGCCCATCCAATCAAGGTCAGTGCCACCCATCCAATCAACGTCAGTGCCGCCCACCCATTCACCCGTCAACAGGTTACTGTGATCGTACTCAAATAAAATTGCAAAAACAACATCTTTAAAACACTTCAAGGTCTAACACTTTTGAAACCTTCTCAGTGCTCGGAAATGAACTCCATGATCAAAGAAAGGCTTCTGATTGGTAAGATAAAATAAGATAATTGATTGGTCAATTTGGAGAACAAATTCGCTTCCGACCAATAAGATAAAAGAGCAGACAATATAAGCACATATTGAATGTTTATAGTTTATCATGTTTTATAACCCTACAGATAACGTTCGTCGGGGATATACTAAGTTTAACAATCCTTAAAATATACCGAGTGACACGGCATACAACAAGTCATTTAACAGCTCATGAAATCTGCTTTGTTTGCCGCTTAGACATTACATTTGACAAATGAAATAGAGTGGTCCAATTTTCAACATGGAAGAGTCGACTTTGTGAAATCTGGCAGTGAAAGATTAACAAGGATGTGCATTTAAGGCCGAGTGGTTAGCTTTGAGGATTTTGGACCGGGATTCACGGATTCGATTCGCAGTGGCGGCACAGAGATCATGTAGGAGTGTCCTTGGGCAAGGCACAATTCTTAGCCTAGTACTGGTTCGTTTACCAAGGGATCATAAATAAGTGAATTGAAACGGCATAAATCCACATTCAAACAAACTCTGTTTAAATATTTTTTTTTCATCGGGGTCTGATAATCATTCAGGAAACAGAATAGATGTTCCGTTTATAAGTCAGTTTATCAATCATCAAGAAATTTGAATACAAACGTTGATGTTTGCAAGTTATAAGTGGCACACACTTTTGCTTACATATATTCCATGCTTTCTGCCGCAGACTTGTTGTTTGTTTCACTCTATTTAGACGTATACTCCAGAACATTTATAGAAAATATCTTTGTGACATTATTAGCTCAAATATCAAATTGTTGTAGTGATGGTATTGAAAAGTACTAGTACTAAAGCTTCCGGACCGATTTGTGTGGTAAAAATGTCATTTCACGCCTGATTATCATTTCATATATTTTTTTTTCAATTTTTAGCTCACCCGAGCTTTGCTCAAGGTGAGTTATTGTGATCGCCTTTTGTCCGGCGTCCGTCGTCCATCGTCCGTCGTCCATCGTCCGTCGTGCGTCAACTTCTTCCAGTGGGTCAATTGGGATGAAACTTCACAGAAAGCATCCTCTCAATGATCTGACTAGAATGACTTCAAATTGTTGAGATCCATGCAGAATTATGGCTATAGTGAAAACTTTAAAAATATTCTCCTACAAAAGTGTCAGGCCGATTTTCAAATAGTTTTGTAGAAATGTTCCTTGGATGACCCTCTATCAGATTCCTTCACAAACGTCACGATAGATGGACGAGGCAATATTTCTTTGTGTGATTAGTTTACAGCTTATTAAGTATTAACATGTTGGAAATATTATCTGACAGCGAAACACCGATTTGCTTGTTGTGTTTCGTCATGTGATAAAAAGAAACTATTATTTGTTGTCATTTCATTAAGTTTTATTAAACTCGTCCAAGAAATGTGTTATTAACCTCAAGCTCGCCAGAGTCTCGCTTAATAACGAATTTCTTGAACACGTTTAATAAAACTTTATATGAAATGACAACTCATGTCAGATCCTATATATATATATCAAACGTACGATACCCTGACGGATGTTGTATATTAATTTATAAATGTTTGTCTTGTTATGAATAAATCAACTTTTTGCTATTTGCCAATGTCTTTGTTATTGTATAGTGTTGAAATTACTGTGAGAAATTGTGTCCAAATCCTAATAAAAGGAAAGGTCACTCTGTATACCTAGACGATGCCCAGTGTTTCCTGTAACACCGTCTCTGAAATATTGTTTGATTATTAAGTTATATTTCAAATCTTGTAAAGGGGTATTCTTTATACAAACATATACAGCAGCAATTGAGGTAAACCTTTAAGAAAGGTTTATTATGTGCATTTGCCACACACGCCTTCAGATTTACAGAACAAAATGAAAACATCATGCGTTAAAAGACAAACAAGTGTTCCTTTTGTGTCAATGTTTTCAAGTCATCTTCTGCAGATGCGTCAGAAGTCATCTGTATGTAGGAAAGGGTTAAAATGGTGAACGAGGACAGATATCTGAATATGAATCAAGAGATATGGCGATTGTATTAAAAAGTAAACACAACTTTTATATAGCACTCGTTAAGGGTTTATCTTTTATGAAAGGGGCCCTGTAATTTGCTCACAAAAGAAAACCGTTGAGATCAATTCATCTTCCCTTTTCTTTAAGTTCAATACGCGTTGCCTAATTGTGTCGTTAGAATTTGTATATTGGCATCACGAAGTTTTCCTGCTCGTTGCGGTGATTGCCTGTCGTTGACCAAGGGGGCATTTCCTACGCAGGTACTGTACTTGCTGGCTATCGGGATAAACAAAAGGGTTCAGACGCCGTGTTAAAACTGAAATAGTGTTTAAAACGGCATAAAACTCCCTTCATACAAAAAGTAGTACATGTTAAAAACGGCATAAAACTCCCTTCATACAAAAAGTAGTATATGTTTAAAACGGCATAACACTCTCTTCATACAAAAAGTTGTATATGTTTAAAACGACATAAAACTCCCTTCATACAAAAAGTAGTATATGTTTAAAACGGCATAAAACTCCCTTCATACAAAAAGTAGTACATGTTAAAAACGGCATAAAACTCCCTTCATACAAAAAGTAGTATATGTTTAAAACGGCATAACACTCTCTTCATACAAAAAGTTGTATATGTTTAAAACGACATAAAACTCCCTTCATACAAAAAGTAGTATACGTTTAAAACGGCATAAAACTCCCTTCAAACAAAAAGTAGTATATGTTTAAAACGGCATAAAACTTCCTTCATACTAAAAGTAGTATATGTTTAGAACGGCATAAAACTCCCTTAATACAAAAAGTTGTATATGTTTAAAACGCCTGCCATATCTCACTTATGGCTGTTTTCTGATATGTTTTAATTAGTTTTTCAACCGCTTTCAACAGTATTATACCTATGCCAAGGCTTTTCCTGCTTTCAACAGTATTATACCTATGCCAAGGCTTTTCCTGATTAAATTACCAGTACTACCCGCACTATTTACTCTGACAACGCTGAGTGTCAAGGGGAGAGGGGGGTGGGGATAAATTACTGCTCTTTTGAACCCTTTCCCGCATATAGACGATTGCTGACGCCTCAGCAGCAGTCGACTTCTGAAAACACTTTGACAACAGGACAAATTGTTCAAAAACGATTAATTTCTTCTTTTGCCACAATGTTTTCAACTGTTTTCATTAATTATACCTACATTTATGGAGCTTTACTTTGTGTTTGCCCAGATGATTTCAAAGTCGTCTGCTACAGAACAGAACAGAACATAACACAGAACAGAACACGCTACAGAAGTCTCGTATATTGGAAAGGGGTGGGGTTGAATTATTTAGAACAAATCGCATTGCAAATCTTCATATGAACAGACAGACAATAGATAGACAGACACACACAAACAAATGCATTTACCAACACACACACACACACACACACACATGTAGAGAGAGGCAGAGGTAGAGATAGAGGCATACAGAGACAGAGACGGATAGTGGCTTAGGGTTACGAGTCGACGAATGCTCTGATGTCAGGATATAATTAGGCCTACTTATAATCAGTAATTCAAACGGGAAATACCGTAATATTTCTAAAATGTTGTTTAAAGCGGCGTTAAATACCTTTCAAAAAGTCAACACATTAATTTGTATATGCACAAAATATAGAGAAGAAAGTATAATCGAATGCTTTTTAGGAGCTACCCGTATGAGGGGTCGTATCAAAAGTTCTGGAATATATAATTCACTGAAAAAATGTAATTCTAAAACATTTCACTTATATTTTTATTCTTATTCTTCATATGCATCTTAAGCGTTGATGAATATTAAATGTTCAGACTTACAATTTGACTAAGATACAGTAAAGGTGATTAAATCGAATATGTTTGAGATGACCCCGGTTAGAAATTAAAAGCGGGTACCAATATTATTTATCATAACCATAATGCTGTTGTAACTTGTTTGCGTTGCTTGGGTAAAAACTGACTTTGACTTTTAATTTATATATCCTTATATTTACTAATGATCAGACCAGATATTTAATATGTTAACATAGTCCCATTGTTTAAGCGTGACTATTTCGTGACATTTTCCAGGAGTTCGCTAAACGAGAGAATCCACAGGTAAAAGCCCCGTGAAAACGTCGGCCATTTGTACTCAATTCACATCGTCCATTATGTACAACATATTGTTTCAACACACACAACCTTCTATCACATACAGACGCATTCTGACGAGTCTGCAGAAGAAGACTTTTGGCACATTGTTTCAAACTGTCTAGTAATTGCAGATTCAGTTTTAAACTTTTCAAAGGTTTTCAATCTTTTTGTGAATATATGTATCGAACACAGTCATCTGTTGCAGATTTGTTGTATGTGGAAAGGGTTTAATTACTTTTAAGTGTTGGTGATTGATCAGACTTATTGACATTGAGAAAGTGATTTAAATAGCGAAAATTGTCTCACGAATTTTCATGTGTACTCTGCCAATGATTTGATATTGATCATCATACAGCATTCACACTTTTTTGATTTTCTAAGTTCATTGACGCTGGCTTTCTGAACCAGAAACACAACAGGCACCGCGTTCCTACCAAGAAAGTGGACCGCTCAGGATCATCACTTTCAAGTCAAAAGAAAGCACATACAAGGAAGCCCCAGAGAATCTACAGTTGTTCATCAAAATACAACAATGTCACTATTCTCGTCCTTTTCTCGGGTACTACCAGCAGTCAACTGAGAGGTTTTGAAATATTTGAAGATGTCTAAAGATTAATTAAGTGCATGGCAGTGTATTTCCTTGGTTATTAAGGTTTGCAAAGTTAAGACACTCGAAAATATGTCACCGATTTTTATTTCCTTGTGGTAAACATTGTGGCAAAGGAGAAATTGCTCGTTTTGAAAGTTTCCGCTATTTACTGCCTTTTCTTAAACAACCATTGGACATCAAAGTAACGTAGCACCTACTTATCAATTGGTGACAAGACCTTAAAATCTAAGAGCACATACTGACAACAGTTCTGTTTGATTAGTCCACAGATAATCTCATTTGTACCACAGGGCAGGCTCTGGCCTAGACAGAATAATAGCCAAAAAAATGTTCATGAAAAAAAAAATAGCCAAAGCTAACGTGTGAAGCGCATGAATGTGGTATAATAAGATAAACACAAAACAATGCATTGCCAACATTTTTTATTTCATATTCATTTATTATCCCTGTATAAAAACTTTTTATATTACATTATCAATTGGTCAGTATAGAAATACGGTGAATACATTTGTTTAATTGCTTAGTTGTACTACCAGATGCCAGACACCATACTTAATATGTTAATAGGCAAAGCCTAGGTCGTGTGAAAGCAAGAACAATTAATTAAAAACTGTCAGTCCCCTAACAAGAAACAAATTAATAGGCAAATTGTAGAAAGTTATAAAACTGAACTTGAAAAACATATTGAAAAAAAAACCAAAAACTTATCATGCATTTAAGTTTAATTTGTACATATGTTTTATTTTTTATTAGGTCAGGATTGTAACAGACTAAGATTTCCAAGGATGTTGATGGAAAACAACACTAGAAGGCATTGAAGAATCTTCTGATTTATGTTTACAAATGCCAGTTACAGAGTTATTTGTAAACTAGTAATACATATAATTGGAAACTGACTCTTAACATGGTTGATTGAATGGCTTGAGCTTATCATTATTTTCAATGGTACTTCAGTTCATCTAACATTTTTGCCAGGCTTTCTAGAATACTAAAATACTCCTCACAACAATCTTCCAAGGCAGATGGCTAACTTTGCATGATATGGCTGAATGTAATTTAATCTTGAGACAATTTAAGATGAGAACACTCATAATGCATACAGACTGAGAAAAATGTAATTTTTGACAAATATTTCCAAAAGTTCCACTTATAATGATGTTGAAACAGCACCAGGTTATTTGTTAATAAGTACCAGACTTAGTGTCAACAACTGATTATGTATACATGTATATAACATATGTCGTTTGAAAACAAATGGATAGTGAAAGATCTGATCAGACCTTGAACATGTACAGATTTTTTCAATGTTGATAACTGTTCCTTTTTTTAATTGGGTACAGGGAGTAAAATATTTTCACTAGAAGCCTGGATAAAAAATGTAATAAGTAAGACAACTGCCCACAATATAATTGTTTCATGTATAACTGTGTTAAGATTAGTTGCTTCTCTCAAAACATATACCTGCTGAGATATAAACTCAGAACTCTTGTTAGACCAGGTGTTTTACCATTAAACTACAGTATAGGTTTTAACTTTGAGCAGGCTGGCAGTTCATGAAATATGTGTAATTTTATTACCAGTAAAGTATAAGATTTTTTTTTGTTACAATTAATGTATACCAGTTTAAATTTGACCATTTCTAATGTATGGATTAGGCAATTTCACACAGAAAATGGATTTCACAATAAATTACATAGGAAACAGAAAACAGATACATTTCTGTGGTATTTCAGTTATATCAGAGAACAGAACACTTATGTGATGTCACTGGGTCATAATATAACTGACATAAACTATGAACTGCCTTTAAGTTTTTATAATATAGCCAAAATGTTTAGACATATTTATTTGAATAAAAAATATTTGGAGTGTTTGTTGAATTTAAAAAGAGATTGATCCCCTTTATCTGCAGATTTCAATGTTCAGTTTGTTTTTACCATATTTTATTTTGATATAGTTAGTGTACATTGCCCTGTTTCATAGACGGACCTAAATCGGTGACCGTAAAAGGCTTTTTAATTATTTTGCATTTGCTCTTCAATTTGAAGGGTTCTATGACATCATTGGTTGTTGTGCTCCCAAGTATGAAAATAATGCTGTCAATAGATGTTGAATCTTTTATAAATGTGGTTTGAATACATACATGCTAGTGAAATAATGTTGAAATTCTTAGTACCAAGTTTGTCCAATCTTATCAATAAATACATTTTGGATAAACAAACAAGATGAAACTACTAGAAATTCAGCCTGTGGAAAGAAAATTATTGTGTTTTACCGATAACCCTCATATGACATCATTTCTTAACAAATTTTGGTTAAAACAAAGATGAATCTACTAGATATGCAGCCTGTTGAAAGAAAAGTAATTTGTTTTACTGATAGTCCACATATGACATAATTTCTTTCATTTCTTTAAAACAATGGACTCATTTGAGTTTGATCAATAAACACATTTTGGATATAAAAAAAGATGAATTTACTAGAAAGTTAGCCTGTTGAAAGAAAAGTAATGTGTTTTACTGATAGCCCACATATGACATCATCCCTTTAAAGCGACTGAAATCCAGATGGCACGAAAAAAACAAACAAACAAAAAAACACTCGAATTCGCCCTAAATGTTATTCTTTATGTTATCCAAGTAAAACCAGGGTAGAAAATGTATCGTTTTTTATCAATAAAGTGAACTTGAGTCGTTTTCAATTGTCCCGATGAAGGGGTTTCCTATTTAAAAATACTTACCCCGTTTCTGACAGGGTAGAATTTGCGATGGTTGGTTATCTGGTTTTCAGTCGCTTTAAAACAATGGACTCATTTGAGTTTGATCAATAAACAAATTTTGGATAAAAAAAGATAAATCTACTAGAAAAAAGCCTGTTGAAAGAAAAGTAATGTGTTTTACTGATAGCCCACATATGACATCATCCCTTTAAAACAATGGACTCATTTGAGTTTGATCAATAAACACATTTTGGATAAAAAAAAAAAGGTGAAACTACTAGAAATTCAGCCTGATGAAAGAAAAGTTATGTGATTCACTGATAGTCCACATATGACATCATTTCTTTAAAGCAATGGACTCATTTGAAGGCATGAAAGTGTTTTACTCTCTTTCAGGGTGGAGGATATATGGCTTAAGACATTTACTATGTATACCCCAAACCCAGGGTGAACTGCTAAATTTATTAACAAAAAGCCCATGCAAAAGCTAAGAAGATCAACAAGAAAACCATGGTTTTCACAGTCTTGCACTGACTTAAGAAATACAGTGAAAAGCTATGAGAAACTGGTTAATAAAAATCCACAAAATGGACAATATAGAAAACTATATCATACATATAGATCAAAATTTAGAAGGCTCTGTAAACATGAAGAAAAAATTTATAAACAACAAATTTGTAATAACATTAATGATAATATTGAAAAGAACCCAAAAACATTTTGGGCAATGTTAAATAAATTAGAAAAAATGCATGCCAATTCTGACTCCCTTCAGGACATACCTCATGACAATTTTGTTCAATTCTTTAAGAAGTTAAACAAAAGTGATGATAACAATAGTAATTTCCATAAAACCATTATTGAACATTTCCAACAACTAAAGGATAATTTAGATATTGACACATCTAATAATATTTTAGACATTGATGTTAATACAGATGAATTAATTAAGGCTATAAAAGCTCTTAAAAATGAAAAAAGTACTGCAATTGATTTGGTATCAAACGAAATGCTTAAATATGCAGGACACAGTATATTAAACCCTCTCAAAAAGATGTTTAATTTCATTCTGAACTCTGGACACTTCCCCCATAATGGAATGATAGTTTCTTAGTGCTTTTACACAAATCAGGTAGTAACATTGACCCTAGCAATTATAGGGGCATTTCTATCACTTCTAACTTGGGAAAACTTTTTAATATAGTCATTCATTCAAGATTATTGAGATTCATTAGTAACAGGTCTTTAATCACTCAAAATCAAATAGGATTTAATCACAATAGTAGAACTGCTGATCATATATTTTCTTTAAAAACTATTACTGATCATTATAAAAGTAAAAATAAGAAAGTATTTGCTGCTTTCATAGACCTGCGTAAAGCCTTCGATACCATATGGTGAGTTGGCTTATTTTATAAACTTTTGAGATCTGGTCTCCTAAAAAAGGTTTTAAATATTTTATCTGCTATGTATGTCAATACTAAGACTAGAATTAAATTTACAAATGGTCTTGGTACTGCATTTACTTCAGAGCGTGGTGTTAAGCAAGAAGATGTTTTGAGCCCTACAGATCTTAATAGTTTTATTGATGATGTCGTAAAAGATTTAATCAATGGTAACTGTGATCCAGTTAGAATTGGTGGTTTATCTGTAAATTGTTTATTATATGCTGATGATATTGTATTACTATCAGAAAGCAAAACTTGTTTACAAACCAGTCTCAATTGTCTTGGTACATATTGCTCAAATTGGAAACTACAAGTAAATGTGCAAAAATCAAAGGTATTAGTATTTAACTCTAATGGTAAGTCACATTTAAATGTGTTTATTTATAATGATAATGTCATACAAACTGTTTCAAAATATTGTTATTTGGGAGTAATGTTAAAGTGTAATGGCAACTTTAATTTAGCTGTATCCTTACTTATGGAAAAGGCTAGAAAAGCATTATTTAAGATTAAGAAAACAATTGGATTGGATAATCCTTGTAAACTTATAGAAAAGTTATTTGATTCTTTAGTAAGTCCAATCTTGCTTCATTGTAGTGAGGTTTGGGGTGTTTTTGATAATTCAGGAGACAGTTCCGTTTTGGAAAAATTCTTTATGAAGTTCATAAAAGAAATTTTAGGGTTTCATTGCAAAGCAAGTAATGCTGCTTGTAGAGCTGAACTTGGCAGGCTACCTTTGTGGTCAACAATCTTATTTTCTTGTATAATGTTTTATGAACATATTTTGAAGTCTGAAAACACCCTAGTATCTAAAAATATTGTTGCAACTGAAAAAAACAAACCCCTGGACAAAGAAACTTTACTCTTTTTGTAACGATTTAGGATTTTCAAGTCTAGCTGGGATAAAATGTTCCTTTAAACACTTTCTACCAAGTATTAAACAAAGAGTGATTGATCAGTGCGTGCAGGATCAATCTTCAAAAATTTACAATTCATCCAAACTTAAATTTTACCAAATATTTTATAATTCAAATCAGCGAAGTCCTTACGTTGATGTTCTAAGGAGCAAATCAGAAAGGTCATCTCTGTGTAAAATAAGACTGAGTGCACACAATCTAGCCATAGTAAAAGGGTGACATTTAGGTTTACCCACCGATGAACGAGTTTGTAATGTATGCAAATCTGGTGAGGTAGAAGATGAGAAACACTTTTGACTTAAGTGTGAAGCATATAATAACTATAGAATAAGTTTTAATAATATTATTTTAAATATACTCCCTTCATGTCATAATGGGAATCTGGTAAATATGAAATGTTGCATTAATAGTAACGCGTTAAAAGTCCTGAAAGTGACTAGTTCTTATATACGTAAATGTATAGATTATAGAAATGAGATTTTATCTTCTTAACTATATCATATTATTTCATCATGCTGTATCCATTGTAATACTATACTGAAATATGGGCCTTTGCCAATTATTGTAATTGTGTTTGTGCAAATGCAATATTTGTATTTGTATTTGTATTACCAACTGATTCTGGTCATACTTTCATGATTTGACAAAGGCAAGGTCATAGACATAAACTGTTGAACTGATACAATGTAAAAAAAAAAAAAAGCAATTGAAGGCAAACAATTTGAAATTGACTGAAGTTTTGTTTGTTTGCTACTTTTACTTCAATATTTAAATAAACGTCTTCAAGTCAATACAACTAGTCATTCGAAGACGAGTTTAGCCATTTTCTTGAGTGGGGTCAACATTTGACAAGACGGCTGCGGCTTCAAATGACAGATACAGACAAAAACAATACACACTATGTGACGTCACGCGATGTGACGAAAACATCGTGGAACAGATACAGACAAAAACAATACACACGATGTGACGAAAGCATTGTGGAACAGATACAGACAACAACAATACACACGATGTGACGTCACTTGATGTTACGAAAGATCGTGGAACACTAACAAATAATTTAGAGATGAAGTTTTAATTTTAAGCAAAGTATTGATATCGTGTCACGTCACATCGTGTGTATTGTTTTTGTCTGTATCTGTTCCACGATGCTTTCGTCACATCGCGTGACGTCACATCGTGTGTATTGTTTTTGTTTATCTATATATTGCAGTAAATGTAGCAAACAAACAAAAGTACAGTCAATTTCAAATTATTTGCCTTCTATTTACATTTTTTGTTTACGACCTAGTCTTTGTCAAATCATGAAAGTATGACCAGCATAGGTTCACCCAGGTTTTGGGGTATACATAATAAATGTCTTAAGCCATATATCCTCCAACCTGATAGAGAGGAAAACACTTGAAAATCATGCCTTCAAATGAGTCCATTGTTTTAAAGAAATTATGTCATATGTGGGTTATCAGTAAAACACATAACATTTCTTTCAACAGGCTGAATTTTTAGTAGATTCATCTTTTTTTTAACCAAACTTTATTCATTGATCAAACTCAAATGAGTCCATTATTTTAAAGATATGATGTCATATGTGGGCTATCAGTAAAACACATTACTTTTCTTTTAACAGGGTGAATTTCTAGTAGTTTTTTTTATCCAAAATTTGTTTATTGATCAGATTGGACAAACTTGGTATTAAGAATTTCAACATTATTTTCACTAGGTTATTTTAAATACTCTGCATGTATGTATTCAAACCACATTTACAAAAGATTCGACATCTATTGACAGCATTATTTTCATACTTGGGAGCACAACAACCAATGATGTCATAGAACTCTTCAAATTGAAGAGCAAATGCAAAATAAAAAGCCTTTTACGTTCACCGATTTAGGTTTGTCTATGAAACAGGGCAATGTACACTAACTATATCCAACTTAAATAAGGTAAAAACAAACTGAACAGTGAAATCTGCAGATAATTAAAGAGGATCAATATCTTTTTAAATTCAATAAACACTCAAAATACTCTTTATTAAAATAAATTTGTATAAACATTTTGTTTGAAAAATAAAGAAAAAGCTATATTATAAATTTCATAATTAATGTCAGTTATAATTCACCCAGTAACCTCACATAAGTGTTCTGTCCTCTGATATAATTGAAATACCACAGAAATGTATCTGTTTTCTGTTTTCTACGTAATTTATTGTGAATTCCACTTTTCAGTGTGAAATTGTCTAATCTATACAATAGAAATGGAAAAATTTAAACTGGTATACATTCATTGTAACAACAAAATTCTAATAGTTTACTGGTACTAAAATAACACATATTTTCATGAACTGCTGCTCAAAGTAAATTCCTATACTGTAGTTTAATGGTAAAACACCTGGTCTAACAAGAGTTCTGAGTTCAAATCTCAGCAGGTACATGTTTTGAAAGAAGCAACTAAACTTAACAATTCATACATGAAACAATTATGTTGTGGGGAGTTAAACACTTATAACGTTTTTATCCAGGTTTCTAGTGAAAATATTTTATTCCCTGTATCCTTTTCAAAAGCTTTTATAATTGAGCAATAAAAATTAAAAAAAGGAACATTGATAACTTATAGAGAATCTAAGAAAATAAGCATAGTTTATCCCCTAAAAATATAAATTCCCCTCCGAATCATTTCCGAAATGCAAAAATCGTCATAGTAAACATGACAAGTCTGGACCCCACAAGGACTTTGTACATAGATAGACTCAATCAAGACAAGATGTGAATGTCTTCAAGTTAATTGTTGACAAAGCAGAAAATGTAAAACGTAAAACAAGAAACCATTTGTAGAAATCGGTACAATTTCCCCCCCTCTTTTTTACTAAAATGCAGCGAAATTTCCCCTTAACAAATGACCCAGGCCCCTTCCCCTTTATCAGTAAAAAACCCTGATGTATACCTAATCAGTTGTTGACACTTGTCTGGTACTTATTAACAAATAACCTCATGCTGTAATTGCTGTTTCATGTTTTACAAATTAAAAACCAGAAAGGAGATAGGTGTTCAAAGTGAAAAAGTTGTTGAATAGGAACATATTGTTCATTTTGGATATGTTCATTTACATCATTCCGGCACTGTATTCAGATTAGTCACAGACATCAAGTAATTTACATCAGACATGGGGCTAAACTTTACCCTTTCCAACATACATCATTATGAATGGGACTTTTGAAAATATTTGTCAAAAATTACAGTTTTCTCAGTCTGTATGCATAGTGTTCTCATCTTAAAGTGTCTCACGATTATACATTCAGCCAGATCATGCAAAGGTAGCCATCTGCCTTGGCAGATTGTTGTGTGGAGTTTTTTAGTATCGTAGAAAGCCAGGGACAAATGTTAGATGAACTGAAGTACCATTGAAAGTAATGTTAAGCTCAAATTATTCAATCAACCATGGTAAGAGTCAGTTTCCCCTGGCTTTCTAGAATACTAAAATACTCCACACAACAATCTTCCAAGGCAGATGGCTAACTTTGCATGCTCTGGCTGAATGTATAATCTTGAGACAATTTAAGATGAGAACACTATGCATACAGACTGAGAAAACTGTAATATTTTACAAATATTTATTTCTGGATAAAAATGTAAGTAACACAACTCCCCACAACATAACTAACTCAGAATAATTTCTGCTGAGATTTGAACTCAGAACTCTTGTTAGACCAGGTATAGGTTTTTCTTTGAGCAGCAGTTCATGAAAATATGTGTAATTTTATTATCAGTAAAGTATAAGATTTTTTTTGTTACAATGAATGTATACCAGTTTAAATTTTTCCATTGCTATTGTATAGATTATACAATTTCACACAGAAATGTGGATTTCACAATACATTACATAGAAAACAGAAAACAGATACATTTCTGTGGTATTTCAGTTATAACAAAGGACAGAACACTTATATGAGGTCGCTGGGTGACTTATAACTGACATTAATTATGAACTGCCTTTAAGTTTTTATAATATAGCCTTTTCTGTTGAAGAACAGACGAAGTTTTCTCTATGTTTCAACCAAAATGTTTATACATGGGTCATTCTCAAAATATGTAGCAATTTGCAAAAATAAAAAGACAAAATTAATATATGATATTTTATGTTTTTTTTTTTATCCAACTCATGAAACTAGAAAAGACAAAATAAGAGTTAAAATATGACATCTCAACTCCATCTAATTTTGATGTTGTAGGGATAAATGAAAACGAGGTCAAAGTCACCTGTCCATGGTGTTACCATTAACAACTTGAGACAAAGGCAGCTTTATTTGTTTTTTTCTGCATTTCTACAATTAGAACCATCCAGCTACTATATTGTGTTATACTTAATAAATAAGGCAAGTTTTATTTGCATCCTTTCTTAAATTAAACTAATACAAAGTAATGGAGATTGGTAACATCATGGACGGTAAAGTAACACTAAGGACATCGTCCATGAATCTTAGCTTTATATAATAAATTGATGCGTATACAACTTATTAATGAACCAAAAAAGCTATTGTGATCCTTACTGGGTTTGTAAGTTTACTACACCACCAAGGCGGTCTTAATAATATGGAAATTAAATTATAGTACAAATATAAGTTACCTCTATTAGTATGATATTTCTATGCATTGTCCATGGTGTTACCATATAAAATAACATTATAAGAATATTAATATAGTATAAAAAAATTAATCACATTTTGTGTTTTTACAAGCATTATGGGAAAACTAATTACTCTGTTATTATATAAACAAAATGACAGAAAACACTTTTACTCAATATGCGCATTTAGGTTGATTGTCTATACTGTAAGTAGTTAAGGTCCCTTGTGTTACCACAATAAAATAAAGTGTAGGTTAATCTTATATAAATTTTAAATTAACATTTAGAGTGTAAGTATTACATTGAAAATATCAGAGTAATAATGATTTAATATGTTAATCTTGATGGCTTACACCACTATATCATTACAAACATTTAGGGTGCTGATATATCTCTGCTGTTACTGTTCATTGTCCCTTGTGTTACTACGATGTATGAATCTTAAAATTTAAATAAACCTTATATAAAAATCAATGTATTCCCCTTCCATGTCAGTATTACATAATACTAGTACCCTGTTCATTATATAAATCAGATGGCATATACCATTATCTAGATACAAACAGTCAATTGGCTTAAATGTCAATGCTGTAACTTTTTTATGTCCCTCATGTTACTTTGTTTTAAGGTAACAGCATGGACGGTAACAGCAGGGATGATTGCACACACTTTTGGGTTTTGTGTAGAAATGGGCTCTTCCTTCAACCTAAATATTACATGGTATTTTATATGGTCTGTTAATTGTAGGAATGGACAAATGTTGTTTTGAAACCAAACATGTTTTCTGTAAAAAAAAATGGTAACATCATGGACAAATATAAAAGGTACTGCACTAGGTGTACTTAACCCATAAATGTTAAAATTCTTCAGCTTAAATTGTATCTGTTGCACATGACACCATTGCAGAAATAGGATGAATAACTAGTAGGTAGTACCTCCAAATTGTTCTACAATCCTAAGGGAGCTGTTATTATTTTATTTTGGGGCATTGGTAACGGCAGGGACATCAATTTATGGACAAAGAAACCTAAGTTTCTCAATTTGAAAATAATAATTTTCGAACAAAACTGAATTATGTATATTATCTCCGAACATATATTTACCAAAAAACACACAGAAATGTTGCTGTAATTTAAATAAACGGTAGTAATATCATGAGTTAAAAATCAGATTCAGTGTTTTGGACACTGATTTCAGACAACTTCCTTCAGGGGGGGGGGGGGGGGTCTTGTAAAAATATGTTTTAACTTCAATAAACATATTTACTAATTATTAGCTATATTTTACATAACCTTGCATTAATTATTATGTTTTTTAAATTAAAAAGGAAATTATACTAGGTAAATAAACCCTGGACAGTAATTGCTATATTTTCTGAGAATGATCCACATATTTATTTGAATAAAAAGTATTTTGAGTATTTGTTGAATTTAAAAAGAGATTGATCCTCTTTATCTGCAGATTTCACTGTTCAGTTTGTTTTTACCTTATTTTAGTTTGATATAGTTTAATAGTGTACATTGCCCTGTTTCATAGACGGACCTAAATCGGTGACAGTAAAGGGCTTTTTATTTTGCATTAGCTCTTCAGTTTGAAGAGTTCTATGACAGCATTGGTTGTTGTGTTCCCAAGTATGAAAATAATGCTGTCAATATATGTTGAATCTTTTGTAAATGTGGTTTGCATACATACATGCAGAGTATTTAAAATAACCTAGTGAAAATAATGTTGAAATTCTTAGTAGCAAGATTTCCACAAAGATCAATAAACAAATTTTGGATATCAAAAAAAAGATGAAACTACTAGAAATTCAGCCTGTTGAAATTAAGAAAAATAAAGTGTTTTACTGATAGCCCACATATGACATCATTTCTTTAAAACAATCATGACTCATTTGAGTTTGATCAATAAACAAATTTTGGTTAAAAAAATATGAATCCACTAGAAATGCAACCTGTTGAAAGACAATTAATGTGTTTTGCTGATAGTCCACATATAACATCATCCCTTTAAAACAATGGACTCATTTGAGTTTGTTCAATAAACAAATTTGGATAAAAAAAAGATGAATCTACTAGAAATTCAGCCTGTTAAAAGAAAAGTAATGTGTTTTACTGATAGCCCACACGTGATATCATTCCTTTAAAACAATGGACTCATTTGAGTTTGATCAATAAACAAATTTTGGATAAAAAAAAGATGAAACTACTAGAAATTTAGACTGTTGAAAGACAAGTTATGTGTTTTACTGATAGCCCACATATGACATCATTTCTTTAAAACAATGGACTCAGTTGAAGGCATGAACGTGATCTGGCTGAATGTTTAATCTTGAGACAATTTAAGATGAGAACACTCATAATGCATACAGACTGAGAAAACTGTAATTTTTGACAAATGTTTTCAAAAGTCCCATTTATAATGATGTATGTTGGTAAGGGTAAAGTTTAGCCCTTTGCCAAGTGTAAATTACTTGATTTCTTTGACTAATCTGAATACATTGTCGGAATGGTGTAATTGATCCAAAATGAACATATCCAAAATGAATAATATATTCCTATTCAACAACATTTTCACTTTGAATCCCTGCTATCCATGTATATTAAATATGTGGTTTGAAAATAAATGGATAGTGAAAGATCTGATCAGACCTTGAATATGGTTATCAATGTTGATAACTGTTCCTTTTTTTAATTGTTATTGCTCAATTATAAAAGCTTTTGGAAAGGGTACAGGGAGTAAACTATTTTTACTAGAAGCCTGGATAAAAATGGAATAAGTGTTTAAGTAAGACATTTAACTCCCCACAATATAATTGTTTCATGTATAAATTGTTAAGTTTAGTTGCTTCTTTCAAAATATGTACCTGCTGAGATATGAACTCAGAACTCTTGTTAGACCAGGTGTTTTACCATTTAACTACAGTATAGGTTTTTACTTTGAGCAGGCTAGCAGTTCATGAACATATGTGTAATTGTATTACCAGTAAAGTATAAGAATTTCTTTTGTTACAATGAATGTATACCAGTTTAAATTTTAGCATTTCTATTGTATGGATTAGACAATTTCACGCAGAAAAATGGATTTCACAATAAATTACATAGGAAACAGAAAACAGATACATTTCTGTGGTATTTCAGTTATGTCAGAGGACAGAACACTTATGTGAGGTCACTGGGTGATAATATAACTAACATTAATTATGAACTGCTTTTAAGTTTTTATAATATAGCCAAAATGTTTAGACATATTTATTTCAATAAAAAGTATTTGGAGTGTTTTTATACGCCCGTTTTGAAAAAACGGATCGTATTATAGTTTTACCTGCGGCGTACGGGCGGGCAGACAAGCGGGCGGGCGGTCGGGCGGCGTCCAGTATGTTGTCAGCTCAATAACTTTAGAAGCCTTTGTCCAATCATCCCCAAATTGGGTCAGAATGTGTATTGGGATAATATCTCGGACAAGTTCGATAACAAGTTTTATCTCTTTAGTCAATCAAGAGTTATCACCCTTTAATTATAGAAATTACCCAAAATTGGTCTTGTCAGCTCAATAACTTCAGAAGCCTTTGTTCAATCATTATCAAATTTAGTCAGAATGTGCATTGGCATAATATATCGGACAAGTTCGATAACTAGTCATATCGTTTTAGTCAATCGAGAGTTATTGACCTTTAATTATAGAAATTACCTAAATTAGTCTTGTCAGCTCAATAACTTTAAAAGCCTTCGTCCAATCATCACCAAATTAAGTCAGAATAGTCATTGGCATAATATCTCGGTCAAGGTTGATAACTAGCCATATCGCTTTAGTCAATCAAGAGTTATCGCCCTTTAATTATAGAAATTACCCAAAATTGGTCTTGTCAGCTCAATAACTTTAGAAGCCTGTGTCCAATCATCACCAAATTTGGTCAGAATGAATGTGTATTGGGATAATATCTCGGACAAGTTCGATAACGAGCCATATGGCTTTAGTCAATCAAGAGTTATCACCCTTTAATTATAGAAATTACCAAAAATTGGTCTTGTCAGCTCAATAACTTCAGAAGCCTTTGTACACTCATTATCAAATTTAATCAGAATGTGCATTGGCATAATATATCTCGGACAAATTTGATAACTAGCCATATCGCTTTAGTCAATCAAGAGTTATCGCCCTTTAATTATAGAAATTACCCAAAATTGGTCTTGTCAGCTCAATAACTTCAGAAGCCTTTGTTCAATCATTATCAAATTTAGTCAGAATGTGCATTGGCATAATATATCGGACAAGTTCGATAACTAGCCATATCGTTTTAGTTAATCGAGAGTTATTGCCCTTTAATTATAGAAATTACCTAAATTAGTCTTGTCAGCTCAATAACTTTCGAAGCCTTTGTCCACTCATCACCAAATTTAGTCAATGTGTATTGGCATAATATCTCGAACAAGTTTGATAACTAGCCATATCGCTTTAGTCAATCAAGAGTTATCTCCCTTTAATTATAGAAATTACCTTTGATAACTTACAACGTTATCTTAGTCACTACACAATTATGTCCCTCGAAACGGCCAAAACTGTACTAACAGTGTCCAATCTCTAAGTTTGGCTGATGTACAACAAATTATCACTATACTTGGTCTCAAAAAAACAGGACGGGCGTATTTTGTGACATTTGGCGCTCTTGTTTTAATTTAAAAAGAGATTGATCCTCTTTATCTGCAGATTTCAATGTTCAGTTTGTTTTTACATATTTTAATTTGATATAGTTAGTGTACATTGCCCTGTTTCATAGACGGACCTAAATCGGTGACCGTAAAAGGCTTTTTATTTCGCTCTTCAATTTGAAGAGTTCTATGACATCATTGGTTGTTGTGCTCCCAAGTATGAAAATAAGGCTGTCAATATATGTTGAATCTTTTGTAAATGTGGTCTGAATATATACATGCTAGTGAAAATAATGTTGAAATTCTTAGTACTATACCAAATTTGTCCAATCTGATCAAAAAACAAATTTTGGAAAAAAAAAAAGATGAAACTACTAGAAATTCAGCCTGTGGAAAGACAAGTAATGTGTTTTACTGATAGCCCACGTATGACATCATTTCTTTAAAACAATCATGACTCATTTGAGTTTGATCAATAAACAAATTTTGGTTAAAAAAAAGATGAATCTACTAGAAAGTTAGCCTGTTGAAAGAAAAGTAAATTGTGTTTTACTGATAGCCCACATATGACACCATTCCTTTAACACAATGGACTCATTTGAGTTTGATCAATAAACACATTTTGGATAACATAAAAGGGGAAACTACTAGAAATTCAGCCTGTTGAAAAAAAAGTTATGTGTTTTACTGATAGTCCACATATGACATCATTTCTTTAAAACAATGGACTCATTTTAAGGCATGAAAGTGTTTTACTCTCTTTCAGGTTGGAGGATATATGGCTTAAGACATTTACTATGTATACCCCAAAACCAGGGTGAACTGATTCTGGTCATACTTTCATGATTTGACAAAGGCTAGGTCATAGACATAAACTGTTAAACTGCTACAATGTAAACAAAAAAGTAAATTGAAGGCAAATCATTTGATATTGACTGAAGTTTTGTTTATTTACTACATTTACTTCAATATATAAATAAACGTCTTAAAGTCAATACAACTAGACAGTCAAAGAAATGATAGTTTAACTATTTTCTTGAGTGGGGTCAACATTTGACAAGACGGCTTCGGCTTCAAATGACAGATACAGACAAAAACAATACACACTATATGACGTTACGCGAAAGCATCGTGGAACAGATACAGACAAAAACAATACACACGATGTGACGTCACGCGATGTGACGAAAGCATCGTGGAACGGTTCTCAACAGATACTAACAAATAATTTAGAAATGAAGTTATATTTTCAAGCAAATTATTGATATAATATATCTATATATATATTACCTTGCAATGAAGCTATGTCGATACAGAAACAGAATTGTTCGTCCTTTTCAGTTTAAATCATATCCGAGGCCAGTCCCGTTGAATTATTTACTATCATTTTCAAGTGTTTATTGCTTCTCTATATTGCCAAGATATAACATCCATGAAATAATGATGACAGGTACAACAGAATAGTCCACTTACCCTTCATAAAGTCCTTCCAGTGAACGAAATACATTTGTGACGAGTCAAACTATCCTTTCCTACAATTTCTGTGGTTTTCCTTTTGTTATTTATTTATAACTTGCATTACAATGACGTTACTTGCGTCGCAATGACGTCACATTTGGATTTGTTTACTTCCGGTTGAGAAAATATTATTTTAAATATAGAAAACGAGTGCAATTACACGCAAATTATCACATATCAGAATCCTTGTTTTCATTCCTTTATCGAGAAGGAATTTAATTTAATTATTTATTCCCTCTAGTTCTAAGTATTTTTATATTTGTCAAAACATACGAATGATATAACTGAACAATTGTTGAAAACGGCATTAAACCCCAATCAATCAATCAATCAATCAATTTAAATGTTAAAATAATATTTTTTAATTTTTATCTTAAAATGTTTTGAATAAAAACCAGTCATGTCAACAACCATCTTATTACGTCATATATATGCCATACAATCCGTAACCCTTTCCCTCATATAGACGCTTTTTGAAAACATAGTGACAAAAGAAGAAATTGCACAAAACGTGCATATTTCTCCTTTTGCCACAATGTTTTCCACTTTTTGGCATAGGTTATGGAGATTTTATATTTTTTGACAAAATACGTTCAAAGTCGTCTGCTGCAGAATTGCCGTATGGGTTAATTAACAGAGACCCGATGATATATTTGCCACAATGTTTTCATCCTTATTCTAAACTAATAAAAACCCTTATTTTATATAGAGAGTTTCCATATATATTTGCCTATAATTTTAAAAGTCGTATCCTGTAGATGCGATATATATTATATATGTGGGAAAGGGTTAATATAACAAATATTGTTGTATATTTCAGAGCTCTAAATAAGGGGAGTTTAGCATGTTCTAAACTCCTAATTTAACCTTATGTTGTGGGTCTCATTGAGACGATTCTTTTGAGTATCCACATCATAAGGTTTGGTTGGATGATAACAGAGATATTGTGGGGAAAAGAGCTGTATACGCCTCCTTATCTGGACCTCTGATGTTTTCTGATATTAATCTTACCTTCCTTTCAATTTTTCATTTCAGGACAAGAATCATGGTTAGATTATTCAACATAAGATCCAGGTAAGACTTACCCTTACAACAGTATGACATTAAACCCTGTTCACACATGCCGCAAATCTGCAGTAATCGACTTTGATAACAACTGCACTAACTTTTGGCAAAGGGAGAAATTACTCATTAGAGCAAATTTTCCAGTTGCCACTTTGTATTCAAATACCTTCTGCTGCAGATGTGCCAGAATGCTTTATGTGCCTTTTCCCCTGTTGCCACAATGTTTTCAATTTAAGTCAAAAGTGGTCTGCTGGAGATGCTTCCTCAAGTGTCTGTATGTGGGAAGGATTTACCCTTCTGCACATTCTGCGAACTGCAGTAAACGACTTTGATAAGATCTATGCAAAAAAATGGATCATTATTGAAAACCTCCAGCAAAACAAATGAAAATGTGCATATTATATAATAATTAATTATGCTTTCATATATTATATATATTATATAATATATGAAAGCAAAATTATTGAATTCAGTTGAAATCATTGTGGCAAAAGGAGAAATTGCTCATTAAAAGCTGTTTCCTCTATTGCCACAATGTTTGTTTTGTTTTTCTGCTGCAAAGGCATCCTAAAGTGTCTATATAGGGGACAGGATTAACCCTTTCATTCATTCTGCAAATCTGCAGTATTATATATAGCGACATATGAAAGCAGAATTATTGAATTAAGTTGAAAACATTGTGGCAAAAGGAGGAGATGCTCATAATGTTTTTCAAAAGCCTTCTGCTGCAGATGTGTCAGAATGAGTGTGCTTGTGGAAAAAAATCATGAGCTGTTTCCCCTGTTTCCACAATGTAAAAAAAACCCATTAAAAGTGTTCTGCTGCAGAGGCATCCCAAAGTGTCTGAATGTGGGAAAGGGTTAACTTAAAGTGACTTCTTAAAAAGTGCTGCCATTTTCCTGAAATGTCAACTATTTGATTAAAACATAATTTCAATGTATGAGGTACATATAGTATTTTACTTCCTGGTTTTTGCAAGGTATAAATGCTAGTTTGATAAGCTGTGGATTAACCCATTCCCTCATACGACAATTCTGCAGCAGACGACTTTGAACATATTTTGTCAAAACATGGAAAATCTCTTTAATTGAATGGATAACTTATGACTAAAAGTTGAAAATTGTGTCAAAAGGAGAAAAGGTAACTATGTTTTCAAAAAGCTGTCTGCTGCAGAGGCGTCAACAAGCGTCTAGATGAGGGAAAGGGTTAAAAAACTAAGTGGTCTTTTCGATAAAGTAATCCTTTAAAAAAATGTTGTAGTACTTTCGATACATTCCTTAAAATGGCATCCAGTTGCTAACACACTGGACTGTCAATCAAGAGGTCTGGAGTTTCAAATCCTGGTCCGAGTTCTAGAAATTTAAGAGTTGCTTTTGTGGTATAATAACTCAAAACACACAGCTTATTTCATAAGATGTTCATAAGATATTTAATACATAGTCTTACAGCATAGCGAGCCGACGGCTATTGCCGGTCTGCCTACAATAGTGTAACTTCCCTCCTTATATAGAGCCTTCCTAACTCTTACATA
This sequence comes from Serripes groenlandicus, assembly GCA_031761405.1. Taxonomy (NCBI): domain Eukaryota; kingdom Metazoa; phylum Mollusca; class Bivalvia; order Cardiida; family Cardiidae; genus Serripes; species Serripes groenlandicus. Next base: position 46,778,805 of record JASEVX010000002.1, on the reverse strand, counting down.
AACAGTGACCTGTGTATCCTTGAAAGGCGGTTACGTATATCGTAGACAGTTAGTACATTACGATGTAACATGTCATTCAGGATACTTCATATATACGTGGACAAACCCCGTCCTAAGAATAATATCCATTATTCTACACCTCCTAATGTTATTTGAAAAAAAAGGAAAAATATCCAACACAAGCTAGTGTAGGTTGGAACTAACATGAAAGATCTAACTCTTACATAAACAATAATATTTTAACAAACAATAAAACATGATAAAATGAAGAGTTGGCGTTAACACAAAACTCGAAGTATGGTGAGAAATATAACACACACATAGTCATAGTATTTCATATTAATTAACAATATTATAACACATGAGTGTCTTTAGGTCTGTTTTTGGAATCTGTAGTGTCTGCAATTTTAAGGTGAATGAATGTTCGTTGATTGATATCGCCTCAGGTTTTTTTTCCCTGTCTTTCCTGTATCGTCCCATCGTCCGATCGTGAAGAATATCTTGAAAGTGCCGTAGGGGAATTTGTTTTGACATTTGACTTGGAGATTGGTGGGTTCCGAATGATAATTTTATTCCCATATCACTTGAACAGTTCTTAAACCAAAATGAGGTTTTGAAAAGGAATAGTACACACTTTTAATGTGAATAGTTGCACAGCGTCGGTTGTTTTAGTCGGTGGAAACATCGCCGGTTGTCGTCGTTTGGCTGGAGAATAGTGGAACATTACTCCGGAATAATCCTACAAACGTGTAAGCTGTCTGGTGCCCGCGCAGTTTCGAACCTGCGCATGCGTATTAGCTGTCTGGTACCCGTTCGATGTTCACTACCGTCTTGATTTTTTTTATTGGAAGTGTATTTACGTTCGGTATCTATCCGCACTTAGGTGCTCTATGAATAATTGTCATGTGTGCCTTTTGGTAAGGTCAAAGGTGGAAAGTTCAGATTGACTTGTTACCCTTCTCCTTCAATGGTTTTTCGTTCATGGCTGGATGTATCGCATAGGCCACTGCTAGTTCGTGAATATTTGACATTCATTCCTTTATTTTTAGTCAAACTTTTAATTAAGGCATAGTTATCTTACTTATTAGCAAATGTGAACAATGTAAACACAGGATTACGGACGCGTTAATAAAAAAAAAATGATTTAAACCAAAGTTCGTCGTAAAAGATTGTTTATTACGGATGACGTTTACTCAATTAAATGTTAGTCGCATTCTTGACCTGCAAACGTGTCCGTTAAAAAAAAATAACTGCCTCCTGGTTTATTAAATGTAATTGAAATTTAATAGGCGTAAATGGGGAGATAATGTCTTTAACTGACCGGTCGGTATTGTGTGGAAATTGCCTCAAGCAAACATCCGCGTCGTTAAAAATTAAGTTCGTATACAAAATGGGTGGTAACAAAAGATCTTTATCTTAACATTTTATCCAATCAGGAATGGATACCGATAGATCTTTATCTGAACGCATTATCCAATCAGGAATGGGGAATATTTACAAGCCTGATATGAGCGGTAATAATCGCTCTCTATCTTAGGGCAATTATCCAAGCAGGGGTGGGGGTTAAAATTACAGGTGCGCGCAACTTTTATAATGTACATTAATTTCATAAGACCATCAGGGTCGTTTCGAACAACATGTGTTTTAACTTCCTTTAAAACATGTCATATTTGGATAACGTGTTTAACTTCCTTTAAAACCACGTCATAATTGGGTTAACACCATTTGTTAGTGAATGTATGCTAAACGCGGTACTAACTTGGACTGAGTTTACCTGTTATGTAATCAGGCAGTTAATTTATTTGTTCTCACAAATGTAAATGCTGTAATTAACAGGACATTTTATGTATTCTATCTTCTACTTAACACTTTCTTATGTATTTACTAATACACTGCTGTAAAAGGTTTTACAGGACATTTCATATTCTAGTTTCAATTCAACATTGTATCATGTATTTGCAAATACCATAGTTGTAAGGTATACAGGACGTTTAATATTCTACTTTCAATTCAACACTCCTAGGGTTATAAACACCTTTTTTAATTATTTACTTAATACTTTTAATTATTCTATTTCCATTGAACTCTCGCAAGTTTCATATTGGGCCTTATTCCCATCATATTTAACTGTTCCTGACTGTAACGAAAAATTGGTCGTTGTAGCATAGTGCTCTCTGTCGTATTTTTGTCTCCTAAGCCTTGCCTGCAGTTGGAATAAAGTTAAATTATCTTCTGAATTTTCGCTATCGTGTGATGTTTCGTTGTACGAAACTTCGTCGAAACTTCGCCGTGCGAAACTTCGCTACGCGGAAATTAGCATCTTGACGATAACTTTTACGTGACAGGAGTTTTCTTGCCTATTGTGATTTTGAATTGCATCAGTTATTTCTGAATTACTCATTAGTTGTGGAAGAACATAACGATAATTTCTGTTCGGACTTGGTTGTAATTCTTTTGAAACGAGAATATCCCATTAATTTAGATTTGCAAGTCTAACATCGTCTTTGCTAATCGTAATAAGCTGGTTGTCTAACTGGTTTTTAACTACTAAGGTTTTTGGGCCGTTAATTTGTATGACTCTGAAATATGGTTTCCAATGGGGGGCCAGTTTTCCCTTACGGACATGATTTTTTATGTAAACTGCTTCGTTTATTTGTATATCGACCTCGTGTCTGCTTTTATTTGCGTATGTATTTCGGGTCGACCGTGACTTAATAATTGATTTATAAACGTCACTGTAAATGTGATGGTTGCGTTTCAACATATTCATGTGGAAATCGGTTCCATAGTATTTTAGCCTGCGATCAAAAAGGTTATCTATGGGTAGGATTGCGTCTCTAATAACCTAGAGCTGGTCCTACCATTACATCCCATAAATCGCGATATTTTGGTATTCGTTTTGTTAGGATGGAATTTAGGGTGGCATGGCTTCTTTCATTGCGACCATTCGAAGCAGGGCAATAAATAGTTGTTCTAGTATGATTATGTGTAATTCTGCCATTGTCTCCTGAAACATTTTTGCGATAAAACACGGACCATTATCGGTTTTTACCTTTAAAGTGCAACCGTACCGCAGATATTTTCAAAGAATGCGTTTACTATCGTCTCTGCAGTTATGTCCTTTGTCGGGATAACTTCGGGGAAACCTGTAAGCTCGCAGAGAAAAACGACTAAGTACTTATTTCCAAGCATTAATTCGTTAAATGGGGCTTTGACAATCTATACTAACTTCCGCAAATGGGTATGGTGAAATACTGACGTCGCCCAAATGCGTTTTAATTTGTTTCAAATTTACCGTTTTACACGGGACGCATGTTCCCACAAAGGAATTAATATCCTTGAATAAATTGGGCCAGTAAAAATCTTTTTTTATAATTTCGTACATTCGCTTATCCCTGGGTGGCCAATGTCAAGATTTCTTAGATGTTTAGGAATGTACATGCGGGTGATGATATCGTTATCAGGGTTAGTGACGAAATAGAGAATATCGTCGATTATAATGAATCTCCTATTCTCATTCTTTGTTAATGAATTTGTCCTTACACGATCCTTTAATTTTGAAATATCTTCATCAATGTCTTGTTCCTGACTTAAGTTTAATTTTGATAACTGTGTGATTTCAGAGTTTATTAAGGGTGAAGGTTCTTTAGAAGCCTCGGCTATTTGTTTCGCATTTAAATCCGCATTATTAATTACGTTTATTGTATGGGGGTTGTCTGAAAAAGGGGTGTCAGATGTATGTGATATTTCGCGCGACATATAATCAGCAGCAATGTTTTTGTTTCCGGGTATGTATTCAATCTTGCAATCATAACAGGAAATAGTCAAAGCATAACGCTGTAATAGTTTATTGTCAAAATGTGCAGTCAACAGGTGTACTAACGGTTTATGATCCGATTTGATAGTAAACTTAGCTCCCTGAAGGTAACAATTTAATTTCTTTAATGCATAGTCGATTGCAAAAGTTTCCTTTATTATAGTGCTATATTTTCTTCGAGTTCTAGAAAGTGCATGACTGAGAAAGAATAAAGGTTTTTCAACATTTTCTAAACCGGATGGGTTTTGAGTCAAGACTGCCCCGACTGACTGATCTGAAGAGTCACAATACAAAACGTACTCCTTAGAAATATCTGGATGTGATAAAATGGGCATCTGTTCTAACCTTTTTATAATTTCTTGAAACTGTCAGTGCATTCCTGCGTCCATTGAATTTTTTTTTTTGTGTGAGTTAACTGAGAGATAGCTACTTCTGCGTATTTTTTTTTTATAAATCTTCTATAATAACTGGGTAAAACCTAAAAATGATCTAACGTCTTTAACACTTTTGGGGATTTTGATGTTTCTAAGAGCCTTTACTTTGTGTTGGTCAGGTGCGATGCCATTTACGCTAATTTCGTGGTCAAGGTATATAATTGAATCTTTAAAGAATGTGCATTTCTTAGCTTTGAGCTTCAGACAGTTTTGTCGTAACCTTCGGAAAATCTCTTAAATGTGCCTTAAATGGTCTACTTCATTTTCACTGTAAATCAAAATATCATTTAAGTAACTAACCGAAAAAATCTCGCAGTCTTTAATAACTTGGTTTAAAATGCTTTGGAAACGACCACCTCCCAAATTTATACCAAAAGGTAATATATTGAACTCATATAGGCCAAAAGGTGTAGTGAAAGCTGTATTTTCCTTGTCGGACTCCTTAAGGTCAATTTGGTGATATGAGTTTGATAGGTCTAAAGTTGTGAAAAATTTGGTTCCGTTAAGAGACGCTAATATGTCGTCAGTCCTTTGTAGGCCATAACTGGTGCACTTAACTACATAATTTAGACGGCGAAAATCAATACACAACCGTTTAGAGCCGTCATTTTTGTCTACAAGTATGCATGGTTGACTGTATTCACTATGAGAAGGGCGTATAATCTTAGCATCAAGCAAATTCCCGATTTTTTTCTTTAAAATATCCCTTTCCAGAAATGGAACGCGATATGGTCTGGATTTAATGGGTGTGTCTTGCTTTGTATGCAGTGCTATTTGTTCGTGAGGGTATTTACCTAAATCGAAATTATCTTTGGAAAAAATATCAGTATATCTATCTATTAATTCTCCTACTTTCCTACTCTTGCTTAAAGGGACGTTAACTTGTTTTCGGGGAGAGGACATATTGGCTAAATTTCCATCGGTGACATTGCTCTTGACTGAGCAGATATGCAGAGCTGGTCGCTCGGGTTGGTCAGTTGTCAAGCTTGTCACAGATGTTCCCTTATTGATATGTTTAATACGTCCGAGGACGCAACCTCGTTTTATTTTGATAGTTTTATTAGAGAAGTTTTGAGTTACGGTAGATAGACTTGGGGTAAATTTGATATAAGGTTCGTCTGTTAGAAATCCCTTTCCTACTGCGGTGACTTCGTATACAGAATTGTTCGAAATAGAGGGGTTTTGTTTTAGTTTAGATGGATATCTATATGTAGTTTGAGGTTTAAGAGTTACTGTTTTACAAAGACGTACTAAAGATGCTATGCAGGCATCGTTTTGCATGGGCACATATTGGTCCTTTATCCTAATACAATTTAGATCAAAATATATCCTACAACTGTTTTTTGCCAAAAAATCCTTGCCAAGAATGCAATTGCGTTTTAAATTATCTGCAACGATGAAAGTATGGCTAATTTTTAATTTATTTATCTTCATTTTTAAATGTGCCGTGCCTAAAACTTTGATTGCGTCGCCTGATGCTGAAGTAAGCCTTATTCCAGTCTTGTTTAATTCTACCTGTGGTTTGAGAGAATTCAAAATACGTTTGTGTATTAGTGAAAATGATGCACCTGTGTCAACAAGTGTTCTTAACACTACATTATGTAACTTGATTAAGCAACTATTGGGAATATCGTTCTCCTCCAAATGAGTGTTGAATTGAACAGAATCTAATTTCTTCGGACTGTCGTCCCGTTTACAGCCGAAGTTTGGTAGTTTTTTTGGTTGTGATAGCCGTTATCTGAATTTGTTCTCAATTGTAAATATTGTCTACAAACAGATCTACGGTGACCCAGTTTCCCGCAAAAGAAACAACGGATCGAAGGTCTGAAATCTCCCCTTTTTTCGTAATTTTGCCCCAAACCCCAATCAGGTCCCCTATTCGGTAGTTGTCTATCATTTCGAAATTGTTGGCCGCGTAACTCGGTTTTGATTGCATTGACATGTCCTTAACGCTTACGGCAATGACTGCTGACATGAACCATGCGATCGTAATTTATATCTAATTCTTTTATTGAACTCAATTTTTATTATTTCGGACATTACTGCGTTTTGAAAATAAGTTGGGTTTTCCCTAGTTATTTTTTGTCGAATTGATTCGTCTGCTAGTCCGTCGACAAAATATCCTACCGTCTGATGGTTAACTAATCGCTGTGATTGGTCAAAACCTGCATACGCGTCTTGTGCCAAAACGAGAATACGTTCAGCGAAATATTGTATGCTTTCAAGTTTATTCTGACGTATATTCCTAAGCCTCGAGAAATGGATGTGCGCATCGGTTATTACGCTAAAACGGTCGGCTAAGGCGGCTTTTAGCTGTGCGCACTCCGCGTGTGGAGACTCCTGAATATTTCGAAGTATGAAATCGGATACCGTTCCCGAGCTAAACCTATACGAGTTTCTTTTTCTGGTCCGGAAGGTTATTAACTAACGCGCATTTCTCTATAGCCTTAACCCGATTTTGAAATTTAGAATGTTCGCCGTCAAAAATAGGGACAAAATCCGTCGCACCGTGTAATCCTAAATTTACTAATTGTTCTGAAATGCTTTTAAAAAGTACTTTGAAATCATCTCCATCTTCGAAATTTTCCATGTTGTTTGACTAAGAATAAAGAGAAATAGTCAAAAATATTCACTTACTATTTGTTGTTGAGCCGTATAGTGGTTTTCTTTCGTGTTGATCCTGATCACGTGCGCCAAAACGACCTCTGTCGTATAATAACTCAAAACACACAGCTTAGTTCATAAGATATTTAATACATAGTCTGACAGCATAGCGAGCCGACGGCTATTGCGGGTCTGCCTACAATAGTGTAACTCCCCTCTTTATATAGAGCCTTCCTAACTCTTACACAAACAGTGACCTGTGTATCCTTGACAGGCGGTTACGTATATCGTAGACAGATAGTACATTAAGATGTAACATGTCATTCAGGATACTTCATATATACGTGGACAAACCCCGACCTAAGAATAATATCCATTATTCTACACTTTTAAACGCATCCAACTCAACAAGAAGTCAAGAACTGGTCCTTCCAGGAGTAATAACCTTGCGTGTATGTATCCGTGTCATACACCTGACACGTAAAATAACCAAGCGGTATTTTTGGAAAGAGCTCGGGTATTGCACCAGGACTCCTTTGTATCTAACTTTTTATGCTCGCCAAATAGTTAGTTCTGCACGTCGAGGGTAAATAAAAACAAACAAACAAATCCATGTACAGCTCATCAAGGTAAATGCCATCTTTGATAGCAATTTCAGTGTACACTGTTATACTTGCTTCTGTATTAACCCTTTCCCACATATACACACTATCTGATGCGTCTGCAGCAGACACTTTTTGAAAACATAATGCCGCAAAAGAAGTTAATGTTCAAAATAAGCAATTTCTCCCTCTGTCACAATGTTTTTCAACATTTTTCAGTAATTAATTCATTCATTTATAGGGATTTTCTGTGTTTTGGCAGATCTGTTGTATGTGGGAAAAGGTTAAACTTCTTTTATTGTATTCAGTTTCTAGATAATGCAAATTCAGTTTAACTTTCCCCTACATACATTATTATGCTACTAATCTGTGCAAAAATTTGGACATTTTCCACGTATTATTGAATACACTTTAACCTTTTACCACATACAACAAATCTATAGCAAAAAAATATAATTATGGAAAACCAGCGTTAAACAATCATTTCAAAAGTCGTCTCCTGCAGATGCGTCAACATGTGTCCTAATAAAAATAATAAAATAACACGTCCTTTACATTGATTTATAAACATGTGACCATGACCTTAGTGTGATCTTTTACAATCAAATATCACCATTGTCTTTTGATGACCTTCACCATGACTTTTTGACCTTCTTTCTTTATTTTGGAGAGCAATGTAATTAGGGCCCTAAAACACTTACTCAGGTGAGCGATATAGGGCCATCATGGCCCTCTTGTTCATTTAAACCCTATATTGTGATACTCAGAAGGATCTTGAGTTGTGTTAAGCCTTCCCACATACAACAAATCGATAGCTTACGTCTTTGAATCAAAAGGAACAAATCTATAAGGGAAAATTTAATAATTGAAAAGAGTTGAAACATTGTGGCAAAAGTCATCTGCTGCAGAGGCATCAGAAAGTGTCTGTATGTGGGAAAGGGTTAACACAGAGTTACACAGATGCCTAGATGAGCTTTAAACTTGGTTTACTCATCTCAGCTCATCAATATCTCTCTCGTTTTTCATTTAGGCCCTTAACCCTTTTCCTCATACGACAATTCTGCAGCAGACGACTTTGAACTTATTTTGTCAAAACATGGAAAATCTCCATAGTTGAATGGATAACCTATGACAAAAAGTGGAAAACATTGTGGCAAAAAGGAGAAATTGCACGTTTTGTGCAATGTTTTCTTTTGTCACTATGTTTTCAAAAAGCCATCATCTGCTGCAGAGGCGTCAGAAAGCGTCTATGAGGGAAACGGTTAATTGTGGCACTTAGAAGAATTGTCTCAATGATACCATTAATTACCGGGTACATATACTCACACCACAGGGCTCAGAGGTCAAATACGGATTTGGAGGTCAATTAGGGAATTCCATCATGAACTAAAGAGATCTTACTATGTAATGAATTATACAAGTTTATATATATATTTAACCGTTTCCCACTTGCAGACATGTCTTGGCATCTCCGCAGCAGACAACTTTTAAAAACATTGAGGCTAGAATTGAATTTCCTGATGAGTTTTCTGCTGCAGTTGTGTCAAAATGCATCTACATGTGAGAAAGGGTTTAATAATATGCCTTGAATAATATGAGAAAACTAGTGTTAACCATTTCCCTCATACGACAACTCTGCAGCAGACAACTTTAACCATATTTTGTCAAAAAAAAGAAAATCTGTATAATTGAATGGATAACCTATGACTAAAAGTGGAAAACATTTCTTCTTTTGTCACTATGTTTTCTAAAAGCCGTCTGCTACAGAGGCGTTAGAAAGCGTCTATATGAGGGAAAGGGTTAAGTTTGAGTGGTGCATGGGGAAGGGTCAAGAATATAGAAACTTGGCATATGCATTTTGTGTCATAATGCGTCTGCATAAATATGAGAAAGTGTTTACTTCACAACGGATGAATGTTTTGTTTGTTCAATTTTTTTTCAGATTTTAAACAGTTCCTCCATAAAGAAGACTTCGCCCAGGGTCAGAGAATACCCAAGATTCTCCATCAAATCTGGAGCGATGATATTATCCCCGACCAGTTTGTCGAACATGTGAAAAGCCTTTTAAAGTACAACCGGTACCCCGAGTGGGAATACTATTTTTGGACGTTGGATGCCGGCCAGAAATTCATCGCACAGAACTATCCAAAGCTGCAAAAAATGTACACTGCATCAAGTATGTAAAATGTCGATCAAAACTTTTAACAACCATTCCCAAAACAACAAATCGACCTCAGCATAATTTGTTAAACCTTTCCCTCATACCACAATTCTGCAGCAGACGACTTTGAACATATTTTGTCAAACAATCAAAAATCTCTATAACTGAATGGATAATCTATGACTACAAGTGGAAAACATTGTGACAAAAGGATAATTGCTTGTTACGAGTAATTTCTTCTTTTGTCACTATGTTTTCAAAAAAGCCGTCGGCTGCAGAGGCATCAGAAAGCCTCTATATGAGGGAAAGGGTTATCAATGGAATACTTCTGAAAATTAAATTGAATCATTGATTAGATTTAATAAGAAAAATAGTGTCAAAAGGTAAAATATGAAAAATAAAAAGATCAGTCGGAACTATCTGAAGTAGAAAATGCACGATGCATCAGGTATGTTAATCTTTTCACACTCGCAGGTGCAATTGTATGCATCAGCAGCAGGCGACTTTTGAAATATTATGTCAGAAGAAGAAATTGCTCCATTGCAACAATGTTTCCTTTCAATTCTATTTAATTATAACATTCATCTATTGAGATGTTGCCTTCTTTTTATCTAATTGTTAACTAAGATGTCTGCTGCAGACTTGTTGTATAAAGGGTTTGTTTAAACATCATGGTAATTTTCTCACTAGAAAATTATGATTTTTAACATCCCTCAATAGTTGGTTCAGTCTCACTTTGCCAACTTTCTAGCTCACCTACGCACGAAGTGTAAGGTGAGCTATTGTGATCACATTTTGTCCAGCGTCCATCCGTCGTGCGTCGCCAACATTTGAGCTTGTTAACACTCTACAGATTACATTTTGCATCCAATTTTCATGAAAGTTTATCAGAACATTCATCTACATCAAATCTTAGACAAGTTTGAAACTGGGCCATATGAGGTCAAAAACTAGGTCACTAGGTCAAATTGAAGGGAAATCTTGGTTACACTCTGGAGGCCACATTTTCAACTTGAGCATGTTGAAACTTTATCAGAATGTTTGTCTTGGTGATATGTAGGTCAAGTTCGAACATGGGTCATGTTGGGTCAAAAAGAAATTTTGTCAAAATGTTCGAATATGGGTCATATTGGGTCAGAAACAAGGTCACTGGGCCAAATTGAAGGGAAATCTTGTTAACACTGTAAAGCCGCATTTATTGCTTCAGCAGCTTAACATTTTGTCAGAATGATGAGCTGAATGATATCTAGGCCAAGTTCGAATATGGGTCATGAAGGGTTGAAAACTAGGTCACTAGGTCAAATTGAAGGGAAATCTTGTTAACACACTACAGGCTACATTTTCATTCTGAGCCTGTTGGAAACTTTATCAGAATGTTTGTCTTGATGATATTGAAGGGAAATCTTGTTAACACCCTAGAGGTCGTAATGTTTGCTTCAGAAGTTTGAAATTTTGTCAGAATGTTTGTCTTAAAGATATCTCGATCAAGTTTAGATATGGGTCATATTGGGTCAGAAACTAGGTCATTAGGCTTAATTGAGGGAAAATCTTGTTAACGCTGTAGAAGCCGCATGTTTTGCTTCAGCAGCTTGAAATTTGGTCAGAATGTTGAACTGAATGATATCTAGGCGAAAATGGGTCATGAAGGATCAAAACTAGGTCACTAGGCTAAATTGAAGGAAAGTTTTGTTAACACTGGTGGCCACATTTTTTGCTACAGCAACATGACATTTAATGAGAATGTTTAAATGATATCTAAACAAGTTAGAATATGGGTCATGTAGGTTCAAAAACTAGGTCACTAGGCCAAATTGAAGGAAAATCTTGTTAACACTTTGAATGCCGCATTTTTTGCTTCAGCATCTTGAAATCTGGTCAGAATGTTTGTCTGAATTATATCTAGGGCAAGTTCGAATATGGGTCATATTGGGTCAGAAACAAGGTCAATAAAGGAAAATATTGTTCAAACTCCGGAGGCCGCATTTCTACTTTGAGAAAGTTTTCTTGATGATATCTAGTCCATTTTGGAATATGGGTCATATCAGGAAAAAAAATATAGATCACTAGGCCAAATGAAGGAAAATCTTGTTAATACTGGATGTTGCATACAGAATAATTGGCTTGATGTGTTTTGCATTGCAGAACATTGTATAATTAAGGTGAGCAATCCAGGGCCATCGTGGCCCTCTTGTTTATTGTTTAGTCAACATTTTAGTCTCACTTTGCCAACCAATTATTTGTCAACACCTCAGTCTTACCTGTAATAACAAGTGGGGAAAATGGACAACTCTGTCTACCTAGTAGATGAATTGGTTTATTTTTTTATAAGAATAAAACGAAAAGTGATGTAGATATATATATTGAAATGCTTATGATTTAGCAGACGACCTTTGAAAACATTGTGACAATAAAAGAAATTTCTTATGATATTACTTATATTATATTCAATATTTATACTATCGCTCAGAGATTTTCCTTAGTTTGATGCATGTGTATACATATACAATCAGTGTTTCTGCCTCTGCAGCATAGTACCTGTGAAAAAAGCTGCGGAAAATAATGCATTTTTCTTTTTTTTTTACAAATAAATAAACTTTGGTTGCTGTGAATGTATTAAATCAAGATCATTTGTTGTTCTTTCTATATAACTTCTAATAGCACATATATATTTGTACTGTCCATATATCAGACATCGACATATGACAGTTCTGTTAGATTGTCTGGTGTGTCGAATATAAGTATTCTCTCATCATCAGAGAGAAGGCCATTTTCCCCAGTAGACACCACATCTAACACTATTTCGTCACATATATTTGATAGGACTGGGCTGATTTTTGTTCTATGACTGATATAAAAGAAAAACTACAATGAAATTGTGAAAAGTTGCTGGTAGTATATATACAAAATAGAAAATAGTTCATGAGCAATTTATCCTTTTGCCACACTGTTTTCAACTTTATGCAATTATTGGTATACTATTTACAGAAATATTTCCATTTTTTTGACTAAATGTTTTCAAAGTAGTTTTCTGCAGACGTGTTTCAAGTGTGAAAAGGTTTAAACCAAGAAAAGTATTATACATTAACCCTTTCCCTCATATGACAATTGACCCTACGACCTTGCTTTGAATGACAGCTGGCCTGATAGTTATTGACCAATTAGAAGCAAGCCGTTGCCTGAAAAGCGCATGCCAAATCGCGTCCGCCATTTTGTCAGACAAACAACCGAGTTTGTCTAAAATCGACAGAAAGTTAAAAACCCCAGAAATTATGAATTTCATTGAAGTTATTTTATAAGATAACCACTCAAACTTAAGAAGAAGATAACAAAGGTGTTCCTGGGGGGTTTGTTTGATACCCAGAACGTTTAAATGCTGCAAAGTGTGTTGTTTTTCTCAAGCCGTAGACAAACTGCAAAACATGTTTGAGGTGGATAAAGTTGTGCGGAAGACCTCATTCTCACCTTAACATCGACAGAATGAATTCAAACAGATGCGTTTGGACCAAGGTAAATAAAATCAGTTTGAAGATCTTGTCTTTTTTGGAGTCATTTTATTTTTAATCGACAGAGCTTGGCTTGCACACGTAGTTACATGTGGGTGGGGTAAAAATGACGTTTTGTAAAAAATATTCGCTTTGATTACTATTCCCGTAACTTACATTAATATAGAACATACATTCTTCAAAAAGTATTCATGTTACGTGCTCTTTATCATGGAATTGTTCCTTGTCTGACAATTGTGAGATTCGGGGGAAAAAAGAGTTTTCTAAAACAAAGTCTTCAAAAGTGCATAGAACATTTCATAGTTTCATGTACTGGAATCAAATATAAATAAAATAGATACATAGGACTCGTACATAGGACAGTCATTTAATTATGCAAGATGAAAGTAAAATATATCTGTCTTTTAAACAAAGTTTCATTATGAAAACAAATAGTGTACTTACATTTTTTTTATAAATTATCCTGTATCATGAGCTTGTAAATAGGACATTGTACTAGTTGACTTTTGTTAACAGTGAAGATCCAGATCAGCATGTGCATCTGCCCAGTGGGATCAACAAATAAATCATCCACATTTATGATTATAATTACTCTAGCTTGTTATTTCCAAATTGTGTAGATTCTGCTGAAATTAAGTAAATGGAGTATAAGAGGATGATCTGATCCAGCACTGTTTAGAAATGCCAATTTTAAATTTTTCCCATATATATTCAACCTCGAATAATCTTTGATAACATAGTTAATGCATTTGCAGCTTAATTCTTAACATGTTTATCCTTTTATCTTTTCAATGATCTGACCAGTTCAACAGAAGGGAATCAAGATCCATTACCAGAAGACATTATAATTATAGCCCAAAGCCTGAAATCTGTCATCCGCCACCAGGAAAAAGAAGATGCCTGAAAATGTGCCAGTTCTGAGTAAGTTTGTCATGTAATTTATACACATCCTCTCTTTCTGAATGCGAACTGAGCTGATATGCATAGTCATTTTGAGGGAATTGATTGATTGGGGTGTAGCAGAAAAATTCCGAATCATTTCAGCAAAAATATTTCTATAAATCTAAGTATAATTATTGAATAAAGAAGAAAATATTGAAAACAAAATGGAGAATTAGTTCATTATCACCAAGCCCACTTTGGATTGACACAGGCAAAGAGCATATTTAAATGATTCAATTTGGTGCATGGACATATATTTGTAAATAATTTGTGGAATAACTTCTTCACACAGATTGTATTCATGTATTTAACCCTTTCCACATACAGCAAATATGCAGCAGATGATTTTGAAACTAGAATTGGGGGAAAAATATAAATGAAATTATCATCAAGGAATACATCAAGAGTTTAAAACATTGTGAAAAAAGGAGAAAGTGATCCTAAAAAGAAAATATTTTTGTCAAAATGTTTACAGTGTCACCTGCTCAATATGCATCAAAATGAGGGAAAGCCTTAAAATGGAACATGACATTTTGAGGCTTGTTAACCCTTTCCCTCATATAGGAGCTTTCTGAAGCCTCTGCAGCAGACAGCTTTTTGAAAACAAAGTGACAAAAGAAGAAATTGCACAAAACGTGCAATTTCTCCTTTTGCCACAATGTTTTCCACTTATTGTCATAGGTTATCCATTCAATTATGGAGATGTTCTATGTTTTGACAAAATACGTTCAAAGTCGTCTGCTGCAGAATTGTCGTATGAGGGAAAGGGTTAACTATGTTTGTGTTAACAGGATTGTACCAAAAAATACTAATTATGGGTGGTACTCAACTTGTATTATGTAAATGTAATCAAGGGGCATTATCACATTTCCTCCATACATGCAAACAAACATTGTGGAAAAAGAAATTGCCCTTTAATAGCCATTCTCTGTAAGCATTTGAACTCCCATATAGGGAGTGTGGCACGCATGGTCACGGATTTTGTTCAAACTTCACACGTTTTCTCAACTTGATGAAAGAAATGGAAAATGGCAAAAAAACCTTTGCAACCAGCTCTCGTTTTTTATAGGACTGATTTCAATGGAAAATTCACTAAATTGTCCAATCAGTTTTTAGCATAAATGAAGATATATATGCAAAAGTTAATATTTGGAATTTCTAACACTAGTTTTCTGAATAGTTCACTGATGTCAACATGTGGAATAAGTTTAAGCAATATCCGTGACTATGCATTCCGAAAAAGTTTAAATGCTTACAGATAATAGCTATTAAGTCATTAAAGCACATTTTCTAATATTCTTATAATTTCCTATAAAACATATATGTTGGTTCATTCATGTTATTGTTGATACTACCTTTTTACAAAGGTAGTGAAAATTCATCTGAGATGAAAATCTATGCCATCGAAAAAAATGCTAAATTAATGAAATTTTGGATTGCTTTTATACCACATTTCTAAGATTACTCTAGATAGCATTGGCCAAACATAATTGAGGAACCATTCCATGTATTTTGTATGGAAATTTACATAAAATACATTATTATTTATTAGAGACAGAGTACTATTAAGAAAATGTCTAGGCAAAAGCGCAGAAAACCCCTTTAAATGAAAGAACAATTATTGAATAGAGTTGAAAACGTGGTGAAAAAAAGGAGGAATTACTCGTTTTGAGCAATTTCTTCTTTTGTCGTCATGTTTTCAAAAAGCTGTCTACTACAGAAGTGTCAGAAAGACTATATGAGGGAAAGGGTAAAGGAGATTTAAGACTTTTTCTAAAGGAGGTTTTTAATTTTATATACTGCAAATTCGATTTTTTTGGGAAAGAGTTAAATTTATACAAATAAATGTACTAAAACAAGTTAATGTCAAATTGCAAGCAATACAAGAGTCCCCTACCGTACCATTAAACTCTAAGTGTGACCTTGACCTTTGGTGTGAGCCGGACAAGGTATAGTCCTATAAAATAGTACTCATTTTGACCTTTGACCTCTAAGTGTGACCTTGACCTTTGAGGTACAGTCCTGGGTCTTGTGCGCAATACGCCACCTAATCATGAGGGAAAGGGTTAAGGAGATTTCAGACTTTTTCTAAAGGAGGTTTTCAATTTTGTATACTGCAAATTTGATTTTTTGGGGAAAAAGTTAAATTTATACAAATAAATGTACTAAAACAAGTTAATGTCAAATTGCAAATTACTAGAGTCCCCTACCGGATCATTGACCTCTAAGTGTGACATTGACCTTTGAGGTACAAGCCTGTGTATTGTGTGCCACATGCCACCTTATCATGGTGAACATGTGTGCACATTAACTTGGGAATCCTAAGATGCATGGTTAAGATGTGAGCCCGACAAGGTATAGTCCTATAAAATAGTACTCATTTTGACCTTTGACCTCAAAGTGTGATCTTGACCTTTGAGATACAGGTGCGGATCATGTGTTCAACACACCACCTAATCATGATATACATGTGTACCCAGTAACTTAGGAATCCTATGATGCATGGTTGAGATGTGAGCCGGACAAGGTATAGTCCTATAAAATAGTACTCATTTTGACCTTTGACATATAAGTGTGACCTTGACCTTTTAGGTACAGGTCTGGGTCTTGTGTTCAACACGCCACCTAATCATGGTGAACATGTGTGCCCAGTAACTTAGGAATCCTATGATGCATGGTTGAGATGTGAGACGGACAAGGTATAGTCCTATAAAATAGTTCTCATTTTGACCTTTGACCTCTAAGTGTGACCTTGACATTTGAGGTACAGGTGCGGGTCTTGTGTTCAACACGCCACCTAATCATGGTGAACATGTGTGCCCAGTAACTAGGAATCCTATGATGTATGGTTCAGATGTGAGCCGGACAAGGTATAGTCCTATAAAATAGTACTCATTTTGACCTTCGACATGTAAGTGTGACCCTGACCTTTGAGGTAGAGGTCTGGGTCTTGTGTTCAACACGCCACCTAATCATGGTGAACATGTGTGCCCAGTAACGTAGGAATCCTATGATGCATGGTTGAGATGTGAGCCGGACAAGGTATAGTCCTATCAAACAGTACTCATATTGACCTTTGACCTCTAAGTGTGACCTTAAAAGTTGAGGTACAGGCCTGGGTCTTGTGCGCGACACACCGCCTCATTATGGTGGACATTTGTGCCAAGTTTCTTTCAAATCCGATGATGCATGATTAAGATGCGGGCCAGACAAGGTACAGTCCTATCAAACAGTACTCTTATTGACCTTTGACCTAAGTGGGTCCTTGACATTTGAGGTACAGGCCTGGGTCTTGTGCACGATTCGTCGCCTCATTATGGTGAACGTTTGTGCCAAGTTTCTTGGAAATCCTATGATGGATGGTTAAGATGCAGGTTGGACAATGTAATCCTATCAAACAGTACTCATTTTGACCTCTAAGATGGTTAAGATGCGGGCCGGACAAGTTTAGGTGGGACTGGCGGACGGATAGACAGACGGAATCGACCAAACCTATATTCCCCAAACTGGTCTAGGGGACTTAAAATGTCTGTCTCTCTACATCCAAATACAAAGAATTGCATAAGTAAATAATCCAACAACAGGAAAGGTTCAATTTCCTCTGTTGTTCCATTGTTTACTTTTTGCACTTCTAGGGAAAATTATAGTTGTGTTCAATTCTGTGTCTGATATATAGATACTCATATATTTAATTAATTGTTGGTAAACCCATTACCTGACCTATATGTGTACTTTTTAAAGTCATCTAATGCAGATTTATTGTATATTGGAAAGGGTCATACAGGATATGGGTTGGATCACTGTAGTTTAACCTTTATTTATTTCAGGTGTAGATCCAATAAATATGGTTGTCTGAAATCAGAAGACCACAATCGTCAGAGACAGCTTGACAGATGTGACCACTTGATCTAGTTTTACCCAGGAACTAAGGACAATGCCTGTATTTTTTCATTGAAAGTTAGAGAACAAGGAATAATACACCAGGAAAGAATCTCATTTGTCATATCTCTCATTTGTCATTCTCCTTTTCCCCAAATCCTCTCAAAGTATGTACCAACTACAATGCTCATCCTTATTTAAAAACATCATCAGAAGAATAGGGGCACATTTTGATAGAGTATAGAATAAGACAATGGATAAAGATTAACCATTAAGCTGATGTCTTATCTTGACTTTTTAAAATGAAAATAAGTATGACAATTGTTGACAAACTTGTATAAAAATGTTTACAATGAAGAAAACGTTTTTAGACATTTTGAAAGTATTAACCTTTTCCAACATACAACTAGTTTGCACCAGAAAAATGAAAACATATGAGCACAAATATGTAAAACCTTAAAAATAGGAAGTGTAAGTCCTGCAAAACAAGTTGAAAACACTGTGGCAAAAGTAGAAACAACTCATCATGAGCAATTTCTACTTTTGCCATAATGTTGCCAAAAGTCATCTGCTGCAGAGGCATCAGGAAGAGTGTTGGAGAGGTTTGATATTGTGTACATGTAATTCAGTACAGCTTTGAAATATTATGAGAAATAAATAATCATAAGGAAACGCATTTGTTAACTTGGATATATTATTGTGTTCAAAATATATTGTCTATATATTACCACTAAGAAAGGGTAAAACCTTTGGAAAATGACTTGCTTGTGCACCAACGCTAAGTTCCCACTTGGATACATTGATTGATTGTGAACTATTATTACATCGAAAACGAAGCGTATCATTCAGAATATGTGAGTACGTACCTCCATTTTCAGTCTTTGATACTTCTCGGGCATGCGCAATACCACATAACGGAACGAAACGAATCGATGGCGAAAATTAATTTATACAGGTTGAGTTCGAATTTTTTACTCGCTTTCTGTTACTCAGTTAGATTATTGAAATACGTAATATAGCTCAAACGTGTTTATTTAATGTAAACTATGCGATTATTCGCTTCTCTTTGCTTCTAATTAACGTCAAATTTGAGCAATTATACTGCTTTAACTTGGATATATTACTGTGTTCAAAATATATTGTCTATATATTACCACTAAGAAAGTGTAAAACCTTTGGAAAATGACTTCCTCCATCCTCGGTACCCAGGCTATTCATAAAATATATGATACCCTGGGCAAATTGGCTAGCGAAATTAAGTAAAGCATGCGCCACGATTTCCTACGTAACAACACTGTCATTTTAGTATCGCAAAATGTTTGTGTCATGCGGCCAATCAAAGGACTGCATTTCACCTCATAAATTATTCATGAGTACGAGATTTATACAGCCAATTTGCCCAGGGTATCATATATTTTATGAATAGCCTGGGTACCGAGGATGGACTTCCTCGTGCACCCACGCTAAGTACCCACTTGGATACAGATTTACATACTTTGAACCTTCTATGACCAATTTCGAACAGTGCTGAATGAGATCAGATGCAAAGAAATCAGTTTGCACCTGTCTGGGATGCTAAATGGTGTTTTTTGGAGAGCCTCACTGGAATGTTCTGGGAAAAGGAGGAATTCTTAAAATGAGTGGATCAAGGCAAACCAACCTTGAAGTAATTTTAACAAGTGTACATAACAATCTGCCATTGCATCCATGTTGAATGATCAAAATGGTTACCGGTACAAGTTTCCTGTGACTTTCTATGACTAAATGGTGAATGGTAAACAACCATATCAATCTGAAGTTATACACAGGTCAATCCAGATATTCATAGGCACAAATGCCTTAGGCTTGGTTCCCAAAGTTGATTGATTGATTGATTGATTGTGGTTTAACGCAGTTTTCAACACTTGTTCAGTCATATATCAGTTCATCTTCTCATGTGTTTCATTACACCAGTACTCCACACAACATACTTTCCAAGCAACTGGCTGCTTTTCCAAATAGACTCTTATCCCATCAGTGAAAGACGAATGACGTTTGTCACAGTGACTTTTGTCAAACTTCGGAAAGAATGTTGGCCGACGGGGTTCAAACTCACAAACCTTGGACGAGCTTGACAGCCCGCGTCGCTACCGACTGACCTACCCGGGCTCCAAAGAGCATCACTTAAAGAATAATGTTTCAAACATTATTGTTATCGATCAACATCTATGGAATGCTACGATGCTACCTCTAAACAGTATCTGCATATGTGTTTATCTATATTTTCGGGCGGTCAATTTATTCTCCCTTTCTAGTCTTGTTTTGGGTTGATAAATGCAACCTGGATTACTGGTTCCGGCTGAATCTTGAGTCCTCTTGGAATATTTCATTGCTAGGATAAGGAGGTACTGCACAGTTTTGCTGGAACACTGGTGAACCCCATAAGCTGCCTGCCATTGGTGTATAGCTTGAATCAAAGCAACCATATGCATATGAAGCCCCTGTTACCTGTAATCAGAATAACGTTTTAAGAATCTGTGCATTCAGTTCCGAATACAATAATGAGAAAGCGTGAAAAGCAGTCAAATTCTTGCTGTCTACCAGTGTAGCAATTTAATTTGAATAAAGTATGCTAAGTGATCTTAACCTTATCTACAGGATTAGAACTACTATATAAACAACCCCTGATTTCTAATTTTAAATTGTTACAAATTGAAATCATCCGTATAATAGGGTAAGCTTGAAAACATTGTTGGGAAAGGAGAGATTGTAAGTTAGCTGTAATATTAAAAAAGGCAAGTATAAAAAGAGAAGGGAATACAAGATATAAAGAAATACATCAATCAATTGTGAAATACCCATCTCTTTTATCATAATACTATAGATAGAGGCTATTTATAGTAACACGTTATTTTATTGTCGATATTGTATGGTTTACTGGACTTGTACTTGACTGTTTTACTCAACATTCCTCTCATAATGCTAAACTTAAGGTAACAAGTGGATTTAATAATGAATATTATTATTTTTCTCTTACCATGCTAGACAAGAACATAGCGCACACAACACTCTGTCTACGGAAATGTCGACACTGACAGTATGCTGTTTCTCCGACCTATGCTAGCTCCGTAACACTTCGCTGTTGTAATATTACGATGTTGTCATCCATAACCTTTCTAACATCATGAAAATACAATTCGCTTAAATACTTAAAGCCTTGCTGTTTTGATTTGAACGCAATAGTACTGCCATAATAGCGAAAATACAGGTGGGACGTGAGTGTAGTTATCAATACGATACATCACTTTCGCCGACATTTCTTGTTTATTTGTCTAACATAACGGCGGTTGTTATGTACGCATGCGGTAAAGGTCGTAGGGTCAATTCTGCAGCAGGCGACTTTGAACATATTTTGTCAAAAATTAGAAAATCTCTATACTTGAATGGAAAACCTATGACTAAAAGTAGAAAACATTGTGGCAGAAGGAGAAATTGTCGTTTTGAGCAATTTCTTGTTTTGTCACATTGTTTTCAAAAAGCCGTCTGCTGCAGAGGCGTCTATATGAGGAAAAGGGTTAAATAAACTTATTCTATACTTAGAATTCAGGTATGTTTTGGACATCTTCGGATTTATCATCCTTTCCGCGGTATGAATACTACACTATCAATCTCTATTTCGTATACTGTTTATCACTGTGACAACGATTTAATCTGTTTGTTGTGATTCAAGGATATCTATGACGCCAGTGGGATATATACGTACAGGCGAATCCCTATGTACAATCGACAAACTCGCGCAAGGGATTATAAAGCAATCATTTAGCATATTTGAACATTTCCATAAAATTATTATCCCCTAGAATAACGAAGTTTGCGATGGGGATATAGATCGGGACCGTCCGTTTGTTCGTCCGTCTGTAACAACCTTGTGACCACTCTACACTGAACATCCTTCAACCGATCTTAACCAAACGTTGTATACAGTTAGTATATGGCAATGTCTAGAAACCTATTTATTGTCAAGGTCATAGGTTAAAGGTCAAGGTCAAAATTGGACTTGTAATACCGAGGGGATGCATCCACTTTGCGGTGCCCTTGTTTATAATTGTTTATTCTAAATGTATAAAGTCATGCCCTTTTTTTTGTTGTCTTCTACTGAGGCGTCAGAAAGCATCCGTATGTGGGAAAGGATTAAATACACACCATATGTATATATTCAGCCATTAATTCTTCATTATTTTACAAATAAGACCACCAAGGCGGACATTTTGCGGACAGTTGTTATATATCATTTTGGTGGAGTGTACTTTGACCTTGATGTTGTCGGCTTGCGACCTTTGGACCGCTTTGTGGAAAACCATGAATGCTCACTGGTTGGTCACATCCCAGAATTTTTTGTTGCATACGACCTTAAAATTGATTACAGAGCTGTGAATAATGCAATGTTTTTTGTGCCGTGCACGGCATCCTTTTTTCATGTTATTGGTTGAAAGGACTGAAAGCCGATCCGAGTCATGTTATTCTAACAATACGTGTCCCAAGTCCTCCAGAGTATCCAGAACCCTTGCTGATTGAACTTACTGATACAGGTTACAAAGTTGTGCCCGAAGTCGTCGATTATTATTTATTTGACTGCAAATACGATTCGATAGTTACAAAACTACTGGAGAGAAAATGTCTTGGAATTCTTTACCAGACGTTAGACATGCTTAAAAGAAGATTTGCGACGATTGGAAAAGAATGGGCCAAGAGAAGAGACTTGTTAATGAAAATGCATACACTTTTCATACATGGTATCATGCGAATGCACGAAAAGTGACGTCGGAACCTAAAAATAGAATATTCAACATTGCGCCACATGCTAAAATATATAATAGTTCTTTAGAGAGGCACTTTTGGAATAATTCTGAACTCATTTAACCCTTTCCAACATACAACAAACCTGCAGCAGAAGAATTGAAAACATGTAGACAAAAATATGAAATGTCTCTAATATAAAGCCCTCAATTATTTTATTATTTTACAGTAAGAATCACCAAGGCAGACATTTTGCGGACAGTTGTTATATATCATTTTGGTGGAGTGTACTTGGACCTTGATGTTGCTGGCGTGCGACCTTTGGACCGCTTTGTGGAAAACCATGAATGCTCACTGGTTGGTCCCATCCCAGAATTTTTTGTTGCCTACGACAAAAAAATTGATTACAGAACTGTGAATAATGCAGTGCTTTTGTGCCATGCACGGCATCCGTTTTTCAAGTTATTGGTTGAAAGGACTGAAAGCCGATCCGAGTCATGTTATTCTAACAATACGTGTCCAAGACCTCCAGAGTATCCAGAACCCCTGCTTATTGAACTTACTGATAACGGAAGCAAAGATGTGCCCGAACTCGTCGATTATTATTTATTT
This sequence comes from Serripes groenlandicus, assembly GCA_031761405.1. Classification (NCBI taxonomy): domain Eukaryota; kingdom Metazoa; phylum Mollusca; class Bivalvia; order Cardiida; family Cardiidae; genus Serripes; species Serripes groenlandicus. Next base: position 46,755,475 of record JASEVX010000002.1, on the reverse strand, counting down.
GACTGCAAATACGATCCCGCAGTTACACGTTTACTTGAGAAAAGATGTCTTGGAATTCTTTACCAGACGTTGGAACCTGCCAAACAGAAGATTTGCGATGATTGGAAAACAATGGGTCAAGAGAAGAAACTTGTTCATGAAAATGCATACACTTTTCATACATGGTATCATACGAATGCACGGAAAGTGACATCAGACCCTAAAAATAGAATATTCAACATTGTGCCTCATGCGAAAATATACACCAGTACATAAGAGGGACACTTTGGGAATAATACTTTACTCAGTTAGCCTTGTTTTCACACGTAAAAGCATCTGCAGAGACATTTTTTTTAAACAATTATCTTGGTGCCATAAGGGAACATTAATCTTAATGAGCACTTTCTGCTTTTGCCACAGAGCTTTCAAATCTATTCATTAATGATATATTCGTTTAGGTATCAGCTGTAGATTTGTTGTATATGGGAAAAGGTTGAAAGTGTCTGCTGTGAAGACATCTGATCAAGGAATTCTCAGGAACATTCATAGTTATAATGTGGATTCATAGTTGGAAATAGTGTATGAAAAGGAGCAATCAATTGGTTTTATTAGTTTCTCCTTTTCCCACCTCATCTGCTTCTGAAGTTTTTAATCCTTACCCACAAATCCGTATCAGATAACTCGGAAAACATCTATGCAAACATATAGAACTTTTCTATAAGTGAAAGTTTAATTATTGAAAAGAGTTGAAAATATTGTGGCAAAAGGAGTAATTTCTAATTGTGAGCAATTTTTATACGCCCGTTTTGAAAAAAAACGGGTAGTATTATGGCGAGGCATTGTCCGTCCGTCTGATTGTCCATATGTCTTGTAAGCGCAACTCCTACTTAACGGGTGCACCGATTCTGATGAAACTTGCAGTTGCAGTACACAACCTGAGGATGTGCATGAAGTAAGATTATCCCGGTCGGAAATAATTCAAGGGAGATAATTACCATTACTTAGTCCAATATTGCAATATGTGGCGACAGGTCTCGTAAGTGCAACTCCTCCTGAACGGCTGAACCGATACTGATGAAACTTTACACAGTTGCAGTACACAACCTCAGAATGTGCATAAAGAAGGATTATCCCGGTCGGAAATATTTCAAGGGAGATAATTGCCATTACTTAGTCCAATATTGCAATAGGGGGGTATCCTTTTGTGAGTTCACTCACAGTTTTAGTTGTATTTGACGCAAGAGACGTTAATGTCCAGTTTACAGCTGTATTTGACGCAACAGATATTAGTGTCTATTTTATAGTTGTATTTGAGCAAGAGACATTAGTGTCTATTTTATAGTTGTATTTGAACGTCTGTCCATTTTACAGCTGTATTTGACGCGAGAGATATTAGTTACGATTTTACAGCTGTTTTAAATGCAAGAGACGTTGGTGTCTATTTTATAGTTGTATTTGATGCAAGAGATATTAGTGTCTATTTTATAGTTGTATTTAACTGAAGAGACGTTAGTGTCTATTTTACTGCTGTATTTGACGCAAGAGACGATAGTGTCTATTTTACTGCTTTATTCAACTCAAGAGACGTTAGTATCTATTTTACTGCTGTATTCAACGCAAGAGACGTTAGTGTCTATTTTATAGTTGTATTTAACTCATGAGACATTAGTGTCTATTTTACTGCTGTATCTAACTCAAGAGACGTTAGTGTCTATTTTACTGCTGTATTTAACTCAAGAGACGTTAGTGTCTATTTGACGTTAGTGTCTATTTTACTGCTGTATTTAACTCAAGAGACGTTAGTGTCTATTTTACTGCTGTATTTAAGTCAAGAGACGTTGGTGTCTATTTTACTGCTGTATTCAACTCAAGAGATGTTAGTGTCTATTTTATAGTTGTATTTAACTCAAGAGACGTTGGTGTCTATTTTACTGCTGTATTTAACTCAAGAGACATTAGTGTCTATTGTACAGTTGTTTTTAACTCAAGAGACGTTGGTGTCTATTTTACTGCTGTATTTAACTCAAGAGACGTTAAGTGTCTATTTTACTGCTGTATTTAACTCAAGAGACGTTAGTGTCTATGTTACTGCTGCATTTAACTCAAGAGACGTTAGTGTCTATTTTACTGCTGTATTTAAGTCAAGAGACGTTAGTGTCTATTTTACTGCTGTATTCAACTCAAGAGATGTTAGTGTCTATGTTATAGTTGTATTTAACTCAAGAGACGTTGGTGTCTATTTTACTGCTGTATTTAACTCATGAGACATTAGTGTCTATTTTACCGTTGTTTTTAACTCAAGAGACGTTGGTGTCTATTTTACTGCTGTATTTTACTCAAGAGACGTTAAGTGTCTATTTTACTTCTGTATTTAACTCAAGAGACGTTAGTGTCTATTTTACTGCTGTATTTAACTCAAGAGACGTTAGTGTATATTTTACTGCTGTATTTAACGCAAGAGACATTATTGTCTAATTTATAGTTGTATTTGACGCAAGAGACGTTAGTGTCTATCTTACTGCTGTATTCAACTCAAGAGACGTTAGTGTCTATTTTACTGCTGTATTTACGCAAGAGACGTTAGTGACTATTTTACTGCTGTATTTAACTCAAGAGACGTTAGTGTCTATTTTATAGTTGTATTTAACTCAAGAGACGTTAGTGTCTATTTTATAGTTGTATTTAACTCAAGAGACGTTAGTGTCTATTTTATAGTTGTATTTGACGCAAGAGACGTTAGTGTCTATTTTACTGCTGTATTCAACTCAAGAGACGTTAATGTCTTTTTTACTGCTGTTTTTGACGCAAGAGACGTTAGTGACCATTTTACTGCTGTATTTAACTCAAGAGACGTTAGTGTCTATTTTATAGTTGTATTTAACTCAATAGACGTTAGTGTCTATTTTATAGTTGTTTTTGACGCAAGAGACGTTAGTGTCTATTTTACTGCTGTATTCAACTCAAGAGACGTTAGGGTCTATTTTACTGCTGTATTTGACGCAAGAGACGTTAGTGACTATTTTACTGCTGTATTTAACTCAAGAGACGTTAGTGTCTATTTTATAGTTGTATTTAACTCAAGAGACGTTAGTGTCTATTTTATAGTTGTATTTAACGCAAGAGATATTTTTGTCTATTTTACTGCTGTATTTAACTCAAGAAACGTTAGTGTCTATTTTATAGTTGTATTTGACGCAAGAGACGTTATTGTCTATTTTACTGCTGTATTTAACTCAAGAAACGTTAGTGTCTATTTTATAGTTGTATTTAACGCAAGAGACATTATTGTCTATTTTACTGCTGTATTTAACTCAAGAAACGTTAGTGTCTATTTTATAGTTGTATCTGACGCAAGAGACATTATTGTCTATTTTATAGTTGTATTTGACGCAAGAGACATTATTGTCTATTTTATAATTGTATTTGATGCAAGAGATGTTATTGTCTATTTTATAGTTGTATTTGACTCGAGAGATTTTAGTGTCCATTTTGCGGCTGTATTTGACGCGAGAGACATTAGTTACGATTTTACAGCTGTTTTAAACGCAAGTCTAAAAAGAGACGTTATGTCCTTTTTTAGACTTAACATTTTTGTCCGGCCTACTACTCCTACAAGGTATAAGATATTGATGCCAAACTTGGTAGAAATAATCACCAGCACATGCTATTGTATGCACCCAAAACGGAGGTAATTCCGTACCTATTTCCTAGAGTAATGCCCCTTTTTAGACTTAAACAATTTCCAAAATTCACTTTTCCTTCAATATCTGTAGAACTGTTACAGATGTTATTTTGAAAATTGATATTTGTGTTTAGTATCATAAGACAACATCACATACCAAGTTCCGTAAATGTGACTGTTATTTTGACAAAATTAATCATTGTGACAAATAGAGACATTGCTCATTATGGTTTCAAAAGACGTCTGCTTCAGAGGCGTCGGAAAGCGTCTACATGGGGGAATTTAGGGTTAAGGTTGATTTAGCATCATCACATCAGAAGTGAGATTAAAATTGTTTAAATAAATTTTAAAAGTTTCTTTATAAGGGAACAGTAAACTTGTTACTGGACTGATCATGTGTTATGACACTTGACCCTTTCCCACATACAGCAATTCTGTAGCATACGACTTTGAAAATGTCTATTCAAAAATATGGTAAATCTCTATAAATGTAGGTATAATTACTGAAAAAATGTTGAAAACAAAGTGGCAAGGAGAAATTGATCATTCTCGTTTTGAACAATTTCTCCTTTTGTCACAATATTTTCAAAAGTCGTCTGTTGCAGATGCGTCTAAATGTCAAAGGGTTAAATGAATCCTCATTGAGATGATTCATTTCAAAACCCCACTTCATAGGATAAACAGATCAAATACATTGTATATAAACATTGAAAAATATTAACCCTTTCGCACAATATTATTAATCTGCAGCAGACAACTTTGAAATAATCCCAGTTCACCTACTCATGCATTTCTCACACCAGTACTCCACACAACAATCTTCCCAAGTAACTGGCTGCTTTTCCACACAGACTTAGCCCATTGGTGGAAGACGAATGACGCATGTCGCATTGACTTTTGTCAATCCTCGGAAAGAAAGTTGGCCGAGCCGGGATTCGAACTCATAACCCCTGGATTGACAGCCCGCGTCGCTACAGACTAAGCTACCGGGGCTCGACCCCAGAAAATTAAAGATAACTAATAAGTTAATAATTGAAAAAAAAAGAGTTGAAAACATTGTGGCAAAAGGAAAAGTGGTTCATTATGAGCCATATTCCCTATCGACACAATGTTTTCAAAAGTTGTCTGCTGCAAATATGTCAGAAAGCGTCTCTATGTGGGAAATGGGTAACACCCGCCCTGTAGCTTTTCCGGGGACTCGACTTTACAGAAAATACAAAAATACAAGGAAAATACAGTGAAACCATGGACAAAACCATGTAAAATGACAAGGAATTTAATGTTAAGATGCTGGAAATGGTCCAAATACTCCGGGGTCTACGGTACTATTCCAGGGTGTTCACAGAACCGTTCCAGCTAGTCCATGGAACCGTTCCGGGTTTTTCCATGGAATTTCCGGGTTGTCCAATTAAATGTACTGGATTTTCCATGGAAAGTGTCAGATTATCCCGAAGTATCCCTGGAACGTTGTTTGAATACTCTGGGGATTTTCCGTTGATTTTAGTAAGAGTCCCCGGAAAAGCTACAGCTGGGCACGGTGACCTTTCTCAACATGCAGAGGCTCTTTCTTATGACTCGTCAGAACATTGTGGCTAAAGGAAAAGTTATTTACTCATGATGAGCAAACTTTGTCTTAACCATTTCTCTCATACGACAATTCTGCAGCAGACGACTTTGAACATATTTTGTCAAAAAATAGAAAATCTCTATAATTGAATGGATAACCTATGACTAAAAGTGGAAAACATTGTGGCAAAAGGAGAAATTGCTCGCTTTGAGCAATTTCTTCTTTTGTCACTATATTTTCAAAAAGCCGTATATTTGGAATATAGTGACATCTAATACCCTTCTGCATATTGTACACTGATGGTGCTGAGTGTGACTTTTCTGGGAGTAAAACACTTGATTTTGGTGGATTTTGAGAATTGGACATAGCTACTTCATATTTTGTTGGATTAATTTCAAATTGTGAACACACATTTCATAAATAAAGTACATCAACATATCAAACAGGTTTCGGGGTAAAACATTTGTATTTGGTTATTTTTTTTTTAATTTCTTGTATTTTTTTTATCTTTGCGGTTTGCTCAATTTTTTTTTTTTTTTTAATTTCTTGTATTTTTTAACTTTGCACATTTGTATTATTTTTGTTTGTTTTTCATTTCTCGTCCAGCTAATTATTATTCTTTTAAATTTCTTGAACTTTGCGTTTAGGTCAATTTTTTTTTTTAATTTCTTGTATTTTTTAACTTTGTATTTTTTAATTTCTTGTTTAAAATCAATTGTGTTTAGCTGAAAGTTAAAGTTTTGTTAATTTATTTTTTGTCTTTTACACTTGCATTGATAGTCAAAGCAGGGGACAGCGAGACATTTAATTACGCGTAATTAATTCTTGTCTTCTCGCATTTGATTACGTCCATGGGAAAATATACAAGTTGGCAATTTTTCTTTTTCTCACGATGTTTTCAAATGTTGTCCGCGGCATACGTGTCATACTGCGACGTCAGCTGCGATAGGATTAAACTTGGAATGAGTTTCAAGTGTTTTGAAAGGAAAATATGTTGGTGTTATACATTTTGTATATTAATTTTTAGCTCAAGTTTACTAGTTTTAGCTTTCAAAGCATTATTTGTAGTATTTCATCTCTAATTATACACTTTCCCACATACAACAAGTCTGCAGCAGACCACTTTGTAAACATATTGGCAAACTTGAAAAATCACTGAAAATGAAAGTATACTAATTTATCAAATTTAAAGCATTGTGGCTCATAGAGCAATTTCTACTGTTATCCCAATGTTTTCAAAAGTGATCTACTGCGCATGCGTCAGAACGCATCTGTATGGGGAAAGGGGTTTAGTAAGTCCATGGGAAAATATACAAGTTGGTTTTTGTGGACAGAAGATCCAGATCTCAAGTGTTCACATTGTACTTAACCCTTTTCCACATGCAGACGAATTTTGACTTAATAGCAGCAGATGACCTCCGCAAACATTGTGGCCAAAGGTGAAATTACTCATGATAAGCAATTTTTCCTTTGGCCACAATTTTTTCAACTTTATTTACCAATTAAGCTTTCATTTATGGAGATTTTTCAGGTTTTCAAAGTCGTCTACTGCAGATTTGTTGTATGTGAGAAAGGGTTAAACAACTGTAGAAACTTATATCAATTTTTGTGTAATTTATGATTAGACAGAGCAGAATGGAGAGGTAATCTGAATCATTTGTATTTCTCTTTATGTTTGATGTACTCCTTTCCCGCATGCAGACGACACAATTTGACACATTTGCAGCACACGTCTTTTGCTGTGTTATGTCTTCAAGTGGGTATGTAGAGCCTTTGGAATCCACAGCATAGCATCCACTTTTAGATCATGAAAACCCCTCCTTATCTGTCTGTTAACCCATTCCTTTATATAGGCGCTTTCTGATGCCTCTGCAGCAAACGGCTTTTTGAAAACATAGTGACAGAAGAAGAAATTGCTCAAAACAAGCAATTTCTCCTTTTGCCACAACGTTTTCCACTGTTAGTCATAGGTTATCCATTCATTCATAGAGATTTTCTATTTTTTGACAAAATATGTTCAAGGTCGTCTGCTGCAGAATTATTGTATGAGGGAAAAGAGATAAAAGTTGTGAATTTGTGAACTTCGGCAGTGAATGAGTTAAGTTTGAAAGATAATTATGTAGAAAGGTCACAAAAGTTCCTTGTTGTATCAAGTACCTGTAAGGCAGGGTGACACTTAGGGATCTCTTCTTAGAAGTATGTCTCTGTCTGTGTGTCTGTCTGTCATACTTGGCATCACATCATCATCATACTTACAGCAGATATAGCTAGATATCAGGATAATGGAACATAAAAATGAACATAACTCTAGCAAGCCTACTGTTTGAGTTATCTCCCTTGTTCAATTATTGTTGTTATGCCATTTTCTCAAATTACTCCAATATATCAACTTAAAACTTGTTTTGTAGATAGCTTGTGCCCTATAGAGTGTGCAGTGCATAATTATAATAGTTACATTTCCTAGATACCTAAATGTAAAGTATGAAGTATCTCCCTTTTTCATTTCTTCTTGGTTTTTCCATTTTCCCACATATTTACCAACATTTCAACTTTAAACTTAGTGATCGGTTGATGTTTAGTGCACAAGAACTCTTTATCTTGTCTGGCCTGTGAAATACTCTTATATTTAGTTTATCCCTTTCCCTCATATAGATGCTTTCTGACGCCTATGCAGCAGACGGCTTTTTGAAAACGTAGTGACTAAAGAAGAAAATGCTCAAAACGAGCATTTTCTCCTTTTACCACAATGTTTTCCACTTTTAGTCATAGGTTATCCATTCAATTATGGAGATTTTTTTTTTTTACAAAATATGTTCAACGTCGTCTGCTGCAGAATTGTCGAATGAGGAAAAGGATTATACATATTTATTTATCACGTCACATTTACAAACTATTTGCATTTGATATATTTATCACACAATTCACTTTTCTTATAATAAATAACAGATTTGTCCTTGATTTAATGTGAGTTGCTTTGTTTTTGTTAGCTCACCTATGCACAAAGTGCTCAATGTGAGCTATTGTGATCCCAGTTTGTCCGACAGTTGTCTGTTGCGCGTCGTCAACAATTGCCTTGTTAACACTCTACTGGCTATGTTATGCATCCGATCTTCATGAAAGTTTATCAGAACATTTATATCCATCATATCTTGGACAAGTTCGAAACTGGGCAATATGAGATCAAAAACTAAGTCACTAGGTCAAATTGAATGAAACTCTTATTAACACTCTGGAGGCCGCATTTTTAATTTGAGCATGTTGAAACGTTATCAGAATGTTTGTCTTGATGATATGTAGGCCAAGTTCGAATATGGGTCAGGTCTGTTTAAAAACTATGTCACTAGGCCAAATTGAAGAAAAGTCTTGTTAACACTGTAGAAGCCGCATTTTCTGCTTCAGCAACTTAACATTTTGTCAGAATGATTTTCTTAATGATATCTAGGCCAAGTTCGAAAATGGGTCATGCCGGGTCAAAAAATAGGCCACTAGGCCAAATTGAAGGAAATCTCATTCACATTTTTGGCTAAAGCAACTTGTAATTCTGTCATAATGTGTGTCTGAATGATATCTAGGCCAAGTTCTAATATGGGTCATATTGGGTCAAAAACAAGGTCACTAGGACAAGGAAAATATTGTAAAAATTCCGGAGGCCGCATTTTACTTTGAGCAAGTTGAAACTTCCTTGTTCGAATATGGATCACATAAGGTAAACAAAATAGGTCACTAGGCCAGATGAAGGAAAATCTTGTTAACGCTGCAGGTTGCATTTTGAATCAGAATAATTGTCTTCATGTGTTTTGCATTAGAAATCACATTGCATACTTTAGGTGAGCGATCTAGTGCCATCATTGCCCTCTTGTTTGTATTAAAAGTCAATAGTTGCTGGATACAAGAAGCATAATTGAATGATGATATTAATTTAACACCAAAGGTCAAGATAGCTAGTATAACCTGCAACTTTTAATACATGGGCCTATAAAGAATTAACTTTTTCCAAGAGCTCTACGAGTGACACCATTTGACAAACCTCTCATTGCCTCGGTCGTGTAGTGGTAGAGTGTCCATCTCTGTGCGGGAGGTTGCAGGTTCGATCCCAGACCGGGTCAATCCAAAAACGTTAAGCATTGAAGTAATGGCTTCCCTCCTTGGCGCCTAGGGTTGCAGGGTTAGCATTACGACTGGCTGACTAGTGTCAGGATAATTTAATCATTAGAACTGGTAACTTACCCAGGAAACTGATATAACTGATAAATTGTTGAATGCGGCGTAAAACAACAAACCTATCATGACAGCCGCTTGTGTAGTGGTTAGAGTATAAATAGCCTATCTATAAGGTATTATATAAAACATACTATCATTGTTTATGAACCCTATAGGGAGATTATTAGCTCACCAGAGCACAAAGTGCTCAAGGTGAGTTTTTGTGATCGCCTTTTGTCCGTCGTCTGTCGTTCGTCGTCAACATTTGCTTGTTAACACTCTAGAGGCAACATTTTGCATCCAATCATTATGAACGTTTATCAGAACATATATCTCCATCAAGCCACATTTTTAACTTGAGCATGTTGAAACTTTGTCAGAAAGTTTGTCTTGATAATATCTAGGCCAAGTTCGAAACTGGGTCATGTCAAGTCAGAAACTAGGTCACTAGGCCAAATTTAATTGTTGAAACTGTGTCAGAATGTTTGTCTTAGTGATATCTAGGCCAAGTTCGAATATAGGTTATGTCGGGTCAAAAACTAGGTCACTAGGCCAAATTTAAGGAAAATCTTTTTAACACTCTGGAAGCCACATTTTTGGCTTGAGCATGTTGAAACTATGTCGAAAAATTTGTCTTAGTGATATCTAGGTCAAGTTCGAATATGGGTCATGTTGGGTCAAAAACTAGGTCACAATGCCAAATTTAAGGAAAATCTTGTTGACATGAGCAGCTTGAAATTGTGTCAGAAAGTTTGTCTTGATGATATTGCCATTGGCGCTGAAAGAGTTCAGTCTTAAATAGCCCATTCTCAGGTGAGCGATTCCAGGGCCTCATGGCCTTCTTGTTTTTAGTTATTGTGTGGGTTTTTAGCTCGCACAAGAACGAAATAGTGTGATAACATTTTTTTCGTCGTGCATTTCCCTTCGTCAAAATGTGCATTCTTAACACTACAGGCAGTATTTTGCATCCAATTTTATCCGAACATACCTCACCATCAAAAATTGGCGAAGTTCGAAACTGGGTCAAGTGATGTCAAAACTAGGTCACACAGTCAAATTTAAGGAAAATCTTGCATTTTTAAGTTGAGCATGTTGAACACGCGTCATAATAATTGTCTTGATGATATCTAGACTAAGTTCAAATATAGGTAATGTCTGGTCAAAATCTAGGTCAATATACCAAACTGAAGAAAACACATTAGAGACACATGTTTTTCTTCAGCAGCTTTGTCAAAATGTTTGTCTTGGTGATAATATGTCTTGGATTTGAAAATTATTTTGCACAAATGTTCCTTGGGGCACCCTTTACCAAGAGTGTTCAAATATTTCCGATCCGTTGAAAAACATGGCCGCCATGGTCGGAGCTTGTTTTCCTTATATGTGCATAGTTAAAACTTTAAAATTCTTCTTGTCCAAACGTACTGGCCCGATTTGAAAATTATTTTGCATAAATGTTAAATTATCGTACCACGTATGCACAATGTAGGAAAGTTGTGACAGTTGCTGAGTGTGTGATAATATGGTCGTATAGGAAACAATATGGGTTAAATGGTGCTATAAATATTAGAGAAAGAGTTTATATTATGTATCTTCATTTTTGTCAGCGCTCATGATATTGGTTTCTTTCTAGTTGTGTTCTCTTATATTGCGATGAATTCATAACGTAACAATCATTACTCCAACCAACCATATCGTGTCAAATGCGACCTCAACCACAACATTGCGAGCAAGGCGGTCAGAGAGAAGTCTACCTACCCATCTTGGTCTAAGTAATTTTAATGCGGTCACACTTGACGATGCATTTTGTAATGTTTTGTTATGTAATTATAGTGATCAATTGCTCTAATTGAGCATAAGTTTTCTAGCTTCTATAGGCCCTGTTTATGGTGCTCAATTGATCATGCAGGAGGATCTGACAGGGGCAGACAATTTCAACAGGAAGGGTTAGATAAAAGGGAGTCTTGATAAGATACCGAAAAGATACATTGGTTCTTTAACGTGCACAGTGTAGAGCACCGATACACGCGAGGTCATTGTTCCTTGAAAGGACTAGTACTTGACCTTTAGATGATTAGGAGATACTTAAAAGCATATCAGAACAATCCCGGGACTCGAACACCTGACCTCTTGATTGACAGACTAGCGTGTTAACCATTATACCAGCGGGCCACATATATTGATTCTTTAACTTCCCACGAAGGAACAAAAGAGGCAAGTACACCCAACATACCACCTACATATAACACATTTCCTGTAACAATACAAGTTGAAACAATGGACTAACTCACGTTGTATCAGAAAAGGGTGTAGTTCCCCGAACTTTGGAAAACATTTTTTTTATAATCTTTCGATACTGACAAAGAAAAGTTTTGAACATCTTTATCACATAAATATCTTATATTAATCCGTGACTATATTGTTGTAGCACAAACAAATTATCATTCAAGCATTACGAAAATTTGTCATAATCCTTTTCTTTATTTAAGTTAAAGCATAATTTTCTAACATTTTAATAGTTATTGCTTACAATCTCGGCAATGCTGAAGATGTGGAAATCATTTCACATGTTCAACAACGGCAAAAAACAGCTTAATGTTAAATTCATCACCAACAGAAGGGAGGTCATAACGCGTAGAGGAGAAGTCAACATTCAACAACATACCAACAGGTTACAGAAGACAGAACCATAACCACCCAGCAGACCTGGCCAATGTTGTCGCCAGGCAGATTGTGAATAATGTTTCTAATCGCTGCATAGAATAATAATGTGGGTCCTACTTGAATTGGAAATAGAATACATATTGCCAACGCAGAGCGAAACACTTATAAATGCCGACGAGAATGACAAACGCATGCCTACCGGATAAACACCCTAACATGGTGCATCTTTAGATAGTGTACCTCTCGAAAATGTTGTGGGGAAAGAAGCCCTTGTTTTTTAAATGCATTGGCCCTTTTTCGATAATATGTTTCTATTAGATTGATCAGACATTTTTTAATTATCTTAAATTAAGTAGTTTTTAAATGCACACTTGACGCGTAAAACATAATATATATATATGGTTTTAATAAAATAAAAATCTGATCATGTTCAGTTAACTTGCCATACTTATAATCAAATGAAAAGAGGCATTTAAGTTCACATTCATTAAATCTATAAAAAGGCCCCTTAATCCTTGATTTGATCAGGTAGAAATTAAATCCAGAAGGCGTTCGGGGAACAAACACAGAAAAGGCTGACGTGGTCAAAGAACTTGCGGGAAAAATAATAACAAATGAAATACCTATGTTCCAGTTTGTATATTCCACTATAGGTTCGTCAGTGTCATACCAAAACCCAGAAGTTTTCTTTGGTGTTATCAGAAGCCCCTATCCAAACCGAGGTATGGCGAATATCACCTGCATATCACACAAACAAATTAATTCCTTTGTTCATAACAATTGTCATAAAGTTAAAATTAGACATATATCTATTTTACATCGATTGTGAAGAATGTCCTGCAATTCATGTCAAACTCTTTCGATGTCTGATTTTTGGACAATCAACAAGTCCTTTTATAACTAAAATAATGTTGAAAAACAGCGATAAAACAAACAAAATCAACAAGTGCTTTCATCGAGAATGCGAAATTACATAGTCGTCGACAAAGTATTAAAATATTAAAATTAAATTATGCTTTGTCTCAAAATTGCAAGTCATTACAATTAGTATGTTATTAAAGGTCAGTTTTAACGAGCTATTTCACCTGAAATCAGCATTGCTTACCTTTTAATCATCAAATATATTTTAAAATGCTTATTAGATGAAAAATGATTATGAACTTGGAAGAGCCTACTTTGGGTAATTCGGCGCTGAAAGAGTTAATATATATATATTTCCCGAAATGTAGGTCTGGTTAATTTATCGTCATCTGCTGTAGAGTTGCTGTATGTGGGAAAGAGTTTACACCTTGAATGCTGGAACCGATATCGTTAGTTATTTCGCGCCGTCGAGCAAAGGCTCTATACTGCTGGCTGCTGTCCAACTCAAAACTTTTATTTTCATATTTCTAGAATTGGGGATGGATTCTTCCAAATACACAGTTGGACAAGTCTGTTTTAATCCTTCCCCACATACAGATGCTTTCCGACAACTTTTAAAAACATTGTGACAAAAGGAGATATTGCTCAAAATGAGCAATTTTCCCATTTGCCACACCATATTCAACTCTTTACAGCAAATAACCCTCCATTTCTAGATTGACAAAGGTTACTGTGACATGCGTCATTCGTCTTTCACCAATGGGCTATTTAACAGTCTATGTGGAAAAGCATCCAGTTGCTTGGAAAGTATGTTGTGTGGTGTACTGGTTTGGGAAAACCAGGAAACGCATGAGTAAGTGAACTGGTCGCCGTGATATGACTGAACAATTGTTGAAAACGGCGTTAAACCCTTATTAATCAATCCATTTCTAGAGAATTTCCATATGTTTGTCTAGATGTTTTCAAAGTCTCCTCTTGCAGATTTGTTGTATGTTGGATAGGGTTAAACAAATCAGCATTGTTATACCCCCAGATACATAGTATATGGGGGCTATATAGGAGTCACGCTTGTAGGTCGGTCGGTCGGTTTGTCGGTCCGTTGGTCTGTGGACATTTCTTGTGAACACTATTTTTCAGCAACCCTTGGTCAGAATTCAATATAACTTCACAAGAATGATTGATACCAAGCCTAGTTGTGCATATTGTCGGCGTGTTGCACTGGAATTATTTTAAAATGAATTATGGCCCCTTGAATTTCTCGTACATATGTATATTGTCAGGCACCAGCTGGGGGTATTCACCACCTTCAGTGATATTTCTAGTTGTTTTTAAAGTCGACTGTTTGCAGATGTGTTGCATGTGAGAAACGGGGATTAAAATTCAGCATTGGCATATATGGGTTCAACTATTGATATATGTCAGGTTAATTGTTAAGGTGGTCACTCACCATCGTTCATCAACGCTCTTAGTTCACTCACGATGGACTCATTCTCCGGATGGGAGTTGACATGTACTAAATGGGAGCCTGATATCGCACAACCTTTCTGTAACAAACTAGGAAAAACAAGAAATAAGAAAGATAAACGGCGATCATTATGAGAAAACACTAAGAAATGGAACATGCGCATATTATTTGACTTGAATATCAGATTCTATTAGGTTCTATGTATTTACCAAAAGCTAATCGGCGATCTCCATCCAGCTTCAGTTTCTATAAATAGATTATCAAGGCCGATAATACGCCACATGGCTGGAGATTATGCGAGGCTACCAAGAGGTGTATAAGTTTCAATTAACGATAAATAACTAATATTGTGCTCTTATATATTATATTTCATACGTTTTCACAGATGTCTTTCACTGAAATTTATTTCTTAACAAATTTAAAGTTAGTATGCAGAACATTTCATTTTAAAACTTCATTTATTAGTGCCTCTCGTAGGATCGCCAACTTAACCATGAACCAATCAAAGCGTTTCATTTCCTTTATTTCTTCGACATTGTTCATTAAATACAACATTTGATTAGTCTACAATCTAGATCATTTGTTTAACATCTAGGTCAAAACTGAGGTTTAACAGCTTTCGCCGAAATAAAATGATTTCGCCTTATGAAGCGTTTGTCGAAACATATAAAAATGAAAATCTTAATTCTCTATCTAAGTCTTCGGTGTTCGGAGATTTATTGTACCTACTTCATCGAACATCTAAACAAACATTCTTAACATTGAATTGCTCCTTATAATATCGTTATTGCGATACAAGTTGTACTCTTACCTCTTGTACCACTGGAGTACTGTAAAGGTCAAGTGCTGGTTAAGTATTTTGATAAACAGCCACCATAGCTACCGAATCATTGCATATAAAACTACATGCAAGTTATTTATAATCCTGCAACTATTTCATATAATTTATAAAACACTAGTTATTTATTCCTTTACATCTACAGTGGATAACACCAAATATTTTAAAATTGATAGTAATGGCTGTCCTCCTTGGCGCTCAGGGTTGCGAGGGGTAAGCATTACGACAGGATGAATTCATTTGCCAATGTAAAATATATCTGATAACACAATGCAAATGACCGGGTATCAAACCAGTCACACGCCGCCGTATAAACGGATGTGACTCCTCAACAATGAACACACCGAACGTCATAATATTTTCAACACTATTCTAGCGCTGTACTTTAATTTATAGAGGTTTTCCACAATTCCACAATTCCCATTGTCATCGAAATGTTTACAAACCCATCTGTTTTGGAACTATTGTATGTGTGAAATGGTAAACATGTACATACAGAGACATTGAAGATTGATCGCTTTCCGTTGAATCTGACCATGTATGGGTGACATTAGTTATAGAGTTGTTGCTGTTCTTACTCGACGTAATCCACCCACTTGGACAGCATGAAAGAAATATGTTAATCTCGTTTTAAAGGTTAAGGGTTCGAATCCAGAAATGAGCGGGTTCTGCCTTTGGGAGTTTTCCAAACTAACGGCGCAAGTACTTGTAAATTCTCCAGGAAGCAGTAGTTTAGGTGTTTTGTAATTAATCACTAATGCCCTTCGGCCTTCGTGATTTATTACTACACACCTGCACTCCAAATCGTGATGTAAGATCCGATATATCACGTTAAAGTGATATCTATATCCTAAATATACACAATGGGTAGTGCCTATTCTTTTCTTTATAGTTTGCCAAAATAAGGAGTTATCAATGGAGACGCTGCATGGACTCGCTATAACTTGGAACACATGATACATCAAATATGTCGTTTAAATTGATACAATACATAGATCCGATATCGTATTTTCAGCCTCGCCCATCGTCATGCATCACAAACACATCAATAATGTATCATTAAAAAACTACCCGGTTCCCATGTATCACAAACACATCAATAATGTATCGTTAAAAAACTACCCGGTTCCTTGCATCACAGTGTTCGGCAATCGAGTGTACCGGACAGAACATATCGACTATTTTGATTGGCTAAAACACTGCATCTCATTTGCATATCGGATCTATGAATTCCTGAAGCGGGTGTCTTTAGGAAATAAAGACAAAGCAGCTGTTCAGATTGCTCATACGATAAAGAAGTTCTACTGCGGGGCTGTTTTTATTGATACGTTTAATAAACACAAATTAACTCTTTCACTGTCGAATTTCACGAAATCGACTCTTTTATGTTGAAAAGTGGACCACTTCATTTTAAGTTGATAAAATGTAATGTCTAAGTGGCAAACAAGGCAGATTTTAGGAGAGACAGCTCGTTACAAGCTGACTCATCCAAATCTGCATTGTTTGCAAAGACCATTGATTGTCTTTGGCAGCGAAACATATACGTATGGTAATACATAATTGCTTACTAAAGCATAAATCCAATCTTTCACTCAAAGAGTTCAAAACTAAGTAAGTTCTAGGTCGAGTTATTGAGGGTCCACTGTATTACCGTTATACAGCGTAAACATAGGTCATCTATCAGGGACGTAGCTTTGCAATAATCAATGTGTAGGCCGTCTCGTGAGAAAACCATTATTGTGGACTCTGCGTAAAGTATCGACACGGATCAGCCTAAGCATGCCACACAGGCCTACCCCGATAGACACTTTTCGCCTCCTGTGGATTTTCTGTTTCAGGAATCACTACTCTATACATATATCCCACTAAGACGGAATGTGTCGGCCGGATCAGTCTGCGCGGATAGCGCAGGCTAATCTGCTCGATACATTACGCAGATGTCTATCGCCGCAGTTGCATTTTGGGGCATTTTGAAAAAAAATGCGTAGGCACGTGCCTACAGTGCCGAAAGGGAGCTACGCCCCTGTCTATGTACAGATAATAAGCATCTGCTCACCAAGTGGCATTAATGCCGAGCGCGACACCATAATTAGCATTGTTGTTGTTCAATGTACAGGAATCCGCTGTGATCGAGTAGATAGCGTCGGGGATTTGAAACCGGGTGTCCTGGGTTCGATCCCCAGTCGCGGCACTACGGTCATGGTAGAGTGCCCTTGGGTAAGGCACATTTACTTGCCTAGTACTGGTTTGTTTACCCAGGGCTCATGAATAAGTGAACTTTTGCCGTGATATGACTGAAATAATGTTTAAAGCGGCGTTACACCCCAATAAAAGAAAAAAAAAGTATAATACATATGGACTGCCACATGTGAACATATTTCATACAGTCGTGTTTAGTAATCTAGCGAACGGTCGCCCGAACTCGCTGCACCGTAGAAAAATAGCTACTACTACATGTACTTATCATTGTGATGGTAATAATTATATGGCCATCTAATTTGCTACTTACTGCTTTTAAAACTACACGATACATGGTCCTGTTTTATGGAACGCCAAATATACATAAATACATTTTATTAAAAAATAAAAGAATTTATGACAGATTGAAAATATAAGGTGTAGGGGAGATAACCGTTGATAGGTTTCAAGGTTTCAAGGTTTATTTGAATAAGTCAAGGCCCATATGGGCATGTGACAACATGAAACAGTACATGAATACAAAATAATACAAAATGGCAAATAATATGTAAAATCAAAATAATACAAAATGGCAAATAATAACGAGCACAGCGAGTTATTAGATAACATCTTTAGTCAAGATCAAGATATATATCAGAATTCAATGGTAAATTAAAATCAGTATGGCCTTTTTTCCGGATGTCATTTCATGGGCGACTTTCAGGTTCGCAGCCCACGCTCTGATTGGATATAATTCGAAAATTGAAATATTTTTGTTGATGCATTCGTAAAAGTGTTATGGTTATTCGTCATCTCATATTTTTAAGACATTTCTTATAAATGATTGGCGTAGATAAATTAAACAAGAACATTTACTGTTTATCTAAGTAGTCCGCAGCGACGAAGGCTTTGTTGTCAAGGAACTGTCTTCAGTGCAATTCGAAATGTTGTGAATGTCATTGTATAACAATATAAAGCCACAAAGGCTTAAAATTATAGTCCAGTGTCTGAATAAAACGTAATTCCACTTGATATACAAAATTTTGACAACAGAATCAAGTGCAATCAGGTTTATTTTATGAAACAAGTGACCGGTAAAATAAGAATGTTCTTTGTTGCTATGAGAGAACTTCAGTACAGGTGCGCGATAATCTAGCGCGGAAGAGTCATCATTAACTCCTAGATTATTTAGTTTGTCTAATATGTATCTCAAATAATAAATTATTTATACATTTAGGGATAACAACAATTTAAAACATGCAAGATTATGCCCAGAATACATAATCAAGCACAGTCACTGGCTGGTTTCCTGCATTTTCGATACATTGAAAGCGAATCGGTTACTAGATTTCGCCCGCCAGATCTACACGTTTATCAAGTAAGTGTCGATTATAGCGTTTTTCTTTAATATCGAGTGCATTTTTGCAAACAAACATCACATTTGTTCATTTACAAACATTATAATATATAAGAATTCTAGATGTTTTGTATTCAGTCGCGGATGTTCCCAGTGACGGAAATTGCATTTTTCATTGCCTGGGTTTAGCACTGCATAAACATTTGATGGCAACAGCGATTTTACGAAAAGTCATGCATGCGAAAAGTGGCTTCAGCAAACCTGTCAGCAAACCTGTCACGGCCCACATTTCACAAACTATTTGTATGTAAATGGCATGATGATTAAAGGAAGCAGGTGGGCGGCTGCTAAATGGCTTCAATGGCCTTTATAAATGAAAAAAGTGACAGGAAAAATTGAGAATGTTCTTTTCATTCTAGGAGATAAGTTTGTCACAGGTCTTTTATATTACTTTCATATGTCTACTTGTCACAAAACCATATTGGGGCGAAACTTTAGATCTTGTTAACATTTTACAAGGTTCTGGTTTACGGTTAGAGTGACTATTTGTTTGAACCAAACTAAACCAAATTGTGCAAATTAGGAGTGTTTTGCTGGGCCATAAGGCAAGTTTGGGCTGCAACCTCACAATCGCAATTATACATGTAGTATAGTACTATAGTATATAGTAAGCACCTTGCAACATTCTTATTATGTCAGACATGTTCATTGTTTTTTGTTGCCTAAAATGAAACTGGGATTGTGTTCCAAATGTGTATCGCACTCGTATATAGTCATTCTCTGTTCATATATGATGTAATTTTGCATCACATTGATTGTGTAAATTTTGTTATTTAATTATGTATAAAGATTAGATTTCTGTATATTTTGTTCATACCAATTTATAATTATATTCATTTAACCAATGGATCAGCTGATTAATTATTAGTGATTAATTGTTGGGTCCATAGATGGAAATGCATTGGCAGATCTGTGTCAGAGTCAATTCACTATCCAATCCAAGTTGCACAGATTTGAACCAATGACAAGTCAATCCAACAAGTAGTGAATTTTATGGGGGGTTTTAATTCAGCTTTTTACGATAATAAAAAGACATCCTGTTATTAGGTCTTGTTAGTTTTTCGCCCTGACATTGTTAGGTTACACTTCTACTCAAACGTCACAGCTGGCTGGTTTATCTGCTTTCTCAATACATTGAAAATGAAATGGTGACTAGAACTTCGACATTTGGCCTGTCTGATCTACAATCTTACCGATTAAGTGTCAGTTTTTAGCGTTTCTTTGTATTATGTTTGTTCACTTACATTACACTAATTAGTTCCAAACATGTCTCACCATATCCAAATTCAATGGCTTTTTTTATAACTCCACAATGTATTGACTTTATATCCAGTCAAGGATGTTCTCATTCAGCATTGTGATGGAAATTTCTTCTTTCATTGCCTGAGTTTAGCCCTGCATACAAAATTGACTGCAACAGCCAAAGAACTTTGTAAGGAAGAGTAAGCAGGTCTTAATTGCTTCAACAATATCGCAGTTAGCACTCATTTAATCCTATGTTGTGGGTACAGTAACTACTCAAAGGCTGGTCTCACCCTGATGATTCTTTTGAGTAATTTAGCTGTAACATTAGCATTAGGATGTGAAATAAGGCTTTAATAACATGCAAATATGCTATTTCTTGAGCTCTGAACATTGAAGTTAACGAATTGTGTTTTCCAAACATGGATAATGACTGCAGCAACCAAAATAGGTTATTTCAGTTATCAAAGTAATCCACATGTTTAAAAATATACAAGGTACTACTAGTGAATATTTGCTTCTGTATTGAATATGGGTTCAATTGTCTTGTTAATTAATGTCTGAATTTTACTTTACATGTAAATCTCTTTACCATGCTTGTTTGTAGGGTGTTTTAACCTGCTATCAACAATTTTTAAGGGAATTTTAAGCCATTAGTACCATTTTGAAGTCTTTGCAGTAAAAATTTAAATAGAGTTTCTATAGTTACATATGATGACATTAGTTTAGATTAATAGTAGCCTGTGCATCTGTATGATTAGATACAACACAACATTAAAATATCAGACAGTGATTAGATTAAATTTACAGTCTCTACATCTGAAAAAAATGAATAAATATATATATATACGTTTTCTGACAACTCTGCAGCTGACCACTTTTGAAAACATTATTATTCTAACCAAGCAATTTCTACGTTTGCCAAAGTGTTTTCAATTTTGTCTAGGAATTAAACCTTCTGCTGGATATGTGTTGTACATGGGAGAGGTATAAGAGCTAATTTACAGTTATTTTCAAACATTTTGTTTAAATCAAATTAAATTGTTTAAATTAAGCATTTTATTGTGTTACCTGCGTAGCATGGTAGGCAATTAGGGATTACTTTTTTTTTGTCCGCTGTCTGTCCACCCGTCCGTCACACTTTTTCATCACGTTTTCAAATAACTTTTTTTCTACTCAAAGGATTACATTGAAACTTCTGACAAATGTTTATATCAATGTGTGTGATTGGTTCACAAAAGGGGGATAATCCAAATATTTTTGCTCCTTTTCTGTCAAAAATTTAAATTTTCTGACAAGGCCCTGGACGGTGACACACATGCTCTAGGGAGCACTCCATTCTAGTTTTATTTAGCTCACCTGAGCACAAAGTGCTCCAGGTGATCTCTTGTGATCACATTTTGTCCATCTGTCGGGCATCAACACCAATTGCCTTGTGAACACTCTACAGGCAACATAATTTGGCATCCAATTTTATTGAATGTTTATCAGAACATTTATCTCTATCAAATCTTTCCCAAGTGCAAAACTGGATCATGTGAGGTCAAAAACTAGGTCACAAGGTGAAATTGAAGGGAAATCTTGTGAACACTCTGGAGGCTGAATTTTTAGTTTGAACAATCAGCATATATTGAAACTTTATTAAAATAATTGCCTTGATGATATCTAGTGAAAATAGATATGATGATGTGATTGATGTCATCACTTTAGAATGTGATTTTCCCATGGCTTAAAATTGTAAACAATAGTGATTTTACCATTGTAGAGATGCTTCCACTAAGACAAGTCTGGTGTTCAAAACAGATGCGTCCCAGTGGACCCATCCCAACAATCAATTAACAAGTGCAATATAGATATAATTATATTAAAATTATTTGTGTAAAAATTAAACATTCCATTTCATCTTATAATAACTAAAACAGTAGTTTAACATTAAGAGTTTGGAGTATCTGACAATTTTGAGGAGACATCCATCCGACCACATCCGGGATCTGAAGGATGATCAGTGAAGAAAAGACTTGCCAACACCATGAACTTTCACGACCCGGGATATGATCAGAGTTGGAACTTTTTTATATTGTCCCCTCTAGTCATGTCTCAATTTGTGCTGGTTTTAAAACTTCAATGTACAACGTTGGAACTATATTCTAGATACTGCAGATTACATTGTATCTGTCATCTGACAGTCTAGCAGGTAAGTCTCTAGAGCGATAAAGATGGATTTTTGGACCGCTTTAGATGGAAACAATAAGTTGTTTAGATTCAGAGCAACTCCTTTCTGTTTTAGTGACCCAGAGAGCTTATTTTGTGACTTACTACAAATATCCTTCAGGATTGAGCATGGATTATACAAAAGGCCCTGGTCATAAAGATTATAGAGCTCTTTGATAAAATGTAACTGTTCTGATTTGTAAGAATAATTTAAAGGTTTTTGATATGTTTCTTCTGTTTAATAGTATTATGTTATATCTTGTTCTGTTCTATTTTGTGCTCGTTTTGAGGCTATGCCTTTTCCATATTATACAACAAATTAAAAATGGTAATACAACTCCATGATGTAATGGAGGATGAGAGAGAAAAATCAAAATCAAAAATCATTGCTGAAAAAAAAGAAAAGACTTAAGTCTAACAAGTTAACATTATTTAAATAATTACATAATATGTTTGCAAAATATGGCAAGTTATATAATAATTATGTATCTTGACTAGCGGATCACGTGGAATGATCTCCCCTGTTCATAGGGGACGCGCACCACTTGGAACGCTTCTTAAGGAACGCTTCAGCAAAAACCGCGTTAAACGTTTTCAAGAGAAATTCAAAGATAGCAGCGATAGTTGTCGACAGATTTGTATCAACAAGCATTAACAGGGAAGTATTGTCATTGACATTCAATAAGAATCCTGTAAAAACTGTTCTTTATAGTACCGGTTCTGATATTCGCGGTTTTGTGTTTGGTGAAGGTTTCGTCACATTCATTTTCGACCACCAAGTGCGATGTCGGTTTTAGTCTTGGGTGATTGTCACATCCGTCATTTGGATCGATTTATAACAACCCATGGTTTTGCTTATTCAAATCCTTTTAGATTAGAGCCGCCAATACCAAAAGTGATTGTATACGGTATATCAGGCGGCAGAGTCACGCATCGTTCTCACATTATACAACTAGAGGATCAAATAAAAAATCACAAACCTAAGAAATTAAGATTTAACAATGGTGGCAACGACTTGGATGTTGTTAACTCTGATAGCATCAGGGTTGAAGAGATACTCCATCATTTGATTGCATTGACCAATTATTGTATTAAAAAAAAATACAGTTTTGAAACTGTTGTACTGCCTCAATTTATGCCACTTGAGGGAGGTAACCCGCAATTGTTCTGTTTCCTCATACAACAACTTGGTAATAGAGGCAAACCGACTCTTGAAAGCCGAATTAAGTCATGCACCCCAAGTACAATACTGGAAGCTGAACGGTTTAAAAGATGGTGTACATTTGACTTATTGGTCCCAAAATAAATATTATAAGAACATTCGGGGAGCAGTAATTCAATAGAATCCACATTGTCAATTATTAAATGACATGTTGTCCACAAATTAATAGCAGTATGAAAAACATGGTAAGAGGTTTGCGCCATTTAATTGCTAAGTGTTTTTCAACAACGTTTTGGTAATAAATTCATTACCTAAATCGCAACATGTAAGTAGCGTAACAATTTTATTGAAAATATGTGTGACAAAAGAAAAACATGTTCATCATTTAAAAAACGTCTGCTGCATATGTATCAAAATGCTATTGCAAGTGGGAAAGTTAAGTAATATATATTGGCCACCAGTTCACGTCTAGGTCTGATGTTAGAATCATTCATTTAACAAGTTCTCTCTTGCAGACGCATCTGCAGCAAACGTCTTTTGGAAAAAAATAATCTTATTTTGTTGCATTGTTTTACTATCATTTATGGTGATTTCCCATACGTTGTCCCAGACGTTTGCAGATTTCGTGTATGTGGGACAGGTTTAACCCTTAGTCTGAGATAAACAACGAGCAATGTCTTCATAAGCTAATTGTGATATTTTCGTTTTCAACAATATTTTACCTTTACCACGGAGTTTGCTAGATAGTTTACCTAATATGCCGATGTATTAGTTGTAATGCGATTCCCGAAACCCTGTTATTACGTAATGGTTTGACCATCTGCTTCCAGTGCAGGAGCAGTCTATGTTGAAAAGCAGCCAGTGCTTGGAAAGTATGTTGTGTGGTGTACTGGTGTGGGAAAACCAGGAAACGCATGCGTAGGTGAACTGGTCGCCGTGATATGACTGAACAATTATTGAAAACGGCGTTAAACCCCAATCAATCAAACTGTCGAGGCTGACTCTCTAACCACTACACCATCGAGGCGGTCATTATTCAGTAAACAATTTTATATTTTAGATTCTCAGCGGTCGGAGATGATGGTTACAGTTTTAATAAATCACTGGGGAAAGTACTTGCCACTTCCCACATGCAGACGTATGTTGACGTATCAGCAGCGGGCGACCTTTGAAAACATTGTAGCAAAAGAAGAAATTGTTCATTATTAGCCTTTCTTCCATTTTGAGGGCTTGGCGTGAAACGGTTGTAGCTAAAATTTGTATTTTTTTACCAAGGTTAATCACCTCGCCATAACGTCTTTATAAGCGTTAACTCGATTTTCTTGGCAAACAAGAGCAATGGCACCTGAATTTGCATTGTTTACAAAGGGGTCACAATTGCCACTAAACCAGGGTTTTCAAAATAGCTTTATAGTTACAACCGTTCCACGCCAAGCTCTCGAGATGATGTTAACGGTTGAAATCAAGAATTAATGGCATAAGTGTTTGCCCTTTCTCACATGCAGACGTATTTTGACGTAGCAAGCGTCCTTTGAAAACATTGTAGCAAAATAAGAAATTGTTCATTATTTATTAGTTTTTCTTCATTTCGTCACGAGGATTTCAACTTCATATAATAAAAATACTTTCATTTGTAAATAATTTCCTTATGTTTGCCTAGATGTTGTTGAATGTAGGAAATGGGTCTAAGGAACAAAGAAATGATCAGTGCGGAGCATGTCCTTTTACTGCGCGACTTCTAGCAGTCACAGTTAACGTTTTTTTCGGTATTTAGCAATTTGTCATTGCAGCCCCAAAGAGAAGAACGTGTATATTATGAAAATGTCGTGTTGATTTCTGTTCAGATGGTCCGCAATGATTAAAATGGTATTACTGGCTTCCCTCCTTGGCGTTCAGGTATGCTGAGTTAGGAACTTGCTAGTGTCAGATTAAATGGACCAGTACGAGAACTAGTAACTTAACCAGGAAACGACGTGATATAACTGAACAATTTTTGAAGGCGGCATATATCACCCAAAACACTAGTCAGATGGTACACTTGTCACACATACTCCTGCTTACGGTCAAAGGGAAGTAAATCGGATCGGCTTGCCGGGCAAACAATTTTGTCCAGGGAATTTCAGATGAATATATAAGACTGAGGTTGGCTCCCATTGGACAATAATGATTTTGTTGAAAGTTGAAAGTGATTTTCATAAAGTTTAATAACCTCTGACTGATTTATAACCAAAATAGTGTTTGCTTTTAGCTGTGTTGACACTCTAATAGCCATTTTCAGAACATGCTGTATTTTCTGAAATTGAAAGTAAAAGATTCAGTGCGGGATAAGGGTCACCTTTGATTTGACCTCCTAGCTCTGTCAAAAAACGGTGAACATGTGGGTTCGTTTTGCTTTTTTGGTAGTTCTAAGAATGAACTTTAGTTTGATATAGGTATTTGCTAGTCTTAATATTAAGATCGTCTAAGGTTGTTTTTTATAAGTTATGAATGTGTCATCCTTTTGTTTTAATTCAAACATTATTTATTTTACATCGATTGCGAAGCAAGCTTTCAGCTTATATTAATCCCGCTCGATGTCTGATTGCTGGAGACTTAACCAGTACTCGTGCTGTGTGTGTGGAAAAATCCCGAGGTCAGGACCCGCTCATCACGGGAGTCGAACCAGGGACCTTTGATACGAGAGGCCGACGCTATACCTCTGCACCACTGTCTTCCACTATCATTATGTAACAAACGGTGACACATGTCATCATAACGC
Organism: Serripes groenlandicus; assembly: GCA_031761405.1. Lineage (NCBI taxonomy): Eukaryota > Metazoa > Mollusca > Bivalvia > Cardiida > Cardiidae > Serripes > Serripes groenlandicus. Next base: position 46,729,254 of record JASEVX010000002.1, on the reverse strand, counting down.
ACATATTTGAGGCTCTATTTTAAATCATATCTAATAGACGAGGAAACTTGTGCTCATTATGAGCAATATCTCATTTTGTCACAATGTTTCAAAAGTCCTCTGCAGCAGATGCCTGAAAATGCGTCTGCATGGGGATGGGGCGGCGGGGAGGGCTTAACATTTCGGTTTAGGATAAATAAAATAACACTGGTATCAAGCAAACAATACATTCGAGTAAACAAGTATAAAATGAAGCGGCATTTAACTAGAAAGCACATGTACATTAAAAACAATACATTTTATTTTTAATTCAGACCAATTAAAGTCATTGAGGATGATGGACTGATTGACTGATTTGTGATTGTTTACAATGGTCGTTCTGTTGCTTGACGTCTGCATAGGGCCTATCATTTCGATTAAGGATAAATAAAATGACACTGGTATCAAGCAAACAATACATTCGAGTAAACAAGTATACAATGAAGTGGCATTTAACTAGAAAGCTCATGTACATTAAAACACAATACATTTTATTTGTAATTCAGACCAATTAAAATCATTGGAGGATGATGGACTGATTGACTGATTTGTGATTGTTTTCAATGGTCGTTCTGTTGCTTGACGTCTGCATAGGGCTTATCATTTCGGTTAAGGATAAATAAAATGACACTGGTATCAAGCAAACAATACATTCGAGTAAACAAGTATAAAATGAAGTGGCATTTAACTAGAAAGCTCATGTACATTAAAACACAATACATTTTATTTGTAATTCAGACCAATTAAAATCATTGGAGGATGATGGACTGATTGACTGATTTGTGATTGTTTTCAATGGTCGTTCTGTTGCTTGACGTCTGCATAGGGCTTATCATTTCGGTTAAGGATAAATACAATGACACTGGTATCAAGCAAACAATACATTCGAGTAAACAAGTATAAAATGAAGTGGCATTTAACTAGAAAGCTCATGTACATTAAAACACAATACATTTTATTTGTAATTCAGACCAATTAAAATCATTGGAGGATGATGGACTGATTGACTGATTTGTGATTGTTTTCAATGGTCGTTCTGTTGCTTGACGTCTGCATAGGGCTTATCATTTCGGTTAAGGATAAATAAAATGACACTGGTATCAAGCAAACATTACATTCGAGTAAACAAGTATACAATTAAGAAGTATTAAATTAGAAAGCACATTGTACATTAAAACACAATACATTTTATGTTTAATTCAGACCAATTAAAGTCATTGGAGGATGATGGACTGATTGGCTGATTTGTGATTGTTTTCAATGGTCGTTCTGTTGCTTGACGTCTGCATAGGGCTTATCATTTCGGTTAAGGATAAATACAATGACACTGGTATCAAGCAAACAATACATTCGAGTAAACAAGTATAAAATGAAGTGGCATTTAACTAGAAAGCTCATGTACATTAAAACACAATACATTTTATTTGTAATTCAGACCAATTAAAATCATTGGAGGATGATGGACTGATTGACTGATTTGTGATTGTTTTCAATGGTCGTTCTGTTGCTTGACGTCTGCATAGGGCTTATCATTTCGGTTAAGGATAAATAAAATGACACTGGTATCAAGCAAACATTACATTCGAGTAAACAAGTATACAATTAAGAAGTATTAAATTAGAAAGCACATTGTACATTAAAACACAATACATTTTATGTTTAATTCAGACCAATTAAAGTCATTGGAGGATGATGGACTGATTGGCTGATTTGTGATTGTTTTCAATGGTCGTTCTGTTGCTTGACGTCTGCATAGGGCTTATCATTTCGGTTAAGGATAAATAAAATGACACTGGTATCAAGCAAACATTCGAGTAAACAAGTATACAATTAAGAAGTATTAAATTAGAAAGCACATTGTACATTAAAACACAATACATTTTATGTTTAATTCAGACCAATTAAAGTCATTGGAGGATGATGGACTGATTGGCTGATTTGTGATTGTTTTCAATGGTCGTTCTGTTGCTTGACGTCTGCATTGGGGGAGGCTCTAACAGGTTCGCCACCGGTACAGACGAAGTGCGGGTGGTCGACGCCAGCTGCACGGTTACAAACCAACATAAGTTCTGCTTTAACTTGGAGATCTTAACCCTTTCCCTCACAGAGCCATCACAGAGCCCTATCTCCGGTTTTTCAACAGAGTTTGATTAGTAGTTTAGTTTCTTCAAACACTTCGATGAACCTTTTCTCAAAATGTATTAATATCGCCGACAGCCGGAGCATTATCAAAACTGGATTTTAAGAACAGGTTCGTCGAAGTGTTTGAAAAAACTAGACCACTAATTAAACTCCTGTAAACAACAGGAGATAACACATTGTAAGCGGCGTAGACTGCGCCATGTTTCATTAAAAAGGGTGAAGAAATAAAAAAAGGTTACCATAGTTTCTACATTCTTATCAAGAGCAATTATTGCTGTCTGGCCATGCAAATATGACGTCAAAAGTCACGTGGTATACACACAATAATGTTGGTGGAATTGTGACAAGACATAGTTTCAAGACCACGCGTAGCATCACTCATTGAAAAGGGCATCGAACAAATAATACAGAATATAACCCTCTCCCACATACAACAAATCTGCAGCAGACGACTTTCAAAACTTATTGACAAAAACATAACAAATCTCAATTAATGAGAGTTTTACTATTAATAAGGGGTTGAAAACATTGTGGCGAAAGGAGAAATTGCTCGTCTTGAGCAATTTCTTCTTTTGCCACAATGTTTTCAAAAGACGTCTGCTGCAGATGCGTCATAGTGTGTCTACAAGTGGGAAAGGGTTAATAAAACAAATTAAAAAATGAAGCTATATCTATTACACTCATCTAGAAAGCACATGTACATTAAGCAACAATATAATTGAACCGTTCCTCGAGAAAACCAACATTATGGACTCTGCGTAATGTATAGACCCAGATCAGCATGCGCAGTCCGCGCATGCTAATCAGGGCCAACACATTCCGTCTCAGGGTGGGATAGAGGTATAGAGTAATGATTCCTGAAACAGAAAATCCACAGGAGGCGAAAAGTGTCTGCCCGGGTTAGACTGCGCGGCATGCTTAGGCTGATCCGGGTCGATACTTTACGCAGAGTCCATAATGTTGGTTTATGAACTGCTTGTGATCTATTAATATAAGTGGCGGATCAGAGTGTTAGTCTATGTGTATGGTGCTAGGCCGATTTCAACCTTTTTTCAATTACATCACGGCGTTATCAATTTAAGTAATTACTACTACTACTACTACTACTACTGTGCCGTTAATCCTGACACCAGCGAGTATCAGTCGTTATGCTTATCCACAATCAATTTCCTTTTTTCCACAAACAACAAATCTGCATCTAAAGGAAAAGGTTATAAGGCATGTATACATGCCTTTATGAATGAAATTGGTGTTACTCGAAGGACTTAGATAGCTGATCCTTTCATCGGTTTCATACTTTTGGCCAAGTTAAATATGCGGTAATAATATTGGCGTTTAAAGTGTTTTGAATTGGCGATGATAACTCAAGATACCGAAAACCAAATTTACTAAAAAAGAAAAGAAAAATAGAATAAACTGCGTGATTCATTATAACTCAGAATTGTTAGAATTATGATAATATTATATTTCAAACTTTGTCTTATGCTGTGACTCTAAAACAACACATACAATGAATAGAATATGTACTAAAATGGAATGGCCTGGTCTAAATTAAAGAAAACTGTGGTAAGACCCTTTTGCCTATATATATTCTGTTATTTGTGTACACCTGGTATTTGTAATTTGTGTTTGTTTATTGGCAATGAAATAGTTTCATCGTATACTTTAGAATCGATGCATACAAATACTCTAGTCAAAGTATAAAAATAAACAAAATAAAAACATGATAACTCTTACAATATAAGACCGGTTTCCATTTCTACTTAACATGTATATTGATAGATAGACATTCAGAGATTATTCATACGCTGAATTAGCCTCGTTTTCAATGTGACATGAATATTTATACGCTGACTTAGCCTCGTGTTCAATGAAACATGAATGTTCATCAGGATATACTTAAGCAGCAAGAAATTTCTCGTGCAAATTCGCTCGACTCACACAGGTCATTTCAACAGTTAAATAGAGGATCTTACCTGAGTACTTATTCTGTTGACGAGTTTCATAAAAAACAATATCAAATAAGCAGGAATGTAAGATTCTATTTATCACATAACACCATAAAAAGATTGTTTTTAATCTTTAAATCGATCTTTCTTCGTTCTCATATAAACAGTGACCGAAGTTCACCCCGAAGTTTTAATGCATACATAAAGTAGTCCCTATCAATAACCTTTTGATTGTATACAAAATTAGCAACAATGCACTTATAACATTTCATTTATCGAGATTTATTCTCTTTAAACAATATTTTTAATAAATGCCGAAATTCAGAATAATTGTAAACAATATGCTGTCATTTAAAGTGACGTCACACTGGAGTGACGTCACATACGTGCTGTGAGTCAGCTATTTATGTGATATTTATGTCACTGCTTTATGTAACTCCTGGAGTGCAAGTTATGTGATAAAGTGCGTTATCTGTATTGTGTTGATTAACTCTTTCAGCGCCAAAGGCAATATTGAGCTTTTTGCAAACAATACAGATTCAGGTGAGTCAGCTCGTAACGAGCTGTCTCACCTGAAATCTGCACTGTTTAGCTGTGAGTTATAGAAATATTCCAAAAATCCTATAACATGAAAATAGAGTCGTCCGAGTTTGAACATGGAAGGGTCTACTTTAAACAATTCGGCGCTTTAATGATAAATGTTACTTATTAACTAATTATTGATCAAGGTTCTAACATGATTTTGCTAAAACGATTATATTCATATGGAATTTCAAACGAGGCTAATATCTTCATTAACAAATGTGAATAGGGGATCAACAAAAGCCACAGTATTTTGAACAATTATTCCGCATATATGTCTTGTACTCGGTACAGGATTGTCGGCTGTATACAGTGCAGTCTTTGGTATCGTCGCAACCTGGATAGAGAAAGTCATATAAACATTTGGAGTTCACATCAGTAGTGCAGTTATACAACGGCGACAGAATACATGACCCCTGGGTAGTAACCCAGGGGCCACAGACACTTGAGGCGTCCCGCGAGAACACCAAATGTATGGCCACCGCGTAATGTATCGACACAGATCAGCCTGCGCTGTCCGCGCAAGCTAATCCGGGCCTACACATTCCGTCTCCGGGATGTTGAGGTATAGAGTAATGATTCCTGAAACAGAAAATCCACAGGAGGCGAAAAGTACCTGCCCAGGTAAGCCTGCGCGACATGCTTAGGCTGTTCCGGGTCGATACTTTAAGCAGATTCCACAATGTAGCTTTTCTCGCGGGACGGCTCTTTTGATTTTTTTTAAATAACATTTTATAAACGCCCGAATCAAACATGCATGTCAAGCACATAAGTGTTTCATTAGTATTTCTCCTTTCTAAATGTTGCTGAATTCAACTTTACGAATGGTGATATATAAGCTGATATATATTAATATCATGTTGCAGGAGCGACAAATTGGTTGTATTGTACGACAAGTAGCGAGGAAAAATCGATATCTTACGAGACCGAAGGTCGAGTAAGATTTGGATTTTGCCACGCTACGAGTCGTGCAATATGACCCATTTATCGCTCCTGTAACGTAATTTACCTTTTATTATATCCCTACAATCTATTCGGAGTGAAAAAGGTAACACATTTACTGATTCAATTTATTTTTTATTAAGATATCCATTTTTTAATCATGAAATGAATGGTTGAATGGCGAATGGTTGAACGGCGGATGAATATTTACTACAATACTTAGGCCGCGCCCCATATAAAATATTCTGATACGTAGGATAAATCTGTGTTGTTTTGTGGGAGAAAAGGACTAAAACAATCTTTATTTGCGGGTTTTTATTTAATTTGTTGCAAGGTTTTCGATACATAATATAGAAACGATTTTCCTAAATAGTACTGGTTGTCTGCACATTTAACTACTAGATTCAAAACGGGAACCTCGCTGAAAGTAGTCAGCGCACTGTCTAACCTCACAACTCCGGATCATACACGTGTACAATACGTAATTTTAATCTGTCGTGTCTGCGCATACAATCTGCATGTATTCGAGCCGGAAAATGTACAGGAATATAATACAACATTTTATCTGCATTGGTATCTAAAAATAAAATGCCCGTTTGCAATTCACTTCTGTGTTTTGTAATCATTGTCCCAATACTGGGTGAAATGCGGTGCTTCGATCCTGCCCTGTGTTCCATAGTCACAAAACTTAAAACCTGTTTTGCGAAACCTATATAGGTTTTGTCGATATACCGTTCCTTAGTCGTTAACCAAACATGTTCTACCTGTTTTCCATTCATAAAACAGGTAGGTTTCGTTCCGTTTGATAGGCATAGCTTAAACTGTTTATGTTGTGTTTACTATGGAACACAAGGCTGGTATACCACAATGCTACATAAAAGCATTTAACCGTTTCACGGCTGAATATTTAATATTGACCTGTTAGGCTTTGCATTTGAAAGAGTTCATAGCTAATGTTAGAACTATCAAGGTAAAAATGTTGATTCTGGCAACAAACAATGTATACTCTGATCATGGAGCGCGGATGCGCCAGTTGGCCTGGTACTATGCTAGGTAACACGGCTTTGACCAAATCAGTTAGAGCAACGAAATAATTAAACTACATTTACGAACAAAGAAGACCAAGATAAGCATGTCTGTTACTGCAGTATGATTTTAGTTGTATTGGGTTCGCTGTTTGTTTTTATCAGGATTAGTAAAGACTAATCAACAAACAAGTTGTCAAAACTACTATAGTGTGAAAATAACGATTCGAGTAAGTCAACAGGGGGATGGTTATATTTTTAACTTGAAACTATAGACGAAACATCGTTCGAGATTTACAGTTAAGATTTGTGAGTGTTTACCTGATATATAATATGAGATATTAGATCCGTTGTGTCAAATATGGCCTATTTGAAGCGTTTTGAATCGGCAATGTTTTGAACATAGGTGTCAGTCTCGTTTAAAATCTAAAAAAAGCATTTTAATATATTGACAATATATAGCCAAATGCTATTTTTAGATTATAAACGAGACTGGCACCTGTGGTTTTAAAGTGGCCGAGTGCACACATTGTATCAATAAATAAAGAATACTGCATAATGGGTGCATTTCACCAAGAATTGTTTTTTCCAATCAGCCCGATCTGGACCAGATTGTCCCCGATGAATCAATTTTATTGATCGGCCCGATTGTCGTCCCGAATCGCCTCCAATCGTCCCCTTTTTTGATGGTAACGTTGTGAGTGTTTACCTGATATATAATATGAGATATTAGATCCGTTATGTCAAATATTGCCTATTTAATGCGGCCGATCGACAACAAAAAGGATCGCGTACTATCGGGACCAAAACAATCCTTGGTGAAACGGCCGCTTTATGTATATGGAGAATTGTGATGTCGGTGTTTAGATTTGGCGGTACCGGAAGGTAACGCCATAAAGGACAACACATTTGTAATAAAAGTCAAACAGTAACCGATGCCTTACTATTTAAACAATACTTGTAACCTCTTGGACAGTGAACCTTCGACCATGCCGGATAATCACTACACAACTGTTCAGTCCGCATAAAGGACAACACATTTGTAATAAAAGTCGCAAAAATAACTACTCAAACAGTAAACGATGCCTTACTATTTAAACAATACTTGCAACCTCTTGGACAGTGAACCTTCGACCATGCCGGATAATCACTACAAAACTGTTCAGCTCCATTGGTAGCGTAATACGTCTCGCAGATATCTTCGTCTTTACATGCGTCTGCAGCATATAGATAGCATTGGCTAACAAAGGTACAATTTACACAGTACAATCGTCGGGATGGTGAAATGTAATATTGAAGGATTACTGTCACCAAGATGATTTGTTAGTTAGGGTGATGTTTCAAACACATTTGAGCCGTCCCACGAGAAAACCAACATTGTGGACTCTACGAAAATTATCGACCCGGATACACCTAACAATGCCGCGCAGGCTAACTCCGACAGACACTTTTCGCCTTCTGTGGATTTTCAGTTTCATGAATCATTACTCTATACCTCTATCCACCTGAGACGGAATGCGTCAGCCCGGATTAGCCTGCGCGGACTGCGCAGGCTGATTTTGGTAGATACATAACGAAGAGTCCATAATGTTGGTTTTTCCTAAATAGTACTGGTTGTCTGCATAGTTTACTATCTAGATCAGATTCAAAACGGGAATCTCGCTAAAAGTAGTCTGCGAACTGTCTGACGTCACAAGTCCGTATTATACACGTGTACAATACGTTATTTTAATCTGTCGTATCTGAACTGCGCATGCAAATCTGCATGTATTTTCGCCGGAAAAAGTACAGATATATTATAAAACCTTTTATCTGCATGGAAGCTAAAAATAAAATGTCCGTTTTCAATTCACTTCTGTGTTATGTAAGCGTTTAACCGTTTCACGGTTAAATATTTAAAATCGACGTGTTAGGCTGTGCATTTGAGAGTTCATAGCCAATGTTAGAAACATCAAGATAACAATGTTGATTATGGCAACAAACAGTGTATACGCTGGTCATGAGGCGCAGATGCGCAAGTTGGCCTGGTACTATGCTAGGTAAAATACGGCTTTGACCAAATCGGTTCGAGCAACGAAATAATTAAACTACATTTACGGCCAAAGAAGACCAAGATAAGCATTTATGTTACTGCAGTATGATTTTAGTCGTATTGGGTTCGCTGTTTGTTTTTATCAGGATAAGTAAAGACTAATCAAAACTACTAAAGTGTGAAAATAACGACTCATGTAAGTCAACTGGGTGATGGTTATATTTTGAACTTGAAACTGTAGACGAAACATCGTGCGAGATTTAATTACAGTTAAGATGGTACATTTGTGAGTGTTTACCTGATATATAAAATGAGCCGTCCCGCGAGAAAACCAACATTATGGACTCTGCGTAATGTATCGAACCAGATCAGTCTGATCCGGACCGACACATTCTGCCCCAGAGGGATATAGGTATAGAATAATGATTCCTGAAACAGAAAATCCACAGGAGGCCAACAGTGTCTGTCCGAGTTAGTCTACGCTGCATGCTTAGGCTGATCCGGGTTGATACATTACGCAGAGTCCACAATGTTGGTTTTCTCGCGGGACAGCTCATATGAGAGATTAAATCCGCTGTGTCAAATATGGCCTTTTTGAAGCGTTTTGAATCGGCAATGTTTTGAACATAGGTGCCAGTCTCGTTTTAAAATCTAAAAAAAACATTTTACTATATTAACAATATATAGCCAAATGCTATTTTTAGATTTTAAACGAGACTGGCACCTGTAGTTTTGAAGTGGCCGAGTGCACAGATTGTATCAATAATTAAAGAATACTGCGTAAAGGCTGCATTTCAAGTGTACAAGTGGCCGAATGTACAAATTGTATCAATAAATATGGAAAACTTCGTGATGTATATGGTGAATAATGATGTCGGTGTTTAGATTTGGCGGAACCGGAAGGTAACGCCAAACAGGACAACACATTAGTAATAAAAAGTCGCTAAAATAACTACGCAAACAGTTACCGATGCCTTACCTTTTAAACAATACTTGCAACCTCTTCGACAGTGAACCTTCGACCATGCCGGATAATCACTACAAAACTGTTCAGCTCCATTTGTAGCGTAATACTTCTCGCAACTAGCTTCGTCTTTACATGCGTCTGCATCATATAGATAGCATTGGCTAACAAAGGTACAATTTACACAGTACAATCGTCGAGATGGTGAAATATATTACTAAGTGAAATTTAATAACGAAGGATTACTTGCACCAAGATGATTTGTTAGTTTTAGAGTGGTGTTTCAAACACATTTGAGCCGTCCCACCAGATAACCAACATTGTGGACCCTGCGTTATGTATCGAACCAGATCAGCCTGCGCAGTCCGCGACGGATAATCCGTGCCAATACATTCCGTCTCAGGGACTTAGAGGTATAGAGTAGTGACTCCAGAAACAGAATATCCACAGGAGGCGAAAAGTGGCTGTCCGGATTAACCTGCGCGGCATGCTTAGGCTGATCTGGGTCGATACTTTACGCAGAGTCCACAATGTTGGTTTTCTCGCGGGACGGCTCGTTTCATTTATATCACGGCGTTGCCTGTGTAAGAAACCAGTACTATTGGTCAAGTTATGCTGACGCCGGCGGGGGTATGTCGTAAGGTTAACCTCACAGTTATGAGCGCCAATGAGAGAAAACCATTACTACCATTGTAAGTTCTTTGTAGAGACCAGGCAATGGATCAAACTCGAGACCGCCACCCCCGGGGCGTAGATTGTACCACCAAAATGACAGATTGTTATTAAGGTAGAACGTGTCTCAAATCTGTTTATCGAATTTCCCCAAGAAATTTCGCTTCACCATACTACAGCATATGACCAGTAAGATTCTGCCTTTACTTTTTTCGTATTTCCTTTTTTTTTTAAACTACGAGTCTTTAAAGTATATCACTGATGTCACTTTTGAGACGTCTGTCAAATTTCCCGCGTTAAAGCAACACGATCTGATAGCTTGGTCAATTTTACGTTGATAACTGCGAACTTATATCACAATTTGCATCTAAAGAACGGAGTTATTGTCCCTATCTATATTTTACATATTAAAATTCAGACGCCAGGCTTGCTAAAAGAATGAAAAAACAAGAAACCGCTGAAGACGGCAAGGCCGGATTGTCAGCAATTTGACCTTGAAAATCGACAAACCAAGGTCAATGTCAAAGTAACCATAGAAATCAATAAAACTCGTTACTGGCTACATTCAGGCAAAGTTTCAAGTGTGTAACCCTTTCCAGTGCTGAGACTTTGACAGACAGACAGACAGACAGACAGACAGACAGACAGACAGACATACAGACAGACAGACAGACAGACAGACAGACAGACAGACAGACAGACAGACAGACAGACAGACAGACAGACAGACAGACAGACAGACAGACAGACAGACAGACAGACAGACAGACAGACAGACAGACAGACAGACAGACAGACAGACAGACAGACAGACAGACAGACAGACAGACAGACAGACAGACAGACAGACAGACAGACAGACAGACAGACAGACAGACAGACAGACACAATCTATAAACCGGAATTGCTAGAGCAATTGCACTTCAGCGATTAGCGATTAGCCATTCAGAAATGATGTGACTTTTTGAAGCTATATTAATAATTAAAATGTTAGTTAAATGTATTGGTCAAATCGGAATACAGCGTAATCAAAGATATACTAACCACATATGCGGCAGTATCTCATACAGTTTGTGTTAGCCCATGCCGTATAACTGCCGACACATATATCCGAGCCGTAGTCCAAACACTGCGCGTTTATGTCTGTGCAGTTTGCCCCAACTGGAAATAAAATAATATGAGCCATTCCGCGAGAAAACCAACATAATGGCCTCTGCGTAAGTTATCGACCCTAATCAGTCTGCGCAGTCCTCGCAGTCCGCGCAGGCTAATCTGGACCGCCACATTCCGTCCCAGGGTGATAGAGGTATAGAGTATTGATTCCTGAATTAATCAATCCACAGGAGGCGAAAAGTGTCTGTCCGGGTTAACCTGCGCTGCATACATAGGCTGATCCACGAGCATTCAGAATTGCTGCCGTGCTGTTTACATGCTATGATTGTTTCACTTACATCTTTTAATAAACACATGTGCAAAACTTTCCATGTATAGACGGTTTCTGACGCCATTGAAGCAGACGTTTTGCGACCGCACCCTGTCAAAAGAAGAATCTGCTCATAGTGTTTTCAAATCTGCTGCAGATTTTTTGGTGAAAAGGAATAAACGACAACAACGCACGCTGCCTTTAAAACCACAATTACGTACAAAACAATCGACATATATTTTTACAACATTTACGTACAAAGCGATCGACATATTTTATAACATTTACTTACAAAGCGATCGACGTTTTTTACAACATTTTCGTACAAAGCAATCGACGTATTTTACAATATTTTCGTACAAAGCAGTCGACTTACTTTTACATTATTTACGTACAAAGCGATTGACTTATCTTTACAACATTTACGTACAAAGCGATCGACATATTTTACATTATTTACGTACAAAGCGATTGACTTATCTTTACAACATTTACTTACAAAGCGATCGACATATTTTACAATATTTACGTACAAAGCGATCAACGTCTTTTACGATATTTTCGTACAAAGCGATCGACTTATTTTACAATATTTTCGTACAAAGTAGTCGACTTATTTTTACATTATTTACGTACAAAGCGATTGACTTATCTTTACAACATCTACGTACAAAGCGATCGACATATTTTACAACATTTACGTACAAAGCGATTAACATATTTTACAACATTTACGTACAAAGCGATTAACGTATTTTTACAACATTTACGTACAAAGCAATTGAGGTCTTTTACAACATTTACGTACAAAGCGATTAACGTCTTTTTACAACATTAACAAGTTTCAAGTTTATTTATTCGGCATATAAAGTTAATTTGCATTGCCGTAAACATATATACATATGACAGTTTAACAAATGAACATATATACATATGACAGTTAAACAAATGAACATATATAAATTGAAGAGAAAAACACATAACGTACAAAGCGATGAACGTATTATTACAGCTTTTATCGTACAAAGCGACGAACGTATTTTTACAACATTTACGTACAAAGCAATCAACGTATTTTCAAAACATTAACGCATAAAGCGATGAACGTATTTTAACAACATTTACGTACAAATCAATCAACGTATTTTTAAAACATTTACGCATCAAGCGACGAACGTAGTTTTACAGCATTTACGTACAAAGCAATCAGCGTATTTTTAAAACATTTACGCATACAAAGACGAACATTTACGTACAAAGCGATTTACGTATTTTACAACATTTACGTACAAAGCAATTAATGTTTTTATTAAAACATTAACGCATAAAGCGATGAACGTATGTTTACAACATTTACGTACAAAGCAATCAACGTATTTTTAAAACATTTACACATAAAGAGACGAACATTTACGTACAAAGCGATTTACGTATTTTACAACATTTACGTACAAAGCAATCAACGTATTTTTAAAACATTTACGCATGAAGCGACGAACGTATTTTTATTACATTTACGTACAAAGCAATCAACGTATTTTTAAAACATTTACGCATAAAGCGACGAACGTATTTTTACAACATTTATGTTCAAAGCAATCAACGTATTTTTAAAACATTAACGCATTAAGGGATGAACATATTTTTACAACATTTACGTACAAAGCAATCAACGCATTTTTAAAACATTAACGCATAAAGCGACGAACGTATTTGTATAACATTTACGTTCAAAGCAATCAACGTATTTTTAAAACATTAACGCATAAAGCGATGAACGTATTTGTACAACATTTACGTACAAAGCAATCAACGTATTTTTAAAGCATTAACGCATAAAGCGATAAACGAATTTTTACAACATTTACGTACAAAGCAATCAACATATTTTTAAAATATTTACGCATAAAGCGACGAACGTATTTTACAATATTTTCGTACAAAGCGATTCAGGTCTTTTACAACATTTACGTACAAATCAATCAACGTATTTTTACAACATTTACGTACAAAGCGATTTACGTATTTTACAACATTTACGTACAAAGCAATCAACGTATTTTTACAACATTTACGTACAAAGCGATTGACATATTTTACAATATTTTCGTATAAAGCAATTGATGTATTTTACAATATTTTCGTACAAAGCGATTGAGGTCTTTTACAACCTTAATGTACAAAGCGATCAACGTATTTTTACAACATTAACGTTCAAAGCGATCAACGTATTTTTACAACATTTACGTACAAAGCAATCAACGTATTTTTACAACATTAACGCATAAAGCGATGAACGTATTTTAACAACATTTACGTACAAAGCAATCAACGTATTTTTACAACATTTACGCATAAAGCGATGAACGTATTTTTACAACATTTACGTACAAATCAATCAACGTATTTTTACAACATTTACGTACAAAGCGATCAACGTATTTTTACAACATTTACGTACAAAGCGATCAACGTATTTTTACAACATTTACGTACAAAGCGATCAACGTTTTTTTACAACATTTACGTACAAAACGATCAACGTATTTTCCAAAAGAAACCGTACAAAGCTATTGACGTATTTTTCAAACATTTACGTACAAAGCGAACGATGTAGTATACGCCTGCAAAATACGTCATTAAACTGCATTTGTGGACATGATCAGCAGGCGTACTTTCTCAGCTTAATCTCGGTCTACATGATTTACTAATCGCAAATCAATTTATATCAACAGGTTGTATTACCTATGTCCAGTCTGCATGGTACTTGTTTGCAAATTTGCCTTTTATCCGGCCTGTCATCAACCCGACAGTTTCTGTGTGAAAGAGGACTGGAAATGTTTACGTGGTCATAACAATCGACGTCACGAATTTGAATCCCTGTGCCACAAGTCACCGAACACTGTGTTGAAATAAATAAATAAATGAAATACGACATTTAAAAGAGTTAGCTACAGTTTTTTAACGAAATAATCCAATTATATAATTTATTTTTTCTTTGTATTTTGTTATTATATACGGCATCTCTAAAAGGACACACACGAATTTGTTTTTATCTCGTGCTCACGAGATACTAAGTCGTGCGAACGAGATACTATCTCGTGCGCACGAGATAAAAACAAATTCGTATGTAATTTATAAAAATGTGTGTGTCCCTTTAGAGTTGCCGTAGGCAGCTCTAAAAGGACACATACGATTTGTTTTTTATCTCGTGCGCACGAGATACTATGTCGTGCGAACGAGATACTATCTCGTGCGAACGAGATACTAAGTCTTGCAAACGAGATAAGTATCTCGTGCGCACGAGATACTAAGTCGTGCGAACGAGATACTATCTCGTGCGCACGAGATAAAAAAAATTCGTATGTAATTTATAAAAATGTGTGTGTCCCTTTAGAGCTGCTCTAAAGGGACACACACATTTTTATAAATTACATACGAATTTGTTTTATCAACGAAACAAATATGTATTGAATAATGCTTAAAATATTGTGACAAAGAGAAGTTATTGCTACTTATGAGTATTTTTTTTTCTTATCTTTTTGCCACAATGTTTTCAGACGTGTTCTGTAGCAGAGGTGTAAGAAAGTGCCTGTCTGTGGAAGCGGATTACTGTTAACTAGTGTACTTACACTATGCCAATTCCCAGCAATCCATATATCAGGGCATGTCCCCATGTCACAGTTTTCTGCACTGGTCGGTCTGGTGCCATTGCTACATTGACTGTCGACCGTAACCTGTAATAATTGATTGATTGGTTGGTGCTTTACGCCGCGATCATCTTGTTTTCAGTTATATCACGGCGTTTCCTGGGTAAGTTATCAGTACTGCTGGTCCATTTATCATGACACCAGCCAGTCAGTCGTAATGCTAACCCCGCAACACTGACCGCAAAGAACGGCAGCCATTACTACCATTTATAAACTCTGGATAAATTTCCAGTACTGCTGGTCCATTTATCATGACACCAGCCAGTCAGTCGTAATGCTAACCCCGC
This sequence comes from Serripes groenlandicus, assembly GCA_031761405.1. NCBI lineage: Eukaryota > Metazoa > Mollusca > Bivalvia > Cardiida > Cardiidae > Serripes > Serripes groenlandicus. The sequence continues at coordinate 46,713,508 of JASEVX010000002.1, read as the reverse complement.
AACACTGACCGCAAAGAACGGCAGCCATTACTACCATTTATAAACTCTGGGTAAGTTACCAGTACTGCTGGTCCATTTATCATGACACCAGCCAGTCAGTCGTAATGCTAACCACGCAACACTGACCGCAAAGAACGGCAGCCATTACTACCATTTATAAACTCTGGGTAAGTTACCAGTACTGCTGGTCCATTTATCATGACACCAGCCAGTCAGTCGTAATGCTAACCACGCAACACTGACCGCCAAGGACGGCAGCCATTACTACCATTTATAAACTCTTTGGTATGACCTAACCGGGGATCGAACGCGCGTCCTCCCGCACCCAATGCGGACGATCTACCACGTGACCACCGAGGCGGTTAACCTGTAATAAAAGCGAGCTGTAAAATGAAATTGAAAGCTTCAAATTAAAAGATTGTAAACGAAAACATGTTGCCATTGTAATATTTACCCAGGGATCATGAATAAGTGAATTGTCGCCGTTATATAACTGAAATAATGTTGAAAATGGCGTAAAAACACAAATAAGACAAAAGCCATTGTAATTTAGCCTAGAGTTACCAGTATGAATGTCTAAAAAGTCGCAATACATCATGCAGAGGTCGAGATAAGGAGGGATATAAAGCTCCTCTCCCCACAATATCTCTCTTAGTATCCAACCAAACCCTATGATGTGGGTACTCAAAAGAATCGTCGCATTGCGACGATTCTTTTGAGTACCCACAACATAGGGTTATAAGGTCAACTAAAGATTTTTAGAACATGCAAAACGCCCCTGGTCTAGAGCTCTTACACGTAATTACGTATGTGTTTGCGTTATCACACGTTTTTAAAGCTACTACGTGATTATTTACATTATAACGGCTTTATTTGCGTTACTGCGACAGTATATAAATAAAAAATTTCGTTGAATTGGACAGTAATTTTGTGTGACAGTATTTCTCCGAAGGATGACAATATTACTGTCCAATTCAAAGCAATTTGTTATTTATTTTATTATACCAAAAAATAATAAAATAATAAATAATAAAATATAAATAATAAAATTATAATTATTTTATGATCTGTAAAATGTTTCATAGCACAAACGTACAACATAGAGCGCTCTACATGTCTAGTTTTAATGAGTTTCATTTACATCCTAAATGCCAGTAAACAAATTTGCATACGGCCGTGAGATAGTAAAAAAATTGCATACCGCCGTGAGACAGTACACAAACTGTCTCATGGTCACGTGGTACATTTGTCTTGACAGTAAAAATAGCAACTTTTTGTTAATGGGAGTTTTATATGGACAATGAAATTGGGTATAATAATATTAAATGTACATTTGATCTTCATATTGGTCAATCTAGGCTTTCGTTGCTTTTAAAAAGTTCATGATATGTTTTGTTATAGAAGTTAAACAAGCGGTTACATTTTTCAGCAAGTGAAATAAAACGGCACTTGTAAAAATAAACCAGATGAAATTCAAATTTGAATGATTATGTTTATAAGCTGCAAATTGGTATACCTCACTGGTACGTGTCTTTGATAGATTGTATTTACGAATAGGGAATTGTGTACGTAACAGAATATTTACATATGAGCAGTTCCACGAGAAAACCAACATTATGGACTCTGCGTAATGTATCGACTCAGATCAGCCTGCACAGTCCGCGCAGGCTAATCCGGGCCGACACATTCCGTCTCAGAGGGGTACAGGTATAGAGTAATGATTCCTGAAACAGAAAATCCACAGGAGGCATTAGCCTGCTCGGCATGCCTAGGCTGATCCTGGTCGATACTTTACGCGGAGTCAATAATGTTGGTTTTCTCGTGGAACGGCTCAATTATAACACAGTTGCTTTAGCAAAATTATGCATAGTAGACCGTAATAAAACTACGCACACACTATTCGCCACACGGCAGCTTTTCGTCCTACATCATATCGAATATAAGAATATGTCATTTCATTAGTGGAGAGCTACGGCGGAATTACTACTTACTTTTCGTTCACTACTGTTCTCTAAAACACATTCAACCGATCGGTTCAGGAAGCCTTGACCGCATGTTACGGAACATTTGCTCCAATCAGAGACGTTCCATCTGGAATGTTAGATTAAGTACATTAATGAGCCGTTCCAAGTGAGAATCAATATTATGGACTCTGCGTAAAGTATCGACCCGGACCAGCCAAAGCATGCCGCGCAGGCTAATCCGGGCAGACACTTTTCGTCTCCTGTAGATTTTCTGTTAAAGGAATCATTATTCTATACCTCTATCCCCATGATACGGAATGCGTCGGTTCAGATCAGTCTGCGCGGACTGCGCAGGCTAATCTGGGTCGATAAATTACGCAGAGGCTATAATGTTGTTGTTTTTTCGTGGAACTGCTCATATGTCCTGTTTATGATTCATCACGTACTTGAACATGTTCACATTTATAATCCACTGCATTAAAACCACAGCGCACACGAGAAGAGTCGGGAAAGAAGTGAGAAAAGAACCTGAAATGTTCAGTTTCATAAATTGGCAAGGATGTGGGTGTGATGTTTGTCTTTTGTAATTGTGGTAGAATACATTGTCTGTTTTGCTATGTTATTGTTATGTTATATTATTTAAGGAGTCTGTGACGTAATTTAATTGTGTGCGTATGATGAAATGATTATGTTTTATATATAAGTATGTAGTTTTACAATGTTTAAGTGTATATTAAAGCATTTTCAGAAGAGGCTTATCTGCCTTCATGTAAATATAGAGATCTTGAAATAATCACGAATAATTGAAACGTATTGCCCAGAACTTTATTTTCGGAATACGAACCAAATCCCCACCCTGCATATTGGGATGCTCACCCAGGAGGTTATATGTGCGCCGTGATATAACTGAACATTGTGAAAAGCGGTGTTAAATCCTCAAAAATGAACCCGTACCTTGGTGGACAGTAATGTTGGTTACAGGCCTGTGGGATCTCATCGGGCTTGTTGGCGATGTCACAGAACGAGTCCTCCACAGGCCCCCTCAGACCTCGGCATTTAACGATAGGCACACTCACACCTGATGAGGAAATAAAACCAATTACATGTTTTGTGTACGACATAGAAGCCCGAGAGTGCATGGAAACAAAACCGGAGAGATTCCGTGCCTTAATAAGGCGTCAGTTCAACGATTGGTGTGTTCTGGGTCCCCGCAACGTTTAGGGACTGTATACCTAATCTCGGGTCAACACATAACTATTTTTGATTTGTTTGTTTGTTTTGTGTTTGAAGCGGCTTTCAACCGTATTGCAGACACAGCGTACCTGGCTAATTGACTTGGGTTAATGGTAGTGTTCACAATGACTCCGATACATCTGTCTCTATGCTATCACCGCAAACCCTGCGGGCCAAGGAGCGAAGTCATTTTTAATTTGTTTAGTGTGACCGCGCTTTGGTCATAAGTCTCGAAGGCGGACACTCTCTACACTTTAGTTCAGATGTGGCGATATACGACAAGACTAGCATATATACAATTTACTCGTAATTGGCAAAATATTAAAAAGGTCAAACGACGGATTAAAAATGTCGAAAAAATATCTTAAAATCACCAGCTCTATAATTTAAACTCTACAGTACACACGATAAATTCAGCATATCAACAAGATTAAGTCAACAGATCTGAAAGATAAACTAATCAGATCCGTTGGCTTAACTCATTAGACCCGCAAGATAAACTCATTCAACGCACACAATAAAAACACCAGATCCGCACGATAAACTCAACCATATCAGTATGATAAACTCAACAGATCCGCAAAATAAACTCAACATAGCCGCAAGTTAAACTCACCAGACCTGCAAGATAAATTCACCAGATCCGCAAGTTAAACTCACCAGACCTGCAAGATAAATTCACCAGATCCGCAAGATAAACTCAACCATATCCGCAAGTTAAACACACCAGACCCGCAAGATAAACTCACCAGATCTGCAAGATAAACTCACCTGATCCGCAAGATAAACTACACTGTGTTTTGATCACGGACCATGAATAGGACACCGGGTTACCGGCTGTTTTCTCATTATACTCGTATTCAATTTCCGGGGTACATGATACATTGGTGTGATTTTGGCAATCAAACTGTCGGTAAACCTGTAAACAAAAGGTGTTTTAGACGTTTTTTTCCAAATACAGACAGGATTGTCTCTTTTTTTTTAATTTTTGAAAGAGAGGGAATTGCTAAACCTGAGAAATTCGTAATCAAGTGTGAGCTTGGCAAACTGTTTGTAGTCATTACGTAAACCATTTTCTTTGTTTGTTTGAATGTTTGAATGTTTTTTTTACAAGGCTTTAAATATGTTTTCAGTTATATCACGATGTTTGCTTGATTTGTTAAGAAAACTGACATGCATTTTGAATGATAGTATATATAACTTTTAAAAAGCCAATAACACAACTACCATTAGAGCCGTTCCACAAGAAAACCAACATTGTGAACTCGGTGTAAATTATCGATCCGGATCATCCTAAGCATGCCGGACAGGCTAACCCGGACAGGCACTTTTCGCCGCCTCTGGATTTTCTGTTTCAGGTATCATTACTCTATACCTCTATCCCCTGAGATGGAATGTGTCGGCCAGGATTAGCCTGCGAGGACGGCATACGCGATCCATTACGCAGAGTCAATAATACAGGCTTATTCGGACCGACACGTTCCGTCTCAGTGGGAAAGAGGTATAGAGTAATGGTTCCTGAAACAGAAGATCCACAGGAAGCGAAAAGTGTCTATTCGGGTTAGCCTGCGCGGACTGCGCATAGGTCGATACATTACGTATAGAGTCCATAATGTTGGTTTTCTCGTGGAACGGCTCATTTATAATAGTCTTCGGCATAACTTGACAGACAGAGGATCAACACATTGTCTCCCGTACCCAAGGCAGACGTCCTAAACACTAAACAAAGAGACGACTAAACCCATATACGAGGGGTGTCTCAGAAGTTCGTGGACTTTTCTCCTAACGTTCATAATATATTACAAAAAGAACAATTACTTATACCGATACAAAATTTAATATCTCTTTGTTATTAATCTGAAAATTCTACTAAATACAAAGAATAAGTATTATGAAACAAAGGCACTTATGGCGACCGTGCAAATATTGATGTGGTGGATCACGAGACAAATCATTTATGAACCTGTCTCTACCTGGGACCAGGTCGTTTTAGACGTTTTTCTGCGGAAATTATAGCCCGAATCGAGCTAGGGTGTAAAATGCCGTTGCACACCTTGTCATTATTATTACACTATATGGACGTTAAGAGGGGCTATTTATAGTAACACGTGCGGGATTCCCCAAATTACCATTACGATCATTTTTATCAAAGCGTATAGACAATATAGAAAGGCTTTTTGAGTATTTTAACGAGGTATTGTGTTATTTTCCGCATTTTTTGCTGTAATAGAAATACGACGTTGTTCTTTTTACGATATTTCTGTACATGCAATTGTTACGAACATTAACATATCAGGATATGACGTCGTGTCGTCGCATTAACGGCAGACGAAATTGCGCGTAAAACAGAAGGCGAGAACGTACTATTTTGCGTAGTTAGGAGAAGACATTGCTTGTAATTAGTAACATAAAATTGGTATGCGCCGGGTGGAAGTTACTAGGTTTCCACAGAAACGTATTATAGGTATAATTTGAATGCAAATGCACTAATTTTACATTTATTTCGTTCCATGAAGACCAAAGATTGTTTAACATTAATAACAAGTAATTCTATCTGTTAAAACAAAACTTATGATAAAAGTCCACGAACTTCTGAGACACCCCTCGTTAAATCATTAGTTGACATACCTGTATTTTAACTTCAGTTGTTAATGGCCCATCTATAGCAATCATTTGCGGGGATTTAGTATAATCAACTCGAACACCATGGGAATAAAAGACGTTTGTTCCAGCCGTTCCGTTTTCGTTAAACATCCGGTCGCCGTCTACCAAAACGCCTATTAAAGGGAAAAGAAGGTATAGAGTGGAAGATAGTGGAGCAGTGGTAGAGCGTCGGCGTCTCGTACCAAAGGTTTGTGTTCGAATCCAATTCTAGAGATGTTATCGCATACGGCGCGAATATTGTTCAATTGTCCAGACATCGAGCGTAATAAATTTAAGGTGAAAGTTTGTTCCGCATTCGGTGTAAAATAAATACGTTTAACCTAAAAATGAAAAGATTCGGCACGCAAAGAAATTGACATGGGAGCCATGATATTTAAGGAAATATATATTTACTCAAATACTGATTGCCTGGTTGGTTTTAATTGAATGGCGATCATATATGCCGTTTTCAACAACAGTATTCCATTTATATCGTGGTGATTCACCGGTATTACTTTCGTAAGACCGATAAATCTTGCATATTGCAATCCCTGCAATCAAGAGCGAACATGAGAGAAGCCATTACTACAAATGTTTAGGTCGTAGGATTGTCCCGACCGGGGAAAGAATCCTGGAATCGAGCTGCGAACGTGGACGCCCTTACATGTTCCACTAAAGCACGGCGAAGGTCGGTAAGTTTGACGTGACCTCAATTGTAACATCATCTCTTACGTTATAAATGCTCTAGGGTAATGACACCAATTTCAATCGACCGCATACATAGAGGATATTACATGAGTGGTCATTCAATACGAACTTTTATTAAACGAGTTTAATAAAATGTTGTATTGAATGACCACGAATGTTATATTCTATTTATATCATAAATTCCAATTCGAGGATTATTAGCGCAAAATATATATAACGTCGCTATATAGCGCGGTCATTTTCAATGCTTTTCATTATGACGTTACGTAGCATTGTTATTACACTAGTTATATGAAAAATATAGAATGACGTTATTTCACGCTGGCGACGTCATTTATGATACATGTATAACATCATCTCTTACGTTATAAAGGCGCCGTAAGCAAAGCTCTAGAGAAATGCCGACAATTTTAAACGACTGAATACACATCATTTATATAGTCTATTTGCCATGGACGTTTTGGAACTCGAGATATGTACAGCTAACATGCATACCATGCTCTTTGAATATCATTCGAGATAAACTAGCCATATAAAAGGTCAACTTAAAACACAGCGGTGTTCTGCGGCAACCCAACCGCTAGGCATCTGCCTAACAGTCCAGAACACGATCAGGCAGCGCAGTCTGATCTGGGTTTACACCGTCCACGTCTTACCTATACACATATACACACAAAATGAGAGCGACATAGATAATGGACTTACTAAGATAGCACCACATGTTAGTCTGGTTCACCTTTATGCCTGTGCTGCCTCTAGAAAGGGTAAGGGCCGTCTCAAATTCTGAAATACGCAATAAGAAATAAATAATAATCGTGTGTTTATTTTTAAAATTAGGATAATTGAACCGTCCCACGGGAAAACCAACATTATGGGCTCTGCGTTAAGTATCGATCCGGATCAGTCTAAGAATGCAGCGCAGACTAATCCGGGCCGACACACTCCGTGTAAGGGGGATATAGTTACGATTCCTGAAACATCAAATCTACAGGAGGCGAAAAGCGTCTCTCCAGGTAAGCCTGCGAGGCATGCTTATGCTGAGCTGGGTCGACACATTACGCAGAGGCCATACTGTTGGTTTTCTCGCGGAACGGTTTACATGGTTAATAAACATTTTTACCATGACGTAACTGAATAATTCGTAGAACAATGGCTTTTAAACAAGCATGTTGGTCTTGCAAATAAACAAATATTGTGTTTTCAAAGATTGTTTTAAATCTAGTTTAATCATATACAAACACCAACGAGTAATGCCTCGGTGATGTAGTGCTTAGAGCGTCAACCTAAAACAAATGACATTAACTGTTCGATGCCCGGTTTGGTCATGCCAAATATTTAATAAATGCTAGTAGTGGTAACCATCTATTGCGCTCATGGTAAATGCAATAAGGGCTGCAGGAAACAATCGTAATTTACGCAGGAAACACCGTGATTTATATACAAATGTACGGTTTCAAATTGCATCGTCTTTAAAACCTTACATCTCAAGTTTGCGTACAGTGCAGACTCATATCAGGATCTACATTGGCCGCCAACGCCGTAAGCTAGCTAGCTGGCATGTATTTACACTGAACGCTAACGCCGTACACTAATATACCAAAATTTACACTGGCCAGGAGTGCCGTACGCTAGCATACCTGGATATACACTGGCCATCAATGCCGTACAGTAGCTAACATGAATATATATATACTGGACGCCAATGCCGTACGTTAGCTAACATGAAAGATATATAATGGCCAGCAATGCCGTACGGTAGCTAACATGGATATATATACTGGCCAGCAATGCCGTATGTAAGCATACCTGTATATACACTGGCCAGCAATGCCGTATGTAAGCATACCTGCATATACACCGGCCAGCAATACCGTATGTAAGCATACCTGGGTATACACTGGCCAGCAATGCCGTACGTTAGCATACCTGGATATACACTGGCCAGTAATGCCGTATGTAAGCATACCTGGATACATACTGGCCAGCATTGCCGTACGTTAGCATACCTGGATATACACTGGCCAGTAATGCCGTATGTAAGCATACCTGGATACACACTGGCCAGCATTGCCGTACGTTAACATACCTGGATATACACTGGCCAGCAATGCCGTATGTAAGCATACCTGGATATACACTGGCCAATAATGCCGTACGTTAGCATACCTGGATATACATTGGCCAGCAATGCCGTACGTTAGCATACCTGGATCTACACTGGCCAGCAATGCCGTAAGTAGCATACCTGGATATAAACTGGCCTGCAATGCCGTACGTTATCATACCTGAATCTACACTGGCCAGCAATGCCGTATGTAAGCATACCTGGATATACATTGGCCAGTAATGCCGTACGTTAGCTTACCTGGATCTACACTGGCCAGCAATGCCGTAAGTAGCATACCTGGATATAAACTGGCCAGCAATGCCGTACGTTATCATACCTGAATCTACACTGGCCAGCAATGCCGTAAGTAGCATACCTGTATATACACTGGCCAGCAATGCCGTAAGTAGCATACATGGATCTACACTGGCCAGCAATGCCGTACGTTAGCATACCTGGATATACACTGACAGCAATGCCGTTCACTAGCATACCTGGATATACACTGGCCAGCAATGCCGTACGTTATCATACCTGCATATACACTGGCCAGCAATGCCGTACGTAGCATACATGGATCTACACTGGCCAGCAATGCCGTACGTTAGCATACCTGGATATACACTGACAGCAATGCCGTTCACTAGCATACCTGGATATACACTGGCCAGCAATGCCGTACGTTATCATACCTGCATATACACTGGCCAGCAATGCCGTACGTTAGCATACCTGGATATACACTGGCCAGCAGTGCCGTACGTTATCATACCTGGATATACACTGGCCAGCAATGCCGTACGTTATCATACCTGGATATACACTGGCCAGCAATGCCGTACGTTAGCATACCTGGATATACATTGGCCAGTAATGCCGTACGTTAGCATACCTTGATCTACACTGGCCAGCAATGCCGTAAGTAGCATACCTGGATATAAACTGGCCAGCAATGCCGTACGTTATCATACCTGAATCTACACTGGCCAGCAATGCCGTAAGTAGCATACCTGTATATACACTGGCCAGCAATGCCGTAAGTAGCATACATGGATATAAACTGGCCAGCAATGCCGTACGTTATCATACCTGAATCTACACTGGCCAGCAATGCCGTAAGTAGCATACCTGTATATACACTGGCCAGCAATGCCGTAAGTAGCATACATGGATCTACACTGGCCAGCAATGCCGTACGTTAGCATACCTGGATATACACTGACAGCAATGCCGTTCACTAGCATACCTGGATATACACTGGCCAGCAATGCCGTACGTTAGCATACCTGGATATACACTGGCCAGCAATGCCGTACGTTATCATACCTGCATATACACTGGCCAGCAATGCCGTACGTTAGCATACCTGGATATACACTGGCCAGCAGTGCCGTACGTTATCATACCTGGATATACACTGGCCAGCAATGCCGTACGTTATCATACCTGGATATACACTGGCCAGCAATGCCGTACGTTAGCATACCTGGATATACATTGGCCAGTAATGCCGTACGTTAGCATACCTGGATCTACACTGGCCAGCAATGCCGTAAGTAGCATACCTGGATATAAACTGGCCAGCAATGCCGTACGTTATCATACCTGAATCTACACTGGCCAGCAATGCCGTAAGTAGCATACCTGTATATACACTGGCCAGCAATGCCGTAAGTAGCATACATGGATCTACACTGGCCAGCAATGCCGTACGTTAGCATACCTGGATATACACTGACAGTAATGCCGTTCACTAGCATACCTGGATATACACTGGCCAGCAATGCCGTACGTTAGCATACCTGGATATACACTGGCCAGCAATGCCGTACGTTAGCATACCTGCATATACACTGGCCAGCAATGCCGTACGTTAGCATACCTGGATATACTATAGCCAGCAGTGCCGTACGTTATCATAACTGGATATACACTGGCCAGCAATGCCGTACGTTATCATACCTGGATATACACTGGCCAGCAATGCCGTACGTTATCATACCTGGATATACACTGGCCAGCAATGCCGTACGTTAGCATACCTGGATATACACTGGCCAACAGTGCCGTACGTTATCATACCTGGATATACACTGGCCAGCAATGCCGTACGTTATAATACCTGGATATACACTGGCCAGCAATGCCGTACGTTATCATACCTGGATATACACTCGCCAGCAGTGCCGTACGTTATCATACCTGGATATACACTGGCCAGCAATGCCGTACGTTATCATACCTGGATATACACTGGCCAGCAATTCCGTACGTTAGCATACCTGGATATACACTAGCCAGCAATGCCGTACGTTATCATACCTGCATATACACTGGCCAGCAATGCCGTACGTTATCATACCTGGATATACACTGACCAGCAATGCCGTACGTTATCATACCTGGATATACACTGGCCAGCAATGCCGTACGTTAGCATACCTGGATATACACTGGCCAGCAATGCCGTACGTTATCATACCTGGATCTACATTGGCCAGCAATGCCGTAAGTAGCATACCTGGATCTACACTGGCCAGCAATGCCGTAAGTAGCATACCTGGATCTACACTGGCCAGCAATCCCGTACGTTATCATACCTGGATCTACACTGGCCAGCAATGCCGTAAGTAGCATACCTGGATCTACACTGGCCAGCAATGCCGTAAGTAGCATACCTGGATCTACACTGGCCAGCAATGCCGTACGTTATCATACCTGGATATACACTGGCCAGCAATGCCGTATGTTATCATACCTGGATATACACTGGCCAGCAATGCCGTACGTTAGCATACCTGGATATACACTGGCCAGCAATGCCGTACGTTAGCATACCTGGATATACACTGGCCAGCAATGCCGTACGTTATCATACCTGGATCTACACTGGCCAGCAATGCCGTAAGTAGCATACCTGGATCTACACTGGCCAGCAATGCCGTAAGTAGCATACCTGGATCTACACTGGCCAGCAATGCCGTACGTTAGCATACCTGGATATACACTGGCCAGCAATGCCGTAAGTAGCATACCTGGATATACACTGGCCAGCAATGCCTAAAGTAGCATACCTGGATCTACACTGGCCAGCAATGCCGTAAGTAGCATACCTGGATCTACACTGGCCAGCAATGCCGTAAGTAGCATACCTGGATATACACTGGCCAGCAATGCCGTATGTTATCATACCTGGATCTACACTGGCCAGCAATGCCGTACGTTAGCATACCTGGATAGACACTGGCCTGCAATGCCGTACGGTAGCTAACATGGATATATATACTGGCCAGCAATGCCGTATGTAAGCATACCTGTATATACACTGGCCAGCAATGCCGTATGTAAGCATACCTGCATATACACTGGCCAGCAATACCGTATGTAAGCATACCTGGATATACACTGGCCAGCAATGCCGTACGTTAGCCTACCTGGATATACACTGGCCAGTAATGCCGTATGTAAGCATACCTGGATATACACTGGCCAGCATTGCCGTACGTTAGCATACCTGGATATACACTGGCCAGCAATGCCGTATGTAAGCATACCTGGATATACACTGGCCAGTAATGCCGTACGTTAGCATACCTGGATATACATTGGCCAGCAATGCCGTACGTTAGCATACCTGGATCTACACTGGCCAGCAATGCCGTAAGTAGCATACCTGGATATAAACTGGCCTGCAATGCCGTACGTTATCATACCTGAATATACACTGGCCAGCAATGCCGTATGTAAGCATACCTGGATATACATTGGCCAGTAATGCCGTACGTTAGCATACCTGGATCTACACTGGCCAGCAATGCCGTAAGTAGCATACCTGGATATAAACTGGCCAGCAATGCCGTACGTTATCATACCTGAATCTACACTGGCCAGCAATGCCGTAAGAAGCATACCTGGATCTACACTGGCCATTAATGCCGTAAGTAGCATACCTGTATATACACTGGCCAGCAATGCCGTAAGTAGCATACATGGATCTACACTGGCCAGCAATGCCGTACGTTAGCATACCTGGATATACACTGACAGCAATGCCGTTCGCTAGCATACCTGGATATACACTGGCCAGCAATGCCGTACGTTAGCATACCTGGATATACACTGGCCAGCAATGCCGTACGTTATCATACCTGCATATACACTGGCCAGCAATGCCGTACGTTAGCATACCTGGATATACACTGGCCAGCAATGCCGTACGTTATCATACCTGGATATACACTGGCCAGCAATGCCGTACGTTATCATACCTGGATATACACTGGCCAGCAATGCCGTACGTTATCATACCTGGATATACACTGGCCAGCAATGCCGTACGTTAGCATACCTGGATATACACTGGCCAGCAGTGCCGTACGTTATCATACCTGGATATACACTGGCCAGCAATGCCGTACGTTAGCATACCTGGATATACACTGGCCAGCAGTGCCGTACGTTATCATACCTGGATATACACTGGCCAGCAATGCCGTACGTTATCATACCTGGATATACACTGGCCAGCAATGCCGTACGTTAGCATACCTGGATTTACACTGGCCAGCATTGCCGTACGTTATCATACCTGGATATACACTGGCCAGCAATGCCGTACGTTATCATACCTGGATATACACTGGCCAGCAATGCCGTACGTTATCATACCTGGATATACACTGGCCAGCAGTGCCGTACGTTATCATACCTGGATATACACTGGCCAGCAATGCCGTACGTTATCATACCTGGATATACACTGGCCAGCAATGCCGTACGTTACCATACCTGGATATACACTGGCCAGCAATGCCGTACGTTATCATACCTGGATATACACTGGCCAGCAATGCCGTACGTTATCATACCTGGATATACACTGGCCAGCAATGCCGTACGTTAGCATACCTGGATATACACTGGCCAGCAATGCCGTACGTTATCATACCTGGATCTACACTGGCCAGCAATGCCGTAAGTAGCATACCTGGATCTACACTGGCCAGCAATGCCGTAAGTAGCATACCTGGATCTACACTGGCCAGCAATGCCGTACGTTATCATACTTGGATCTACACTGGCCAGCAATGCAGTAAGTAGCATACCTGGATCTACACTGGCCAGCAATGCCGTAAGTAGCATACCTGGATCTACACTGGCCAGCAATGCCGTACGTTATCATACCTGGATATACACTGGCCAGCAATGCCGTATGTTATCATACCTGGATATACACTGGCCAGCAATGCCGTACGTTAGCATACCTGGATATACACTGGCCAGCAATGCCGTACGTTAGCATACCTGGATATACACTGGCCAGCAATGCCGTACGTTAGCATACCTGGATATACACTGGCCAGCAATGCCGTAAGTAGCATACCTGGATATACACTGGCCAGCAATGCCTAAAGTAGCATACCTGGATCTACACTGGCCAGCAATGCCGTAAGTAGCATACCTGGATCTACACTGGCCAGCAATGCCGTAAGTAGCATACCTGGATATACACTGGCCAGCAATGCCGTATGTTATCATACCTGGATCTACACTGGCCAGCAATGCCGTACGTTAGCATACCTGGATATACACTGGCCAGCAATGCCGTACGCTTTATATGGTTATCTCCCCTTTTGATACCTTACTATTTTGTAGTCTACACTTTTATTTAGTGATGAAAATGGTTAATCTGAGACAACCTGCACTAGGCAGTTATCCGATAATCTATAAGAGAGTTTACTACTGCAGCGTAGGATAGGTCTGGTTAAATGGCTTACCATGAACTGGGCCGTCCCGATTAAACGTTCCCTTTATAGTCGTACACTCTTTATCCGTACCATTACACTTTCCGCATTTATCGAACTGTAATCCCGAATCCAAATGACCATCACAACCGAATTCCTATAAAATAATAGTGATATAGAGGATATTACATGATTGGTCATTCAATACGACATTTTATTAAACGAGTTTAATAACAAAAATTATTACATTTCTATCCATCAAAGATAAGGATATCTCGGTGAAAGAAAATTCATAATCGTTGATTTATTGTTATTACACACCAGTGTTATAATCTACTACACAATTGCGCATGCGTGCCCCTCCCTTTTTTCCATGGCCACACCTCATCCGAAAATAATGCGCAGATATTAACTTAAGTGTTAATGCCTCTAGTTATAAGTTAAGTGTGACACAATCTTTGGAAGGAGAGAGGGAAGTCTATTCTCCGTCCAGTTGAGCAGAAGTATGATAACAAAAAACGAGAGTATATAAACAGAAAGTACAAATAATTCTAACAAATTTAAAGATATTTAATATCAAAATTAAGCCTTTAGGAAATTAAAAGAAAACGTTCTCATGTATAGTCAACATATAGCAAGAATACAATGGTTTGAATGAACAACTGTATGGGGAGGAACGTTTTAAGTTTAGTAATACAACAGAAATAAATAGGAAAAAACATCACCCGAATCTTTTTTCTGAGCTTTGATGAATCGAGTCGTCAGAGCAGTAAAACAAACATTTTAAAAAGCGTAGCCTAGTGAACTCCGTAAACCAAGTCATAAAAAAAACTTGTAAAAGATGTACATATTTTGCATCTTGTTGTTTCTTAAATCAGTTAATACAATAAAGTCAATCATAAAGGCTGTTTTTTTTTCAAACATATAACAGAGTTTTTCTTTACAATAATAGTTGTTGGTTGCTCCCTTTTCGATTACGTCACCCCATAGTACAAAATTAAAACCTATCCCATACTGACGCCGCGCTTCCACGCGGCGTCAACAATGAAATGTAATAAACAGATTATTGAACTCATTTTTTAGATTATAATTCACTCGCCGTCTTGTGAATGACGTCACTCCCATTCACGAGACGGCTCGTGAATTTATATTCTTATCTTTCAAAAAATAAGTTGAATAATATATGTTGAATATATACGTGTACATTGAAATAATTACATCAGCTCATCCACTAATTAATTGACGACCTCCTCGAATCTGTACTATATAAACCTGTGTAAATGCATGTTCGTGAGCCAATATGTTTGACCGCCTGTGACTCTGTTACTCTACGTGATAAGATGAACCGTCCCGCGAGAAAACTAAAAGTGTGGACTCTGCGTAAAGTAACGACCCGGATCAGCATAAGCATGCCGCGCAGACTTACACAGATAGACACTTTTCGCCTCCTACGGATTTTCTGTTCCAGGAATCATTATTCTATACCTCTATCCCACTGAGACGGAATTGAAGTAGTTATATAAAAAAAAAATGTTCATAAACTGTTTATAAAACTGATTTCAAAATGTTTTGTTAGTTGAAAAAATCCGTGCATATTTCCAAAACAAATACAATGGAAAGTAAAGACAGAATAATCAACACGTGTTTGTATTGTAACGTGTACCGGCGTTACCCCATCGCGGGTCACCCATCCAGGTACTAACCGCGATGTACGTTGCTTAACTTTACACAAAGGTCAACCACTCTACCAACGTCGCTATAAAAGCCGGCTTCTACGACAAGGCCGTATAAGTGGTATTTACACCTATACCGCGTTCCCGTTACATTTCTCCCTCTTTTCTCTTGACTTCGACCCAAAGTCACACAACTGAACAAAAGCAGTATACCAGAGCGGAGTCTATGTAACATCACTGTGAACCACCGGAGTCCGAGGATTATGGTGATATCAACCCAAAAATCCCACCGCTGCCACCATTTGTAACGTGTACCGGCGTTAAGCCATCGCGGGTCACCCATCCAGGTACTTACCGCGATGTACGTTGCTTAACTTTTAACAAAGGTCAACCACTTTACCAACGTCGATATAAAAGCCGGCTTTCATAGCGATGTTGGTAAAGTGGTTGACTTTTCCTTAAAGTTAAGCAACGTTTATCGCAGTTAGTACCTGTATGGGTGACCCGCGATGGGGTAACGCTGGTACACGTTACAGTATCAAGGGAAGTAATGGCATATCAGAACAGAACATAGTTCCCCCTTCAGTTTAATAATAACGTATCATAATTGAAATATATTTCACTTTTTTGTGATAAATCGGATCATATATCACAATTTGTCGTTCAGGTGTTTTGTCATTAATCACTCAGGCCATTCGACCTTCGTTATTAACTACTACACACCTGCACTCCAAATCGTGATATAAGATCCGATATATCACTCAAGTTTATCAGGATGCATTCAAATCGATGTACATGATCTCTTTTTCCCCCTCTTTTTTCACGCCGTTTTCAACATTATTCCAGTTATATCACAAGAATAGTTCACATATTCATGATCCCTGGGTAAACAAACCAGTACTAGGCTAGGAAACATGCCTTGCCCATGGGCATCCCACAATGCCCGTGGTGTCTCGACTAGGGATCGAACCCGGGACATGTTAAGCACGATATTTACAATGTGTTAGATACTCACCCTGCATTTCCCGCTAATGCACCTCGTGAATGGCACGGTATGGTCCACAGTGCATTCAGTGCCGTCAGCATACTGCCAATTCGGATTAGTCATAATGATCTCCTTTGAGATTGAGATCGATGTTCCGTGACAGTTTACTTTACAAGACGCATCTCCTGCAACATTGTTTTATTGTGATTTAACACCTTCACTCATACGACAATTTCTCTCTTATTATTAAAGCAAACCCTATGTTGTGGGTACTCAAAGGAATCACGATTCTTCTGAGTACCCACAACATAGGGTTAGATGGTAAAATAAGGATTTAAGAAGGTGCAAAAAAACCTTATCTAGAGCTCTGGCCTTGTGTTGTTTTTTAGCCTGACAATCTGCATGTATTTGTGCAGGTATACACTTAACCCTTTCCCTCATACGACAATCTGCATGTATTTGTGCAGGTATACACTTAACCCTTTCCCTCATACGACAATCTGCATGTATTTGTGCAGGTATACACTTAACCCTTTCACTCATACGACAATCTGCATGTATATGTGCAGGTATACACTTAACCCTTTCCCTCATACGACATTCTGCATGTATTTGTGCAGGTATACACTTAACCCTTTCACTCATACGATAATCTGCATGTATTTGTGCAGGTATACACTTAACCCTTTCCCTCATACGACAATCTGCATGTATTTGTGCAGGTATACACTTAACCCTTTCACTCATACGACAATCTGCATGTATTTGTGCAGGTATACACTTAACCCCTTCCCTCATACGACAATCTACATGTATTTGTGCAGGTATACACTTAACCCCTTCCCTCATACGACAATCTACATGTATTTGTGCAGGTATACACTTAACCCCTTCCCTCATACGACAATCTGCATGTATTTGTGCAGGTATACACTTAACCCTTTCCCTCATACGACAATTCTGCAACAGATGACTTTGAACATATTTTTGTCAAAAAATAGAAAATCTCTTTAATTGAATGGATAACCTAAGACTAAAAGTAGAAAACACTGTGGCAAAATGGAGAGATTACTCGTTTTGAGCAATTTCTTCTTTTGTCACATTGTTTCCATAAAGCCGTCTGCTGCAGAGGCGTCAGAAAGCGTCTATATGAGGGAAAGGGTTAGCACTTTCGCTGCCGAATTCCACGAAGTCGAGTCCACATGTTGAAAACTAGATCACTCCCAGTTTACGTCCAACGATAATTTTGGTAAAATTTAATGTCTTAGTGGCAAACAATGCCTAATTGAGGAGAGACAGCTTGACGAGCCGTCTCACATAAATATGTAGTGTTTGCAAAAAAGCCTTTAATGACCTTTGGCAACGAAAGGGCTAAACCCATTTTCAAAATATTTGAGTTGAATTTGACCGAAACCCATTTTCAAAATATTTGAGTTGAATTTGACCGAAACCCATTTTCAAGATATTCTTGAATTTGACCGAAACCCATTTTCAAAATATTTGAGTTAAATTTGACCGAAACCCATTTTCAAGATATTCTTGAATTTGACCGAAACCCATTTTCAAAATATTTGAGTTGAATTTGACCGAAACCCATTTTCTAAATATTTGAGTTGTATTTGACCGAAACCCATTTTCAAAATATTTGAGTTAAATTTGACCGAAACCCATTTTCAAGATATTCTTGAATTTGACCGAAACCCATTTTCAAAATCCAGGCATTCTTAGCGAACTGGTTACATGTACATAATGATTTGCCCGCGTTGCCATGGTATCGGAACATATGGACAACCTTTCTAGAAGGTTTCTTTAAGCCTTCTATGCTAAATGAGCAACAATGTAGAGCTAGATCAAACTGCACAATTTATATCGCCAAATTAAAATTGATCAAATCGCTTAAACATAATGTATTACATAAATCTGTGAATGTATATCCTACGAACCAACTAGATGGTAAGCGTTAACTTTTTGTGACAGTATACTCGCTTAAAACATAATGTATACATGTAGAAGAATAAATGTATATCCCAAGAACTAACTAAATGGTTACCTTTAACTTGTTGTGACAGTATACTCGCTTAAACATACTGTATACATGTAGAAGAATAAATGTATATCCCAAGAACCAACTAGATGGTTAGCTTTAACATTTTGTGACAGTATACCTACCTGAGTATGTACTCAGAATGACACTTATTAGAACTCTAGATAAGGGGCGTTTTGCATGTTATAAACTCCTTATTTGACCCTATAACGCCATGTTTTGGGTACACAAAAGAATGGTCTCAATGAGACCATTCTTTTGAGTACCAACAACATTAGGTTTTATTGGATAACAAGAAAGATATTGTAGGGAAAAAGAGCTGCATACCCCTCCTTATCTTGACCTCTACACTTATCCTGTCCGTGTTCACTGAGTTTTTCAAAGACGTGTACTTATCAAACTGCCAAGAACTGTCTATCAGCCGGTATGGTCATGTGTGTGTATATATAGAGAATAATAGGTTGGTGCCGTGGATTGAGAAAGATTATCGGGTGAACCGAAGGTGAATCCTATAAATTACGGTGCCGAGCCAGATACACTTTCTCAATCCACGGCACCAACCTATTATTCTATTTATCCTAAATTATGTTAAATGTTAAATTAACTATTTATTTATTTAAACAAATGAAATCGCTGTCAATTTATCGACGATATTTGCTGTTTTTATCGATTGAATTTGGAATATACAGCGACGCTTGCTAATAAAAGTAGTCCCGGCTAGCAGGTGCTCGCCAGATTATCACGTGACCAACTGACGTAGATCAAAAGAAATATACGGTACCCTGTTATCGGGTCGAACTTGCTAGACGTGACAGGATAAATATCTTTCTGTAGAACTTTCAGTTAAGGCTATGATTATCAAATCCATTACACTTACTCTATTTGACAAATGTCTATATGTAATTACAACCATCAAGGAGAAGAATTAATATAAGCATAGTTTGGTTGTTGTCTATACATTCATCTACTTCTATGTAACCTTGCCTACATACACTTGTATATTTTTCAACTGAATGAACTAGAAATATCACTGAAGGTGATGAATACCCCCAACTGGTGCCTGACAATATACATATGTATGAGAAATTCAAGGGGCCATAACTCATTTAAAACGGATTCCAGTGCAACACGCCGGCAATATGCACAACAAGGCTTTGTATCAATCATTCTTGTGAAGTTATATTGAATTCTGGCCAAGGGTTGCTGAGAAATAGTGTTCCCAAGAAATGTCTACAAACCAACAGACCAACCGACAGACCAACTGACCGACCGACCGACCGACAAGCGTGACTCCTATATAGCCCCAATATACTATGTATCTGGGGGTATAATAAATATGTTTAAACCTACGATATGTTATACAATTTACTTAAGTAAAATAATAACCTTTCTGTGTTAAAACTGGCACGTGGGTGAAGGTCGCATTTGGAAATGCGGTATAGTTGTGTGTATCCATATCAGAACACTGTGTCTGTTTGTAGGACTTGATGCATTTCTGTAAAAATACAAAACTCATTAAAACCAGACTTGAACTTTACTCGTATAGAACAGATGAGATATTATTAAAGGTCGTCTCAGACTGACCTTTGCGTAAGCTAATCAAATTGCCGCCTACATAATCGGTAAGTGTATACAGGGGAGATAACCATGATTATAAATAAACGATATAGAGAAGCGGTGTTGGCCGCGTGTTCCAATTGTATAGTATACATTTTGATAACAAAACCGACTTTGGTTCAATCAGCCGATTTCATTGGACAGGAAAACGAGCACCTGCTCATGAATATTCAAATATATAGAGTCAATTTAAGACTTTTACGATGTCGTCAGATCGAAGAATTTTGCTCTGATATATAGAAAATATTATGTCCCTGACGTAAGATATGAACTTTATCTGACGAGGTTGGGATATTTGATAATTGGCGAGCCTTTGGCGAGACAATTATCGTTTCTCACAGCCGAGTCTGATAAAGTTTATGTCGAAAGTCAGGGACGTAATATTCTATTTATCTTGCATGTAAAATTCTGTTTTCAGGTAAATCTACACACATTCTTACTAGTTTTAAGAAATAACATTCACAATTGCAAAAGCCCATTTATAAATGACGTCACCTAAAATAGAATGACGTCACACGCGTGCACAAATACGCGCCGAATTACATTGTGTACACACGTCATACGGAAGCTAAAGAGTTCCGACTGAAACAGAAAATCCACAGGAGTCGAAACATGTCTGTCTGGTTTAGCCTGCGCGGCATGCTTAGAGTGATGCAAGTCGATGCTTTTCTCAGTCAAAACAGTTGGTTTTCTGGTGGAACCGCTTATTTATATTTCAGAAAAGTAGTTCTAGCGATTACGTCATTTCTAAAAATAAGTAGACTGATAAAGATAAAAGTTTATCATACCAGTAGACATGTAAACAAAAGGTTTTATCATACCAGTGTTATACGTCACGTAATCTGCTCATTGCATGATAAATTGTAATTTGTAGTTCCCACGATGCGCTATTCGTAGCGGGTGCCGGCTTGTGCGCGGCACCCATGCTCACACGTCACTTTTAATTTATGGACATCCGGCAATACAGGCTTATTTTTCTCTCTTTTTGAATTGAGTTATTGGGTTCCTGTATTACAAAGGCACTACGCCCTCGCTACTTTTCCATCCATTAAACCTTTGCCTTAACTATTGTTTTCAATCTTTACAACTCATTAGTTAGACCTCTTTACTTTGACCTTCGCGGGTAGATATAAGCTGTAATTAGAACAAATTTGAGCCACGTCTTAATGTAACAGCTTGGGATGATGAATAAATATGCGTTCAGTGAAGACCATGTCGAGTCAGTGAATCCGTACAGACACCCCAGATGATTTACCATCTGTCTACATGTAATTGAATCCAGAGACATATAATTAAATGAAATGTTATCCAGAGACATATAAATACATGTAATTTAATCCAGAGACGTATTTCGAATTGTATTACAATATTTCAGTTTACTTATTAAATGAGCTCGTCCGTTGGAGAGACTACACTTTGTCGATAATGAACAGTGTAGATCGAGATCATTAGGTTTATCCGAACAGCCTGATCAAAACTTCAATGTTCCCGGATTCTGTCAACGTGTGTTTAATCAAGATCAAATGGAGGAGATGTAAGGGCTGATCTCAACGCACAACGTGTACATTGTCCATTGGACGGACTCAGATATAATTGTTTACCTGGAAATTACACATAACTGCTCGGACATCCGATCCTTGGCATTGTCGTCCAGCAAACTGTGGTCTGAAAGAAAGTGTTTTTGTATCAATGTGTTTTACATCGCCTTCAAGAATTATTTTGGTTATATCACAGCTCGTCTTGGGTACGTTGCCAATGCAACTGGTCCATTTATCCTAACACCAGCGAAACAGTCGTAATGCTAATCCCACAATCACTAACGCCAAATATAGCAATCAGTTACTACCATTTTAAAGTTTTTCGTACGCCCAGGTCAAGGATCGAACCTGCGACGACCCGCACGAAAGGCAGACGCTCTACCAGTACAAAACCTGATATATGAGACACGTTTAGTGCCATGTGGTCCGCTTGTATCTGCGAACCGTGAAGACTCAGGCGAGCCTGTGTAAGCATATATGGTCACTGGCTTCTTTACCGTCATACGTATTCATGTATCGATGCCCAAACTACCTTATTAATGAGCCGACCCGCAAGAAAACCAACATTATGGACTCTGCGTAATATATCTTCCCAGATCAGCCTGCGCAGTACGCGCGCGCTAATCCGGGCCAACACATTACGTCTCAGGTAGTTAGAGGTATAGAGGAGTAATGATTCCTGAAACAGAAAATCCACAGGAGTGAAAAAGTCTGTCCTGGTTCGCCTACGCAGCATGCTTATAGGCTGATCCGGGTCGATATTTTACGCAGAGTTCACATTGTCGGTTTTCTGGCGGGTGGGCTTATTTGTCAAACAACTTGGAGTTTTGCCCCACTTGTTTCATATCATGAGACGACTTATGCTGTCATAAATATAACATGTGGAGCCCTGGAGGAGAAAGTCATTGAACAAGTTAGTTATACTGGCAGCAAGTCATGGCAGCAAGTCAGTTATACTGGCAGCAAGTTAGTTATACTTGCAGCAAGTCAGTTATACTGGCAGCAAGTTAGTTATACTTGCAGACGTGATATAACTTAGACACCGATCTCCTATTGGGGCGTAGATTAAGATATGGTTTTGTTCAGATTGACCGATAAGCGTTAACACATATAAACAAGAGGATCATGAAGGTCGTATATCGCTTACCTTTTTAGATAGAACTTCAACAGTTTTCAAAGTGTTTACTCTATACATATAATAAAAGCAATCCTGCCCGTTGGTGATCCTGTGTATCGATGTATAGAACACTTAAGGAACATTTGTGCCAGGTTTGCTTTTCAAAGCGAGCGTATTTTTTTGGTCATGATTTTTTTTTTAAGTTTTCACATACAGCTAAAAACAACAAGCCCCACCTCTTGGCGGCCATGTTTTTCGAAGAATCGGAATGTTTAAACAATTTTAGCAAACGGGTCAACCACAGAATATGTGCGCCAAATTGTTTTCAAATCGAGCAAGTGCTTATGTACAAGCAGACATTATTTCTTTCGGCGATAGCTGTTTAACCTCAGATTTGACCAAGATGTTAAAACAAATGATCGTAATCGTAGACCAATCAAATATTGTATTTAATGAATAATGTCGAAGAAATAAAGGAAATGAAACGTTTTTATTGGTTCATAGTTAAGTTGGCGATCCTACGAGAGGCACTAATAAGATGAAGTTTTAAAATGAAATGTTCTGCATACTAAATTTTAATATACTTCCTTAAGAAATACATTTCAGTGAAAAAAAATCAGTGAAAACGTATGAAATATAATATTTAAGAGCAAAATATTAATTACTTTTTAAACATGATAAGTGTTCAGTTATTTATCGTCAATTGAAACTTACACACCTCTTGGGAGCCTCGCGTAATCTGCAGTCATGTGGCGTATTCTCAGACTTGATAATCTATTTATAGAAACTGAAGCTGGATGGAGATGGCCGATTAGCCTTTGGTAAACACATAGGTTATTGCACAAATTGTGTAATTCATGGAAAATTACAGAGTGTTTGGATTATAATCGCCCTTTATCTTTTTTAAAGATATTTCTTGTTTTAAATGCGACAAAGGCAAAGTTGTCATTTTGCAATAGAAACAACACACATGCGTGACCCAATGTGACTAAAAGAGTGCAACAATGTATCAAAATATATCTGGATATTTTTCTTGAAAAAGCAGCGAGGCTTAAGCGATTTCTCTAACAAGATGCCGAATTACATACTTCGGATTGTTACATTCCCTCCTTTTCAACTTGACGCCGCCCCCACACGTACGAGAACAGGATGTCCACTCGGTCGTCCATTCAGACCATCCTCCATGTAAAGGTTGTGTCTTATCGCTGTCAGTCATGGCTACTGGCTCACCATCCTGACACCACTGGAAAACAGCAACACAAGTAGATATGTATCATACCAACTATATATATACACAGTTTAACCTGCGTTTAAAGACCACCCACTGGAAGAGACCAATCTGGTCTTTGTTCACAGTTGGTCTTTAATTATAGGCCATTTATGCAGAAAATGAGAAATTAATAAATTAAAAGTGTGGTCGCTATAGACAGGGAACTGCTTAACAAAGGTGGTCTTTAGCCCAGGTTTGACTGTATGCATGTATATATATATATGCATATAAAGGCAACGGGTAGCCATTAATGAAACGGTACATGATTGTGAATTCGAATCTTAGTTCGGCTAACATTCTTTCCGACGTTTGACAAGCGTCATTTGTATTCCATCAATGGCGTTAACAGTATAAATGGGAAAGCAGACAGTTGCTTGGAAAGAGTGCTGTGTAAAGTACTGGTGTGCGAAAGCCAAGAAACATATGTATAGGTAAAATGGCCGCCGCAGTATGACCGAATCATTGTTGCAAACGGTGTTGAGCCCCAGTCATTCAATCGTCAAAATCCATCATTATGGCCTCTTCCTGTTGTATCGACCCATATCAGCCAGCGCAGTCCGTGCAGACTGATCCTGGCCAACACATTCCGTATCTGAGGGAAAGAGGTAATTTAATGATGATTCTCGAAACAGAAAATCCAAAAGAGGCGACAATTGTCTATCCGGGTAAACCTGCGCGGCATGCTTAGGCTAATCCGGGTCGATACTTTACGCAGAGTCCACAATGTTTTTTTTTTTTTCGGGGAGGGCTCAAAGAACTTCTTTAGTTGATACATGTGTGTTATATGAAGCAATGATGAGGGTTTGCGTTTACATAGGCTGAACTTAGCCTTCACTGGTTGCAGATGCAGCAAGTTGCATGAAATGAATACATGTTAATGAGTGGATGTATTAGTTAATAAGCTACTTTATGACTATATACCGGCACATTTTCCGCGCAAATAGTGGCATAATGTCATGCGCAAATACAACGTGACGGATTAAAATTCCGTATTTAACTAGGTCAAGTACCGTACAAAATATGGTAATGTTCAAAATGATGTGGTGGGACGTCGTTCACATGCCATTAATAAATTGTAATTAAGGTGTAAATCGTGTTATTTAGTTATTGAACGAATACAAATTGGCATATATTTTTTCTTTATTCTGTTTTGAAATGTATACTAGGTACATACATGAAAATGAGAGTTACGTTTCATCAACATTACCAGGCTCAATATTGTCCAAGCGGATTTAAGAAAATTGACATTTGAGTCGTCCCGTGAGAAAACCAACATTATAGTCTCTGCTTAAATATATCGACCCAGATCAGCCTACGAAGTCCGCGCAGACTGATCAGGGCCCGACACATTCCGCCTGAGGGGGATAGAGTCCACAGTGTTGGTTTTCTCGCGAAACGGCTCATTTATACAACAGTGTTGACATTTGCTTGTGATGAAATATGGACCAGTAGTACTGGTAACGTACCCATGAAGCGCTGTGATGTAACTGAACAGTTATTGAAAACGGCGTAAAACACCAAACAATCATACTATGCACACAGATTAAGGATAAATGAACTACTAGAGCTGGTAATTTACACCCAGGAAGCGCTGTGATATAACTGACAAATTGTTGAAAGCAGCGTAAAACACCAACAAAACAAAACAACCAATCAAAAACTATGCACACAGAATAAGGATAAATGGGTCAATAGTATTGGTAACTCACCCGGGAAGCGCCGTGATATAACGAAACAAATTGAAAGCTGTGTAAAACACCAACCAATCAATCTGTCAATGCACACAGGATAAAGGTGCTATGTACCAACATTGACCGGCATTGTGTCGGCAAAGTTTACACAGAAGTATGGGCTATGACATAAAGCAGAGATATATAAGTCAACCGTGACGTAAGTGACTTTACATCCGTCACAGGTACATACACAGGCATTCGCACGTACGCCAGTGCGTACAATTAATCAGAAAAGGTATAAAAGAAATGCTGTAAAACCTGTAGGCTGGGAGTGGTTAGGGTTGATTTCATCCAAAAATGTCAATAAATCTGCAAATGGTTATAGCTAGTTTGTATTCTCGGTGAGACCAAAAAGACCACCTGAATTCACAATATGCAAAGCAGGTTTAAAAAATTTACCCTACGGAATATGCCCGGAACCCTTACCTCAACTGCGTGTATACTTGATGTTCACCAAGTCACGCCCTTTACCTATATATTTATATATATGTAAATGTTAAGTTATGAACATATAAACCATGCATACTTACCGTTCTGGTATTGTTGATGTCGGTCCCGTCGAGTAAAGGGAATGAATACAGATAACATTGACTGTACCCGTCTTTCTTACACATTAATTGTTCACACGAGTTGTTTACATTCTTTGGTTTTAACTGGAAGAGAGACGAAGCATTGCGATCTTTGATTTGAACAGAAATTTTACGGCAATACATATGTTTGACGGACCCGGCGATTTACGTACGTAGGTGCATATTAATAGAGTTTGAGTAGTTTGATAGTACGGTCGTAGGACATCGGTATTTGTCGGAAACTTGTCGGTCAATTTCGATCTCATAGCGACTTCTTACGGAAATTGCCGAGTATAAATACGGATGTTTTCAGCAGTAAAGTTCCCAATCTCCTATCGCAGAGTGACCGTTCCTTACACTCACTAACATCTCTGCAACAGGCTCAATGTCAAGATTCTTGACCAAACATGATAACTGTATTTTAATTGACTTAGTTGTTACTGATGTAAGCACTAACCTTTTACACTTGTGACAGGATCTTTTTCTAACTTTGCTAATCAAAAACAAAGTATTTATTTAGCAAAAAGCTACGGACTACTTTTCGGTAGTTTTACAAATTTAAAGATTAATACATCTGTTATGTAGGTCACCTGTACAAAAAGTCACGTGAAACCCGAAAGTAGCTCGAGCCTGTGACAGAGGTAAATGTAATAAACCGACAGTGTAAGAGTGTACAGTTCCCTTTCTCATATAAAATATGAGCCTTCTCGCGAGAAAAGCAACACTATGTTATCTGCGTAATGTATCGACCAGATCAGCCTGCGCTGTCCGCGCAGACTGATCCGGGCCGACACATTCCGTCTCAGGGGAATATAGGTATAGAGTAATTATTCCTGACACACAAAATCCACAAGAGGCGAAAAGTCTCTATCCGTGTAAGCCTGTGCGGCATGCTTAGGCTGATCCGGGTCGATACTTTTACGCAGAGTCCACAATGTTGGTTTTCTCCCAGGACGGCTCAAATCTCGTACTTACGAAATGCAAGTCTGGCTCTGAAAGGTTGGAAACATAAATGAAGACATTTTCAACATTGTTTTTATTTGAAAACGTCGATCGCTGCTGAGGCATGAAATGACGTTGATAGATGGATATTTAATTATTTAAAGTGCAACTTATACATACAACACAATTCAATACAATTCAATAATATATAATAGCCAGCCTTCAAAGGTTTACGAAGCACTATCATTTCTTTTTACAAATGAATTCACGAAAGGTCAATCATAGTCTGTTTCATCATAACATAATGTCTACGATTTATCACATTATTTATATTCAAATTTACGTTGTTTAATGTTTTTAATAAATATTACTGGCGATACTTTAATAACTGATTTCGCTCTCCGTACGATTCGATAAGGTAGTTAGCGATTGATTTAGAGTCAATATTTCTCATCATTGTTTTTAGAGTTTTTGTCGTTGATATCAGGGAAAACCGGTGTGTATGTATCAAAATCGTTTTATAACGGTTTTTTGGGAGAGCCATATACAAAATAATGGCGGAAACGGCGAAATATTCAAATCAATCAATATATGGAAATGAATTAAATGGAAACAATGGAATATACAAATGGCATTGGTAATTTACTTCGTTACATATCAAACAATAATAATAAAAATAATAATAATAAAGGCTTTATTTAGAGAGGATACTCATTTGACATAGTACATGTATGCAAGTCAATCTTCCACGAGGGCCTTAAACATAAGCAAAATGAAACGACACATGAACAAACGTGTGTTACATATAAACAACTCACTATTACAAGTATACGTGCATATATAAATATGGAATTAAAATTGATATGTCTATTACTGTATCGTAGAAAAGCCACAGATCCAAATATTGCGCATAGTTTCATGAAATACAATTGTACTACAGTTATCATCGAATTAAGATTGGTTTATCCAGCGTAAATATTGGGATTTGAAATGCTAAATATACGTTAAGTTTTGAATATATGAAGGAATGGAATTCCAAACAATGCAGAACACTTATTTATGAGCCATTGATCATAAAGCATGTCAGTGCTATGACATCTGTCTTGTCAAAGGTCACTCCACCATGACCGCTCGGAGGTGTGATCGCATCGGATACCAATTTGCTCAATCCGCTCGCTAACCACTACACCATGACCGCTCGGAGCAGTGATCGCACCGGGTACCAATGACGAAAACGCTTCGTGCAAGTGTGCACTGTTTACCTTGACTTTTTTTTTTTTTAGTTTTACGCCGTCTTCAACATTATTTCAGTTATATCACGGTGACTGTTCACTTATTCATGATCCCTGGGTAAACAAACCAGTACTAGGCTAGGAAATGTGCCTAGTCCAAGAGCACTCCACCATGACCACAGTAACTGGGGATCGAACACGGGACACCCGGTTTCAAATTCTCAACGCTAACCACTCGGCCACGGCGGATTCCTAATAAACTTTGAATTACAGTGAGAGAAGTATTTCTGGCGTTGTTTCTGTATTGTCAGTACGTATTGATTCCGCCAAATTTAAAGTCCGCTTATATATAAATCACCGTTAAAATAACGCTATATGTTTTAGTACTGTTTTATTATGAATTCTAACACTATTGACAATTTCTCTTATATACACAAAGAAGGATTTGAGCGGGTTCTAAATGCAGTATATATCACTCAAAATGAGATATATTTCCTAATTATATCATAAATGACGTCGCCAGCGTGAAATAACGTCATTCTATATTTAGGAAATATATCTCATTTTGAGTGATATACCGGCTCGTATATCACGATTGGGAGTTCAGGTGTGTAGTAATTAACCACGAAGGCCGAATGGCCTGAGTGATTAATTCATACACACCTGGACGACACATCGTGATATAAGAGCCGGTATATCACTCAAAATGAGATATATTTCAATTCTAGCACTTGTTTATACTTTAAAGGGATACACTAAGGGGGAACAAGATTTTGACATGACGTTGTTTTCCTTGATAAAATCACTTGTAGGCTATTCTATCTTTACTCCCCATTGTATTTGTTTTGAAAATATTCGATTTTTTCAACTAGCTAAACATTTTGAAATCAGTTTTATATAACAGTCTATGATCATTATATTTTTATTATATCTTTTTCAATTGTTCTTAAACTCATCATGGGCAATTTGTTACTGTCTCATTCTAGCACAACGTTTTGGACCGCGCCAAAAATGTTGGTAAAACACGTGAATGACGTCATTTATAACAGTTACGTTACCGTTACAATTCAAATTTCAAAACGGCATTTACAACAAAAGCTCGTGACTTCATTCATAAAATGTCAAACCCAACGTAGTAACGCATGCGCTCTGAGAAACGTTGTATCAAAAATACTCGGGAGGGAATTTCAACAGCCAAAAATAGTTCCGAAAATTTAGAGTGATATACTGCATTTAGATCACGCTCAAATCCTTCTTTGTGTATAGAAGAGAAATTGTCAATAGTGTTAGAATTGTCGGTATATAACTAGTGTAATAACAATGCTACGTAACGTCATAATGAAAAGCATTGAAAATGACCGCGCTATATAGCGACGTTATATATATTTTGCGCTAATAATCGTCGAATTGGAATTTATGATATAAATAGAATATAACATTCGTGTTCATTCAATACAAAATTTTATTAAACTCGTTTAATAAAATTTCGTATTGAATGACCACTCATGTAATATCCTCTATTTATTATGTCCTCCTATTCAAAACACCGCCAATTCAAAACGCATACAAAAAAAGTTCAGAAGTTGACGACAGTCATAAATACACCGTACAGAAGCTCACCTCATTCTCCCATTCTATTTTTGTATATAGACATAGCATGGCGTCGGGTCCATCGACAAATTTACACTGCTGGTCTGAAGTATAGATCACTCCTGGTAAAGCAAAGTTCTGAATATGGCTGTAGTGTTCTGGGTAACCTGGAGGCTTGTTAAGCAAGCAGTTGGCATCGTCCGATCTGGAAACAGAATTGAAAGAGACTTTCTCAGAATCGTCGGAACACAGTTTTTCATACAAGGAGACCTTTTTCGGTTTTTATTTCTAACTCTTAACTATGTTAAACAGTACCGAAATTATGATATTTTAGTTGCACCGATAGAAATAGTTTATTTTGATAAAAATGTGCAAAAACAGGCTAATTGAGTTAGCCAACCACGTGACATATTGCACTAACTTTTTTTGAATTCAGAAAAAAACCACAACGTCACAATATATGAATATTTTAAGGCCGAGAAATAATAGTTTTAGTCGAAAACCGTTTCAGAGAGCCAGGGAAAGCAAAGTTAGGTGAACTGACCGTCATCGTACATATTAGCCGTCGTAGGAGATCGGTATTTGTCGGTAACTTGTCGGTCAATTTCGATCACATAGCGATTTCTTACGGAAATTGCCGAGTATAAATACGCCGGATGTTTGCAGCAGTAAAGTTTCCCTATCTCAGATATAAGATATGAGCTGTCCCGCGAGAAAACCAACATTATGGCCACTGCGTTATGTATCGACCCATATCAGCCTGCGCAGTCCGCGCAAGCTGGCCCGGGCCGACACATTCCGTCTCAGGGAGAAAGAGGTATAGAGTAATTATTCCTGTAACAGAAAATCCACAGGAGGCGAAAAGTGTATATCCGGAAAAACCTGCACGGCATGCCTTAGGCTGATCCGGGTCGATACCTTACGCTGAGTCCACAGTGTTGGTTTTCTCGCGGGACGGTTCCGTAAAACAAACACTGTCGGAAAAGGTGAGATATTCAAAGCCATCAAACACTAATTCAAAACACCAAGTACCTTAAAAACGTTGCTAACGCTTTTTTACTGCAATTTGACCATGTTGATGCGGCCCTGCCACTGGCCCCAGCCACGTTCATAATGCTCGACCCACATTGTGTATTCGGACCGTCATGCCCCATGCTTAGTCTGAAAAGAACAATGGGAATAGATAGAGATAATGGGAGACAACGGTCAGTTATCTCCCTTTAATACTCTCTACATCTAGCTAGGTCCTATCATTTGGTTTCCTCTGTTTTTATCATTGGTTTCTTTGCACTGGATGGTGCACTTATAATTGCATTTTCTTGGCCAACTGTTATTAGATTGAAACAGTAATTCCACATTTGTTTTCTTTAAATACTGCTATGTAAATTTTCTCTTTTGAATCATCACTTTAATTAACACATTTATGATTAATGTGTACAGAGTAATTGCAATATCTCATATTGCGAAATAGGGATAAAGACAAAGGATTCCAACCTAAAGGACCTACTAACTATTTGGTCTTCCTTGGTCTTTTTCTGACAAGGGAGATAATATAATTATCACTAATGTCCCTCATTGTGTTGAAGTAGCGATGTCTGATGTTATAGCGTACTACGAGGGGCGTTGACAATTGATATCTCGCGAGATCGAAGGGCGTGAGAGATGTCAAATTTTCCACGCCACAATTAGACACATTCAAATCCGATATCACTACAGCAATATCATTTTCAGTTTTTGTTTAATATGTATATATACCTTGTATAGCTTTTAAGACATAATAAAGAACACATATACACAATTCCCTATTCTAAATAACGAAAAAACACAAATTACATATTAAATAAAATTTATGATTGGCGTGTGAACAACGCCCCGCTACCTCTATTTGAATGACGTGTATTCATAGTCCAATAATGTCACATCATATGTAAGTGTCGTACCATTACCATATTTGGTCATATATTGAATTCTAATCCGTCGTGTTTGTACTGCGCATGATCATCTGCACGTATTTGCGCCGGGAATGTGCAGGTTTATACTAAAGTGACATATAGAGTCATTGGGTTGTTCAAAACGATTTTCGTATCGATAATTATTTGTTCTGACTGGTTATTTCAGTTGTTTTGATAAAAAAACAAAATTGCATGTATGATGGCGAGGTTGTATAATGATTTACTCTGAAAAAAATATATGTCATGCCAATAATTGGATATGGATTGATTGATTGATTAATTGATTAATTGATTGTGATTGATTGATTGATTGTGATTGATTGATTGATTGATTGGGGTTAACGACGTTTTCTACAATGCTTTAGTCATATCACGGCGGTCAGTTCAGCTACATGTACTCATGTGATTCCTGGAATTCTCACACCAGTCATCCACACAACAATAATTGGATATACATCGTTCCATTTTAAGCCCTACCCTGTCCGGTCAAATACTCCGAAGAATACCTACAAGAATGCTGTGCTCGAAATTTAGTATAACCCGTATACACGACTGATGTACATGTATACATACAATATTGATTGATTGATTGATCGAAATATGTATTGGTGTTTAACGCCGCTTTCAACACTTTTCCAGTTATATCACAGCGTTTGCTTGGTAAGATGCCAGTACTACTGTACCAGTTATCCTAACACCAGCAAGTCAGTCGTAATGCTAACCCCGTAGCCCTGAGCGCCAAGGAGGGCAGCCATTACTACCAATATTAAAGTCTTTGGTCTATTTTGCTTTCTATTGTTCTTTTGCTTGTTACTTCACGCCGAGCCCCGGTAGCTCAGTCGTTAGCGACGCGGGCTGCCAATCCAGGGGTTGTGAGTTCGAATCCCGGCTCGGCCAACTTTCTTTCCGACGATTGACAAAAGTCAATGCGACATGCGTCATTCGTCTTCCACCAATGGGCTAAGTGTATGTGGAAAATCAGCCAGTTGCTTGGGAAGATTGTTGTGTGGAGTACTGGTGTGAGAAAACCAGGAAATGCATGATGAGTAGGTGAACTGGCCGCCGTGATATAATTGAGAAATTGTTAAAAACGGCGTTAAACCCCAATCAATCAATCAATCAATCAATTGTTACTTCATGTCATTAAAAAGAAGTCCATAAATAATATAACTTACAGGTGCCCAACCTCGTGTGCAATTGTGTACCCCATAACTACTCCACTATCCTCTATCAGTGCACAGTTGATAGCCTTTCTGCACATGCCCCTTGGATTTGCGAGCCCGGTTATAGCTGTGCTTCCCCCTTGCTCTATGTTAATCCTGCAAAATAGCAATGATTATATGAGCCGTCCCGCGACAAAAACCATCAATGTGGACTCCTATTTATTGTAAGTACTGTTGAAAAACTTATCAGCTTGTGAGTCTGCTATATGTAATCGGAAGAAAGGAATATCAACTAACATTATGGCCTCTGCGAAAAGTATCGACCCGGATCAGCTTAAGCATGCCGCGCAGGCTAACCCGGATAGACACATTTCGCCTCCTGTGGATTTTCTGTTTCAGGAATCAATACTCTATACCTATCCCTCTGAGACATAATGTGTCGGCCCGGATCAGTCACCGCGGACTGCGTAGGCTGATCTGGGTCGATACATTACGCAGAGGCCATAATGTTAGTTTTCTAGCGGGACGGCTGATATCTACAAGTAGATATGCCTTTATGGAGATTGATGTCTTCCGATTACACATAGCAGACTCACAAGCTGATAAGTTGTTCAACAGTCCTTACAATAAATAGGTTTTAAGTGTCCACGACCTTCACATATATATGCACATGATACATTACGCAGAGGCCATAATGTTAGTTTTCTAGCGGGACGGCTGATATCTACAAGTAGATATGCCTTTATGGAGAATGATATCTTCCGATTACACATAGCAGACTCACAAGCTGATAAGTTGTTCAACAGTTCTTACAATAAATAGTTTTTTAGTGTCCACGACCTTCACATATATATGCACATGATACATTACGCAGAGGCCATAATGTTAGTTTTCTAGCGGGACGGCTGATATCTACAAGTAGATATGCCTTTATGGACAATGATGTCTTCCGATTACACATAGCCGACTCACAAGCTGATAAGTTGTTCAACAGTCCTTACAATAAATAGGTTTTTAGTGGCCACGACCTTCACATATATATGCACATGATACATTACGCAGAGGCCATAATGTTAGTTTTCTAGCGGGACGGCTGATATCTACAAGTAGATATGCCTTTATGGACAATGATGTCTTCCGATTACACATAGCAGACTCACAAGCTGATAAGTTGTTCAACAGTCCTTACAATAAATAGGTTTTTAGTGTCCACGACCTTCACATATATATGCACATGATACATTACGCAGAGGCCATAATGTTAGTTTTCTAGCGGGACGGCTGATATCTACAAGTAGATATGCCTTTATGGACAATGATGTCTTCCGATTACACATAGCCGACTCACAAGCTGATAAGTTGTTCAACAGTCCTTACAATAAATAGGTTTTTAGTGGCCACGACCTTCACATATATATGTGTTATGAATGAAAAAATTCACCTAGCGAAAATGGTTATCGTCATTTTGGAAATCGGGACTGGACAAAAACCGTTCATCACATTCTATACTCTCACTTTCAAACAAGGTCAAAATACTAAAAATAATCAAATCAATCATTTATAGTGCATCCTATTCACTTTTACAATGAATTTAAACTCAGTGGCATATATTCAATACTTTCTGGTGATGGTATACACTAATTTTTACGCAAACAATGTTTTCTTTTAGGGACTATAGATCAGCAAGTCAGCGGATGAATTTAGCGTAATTTGACCTATATATACAATGCATTCTGGTGATGGTATACATTTTGTCCGGGGACACTTTGGCTCGAGATTAGCATGGATGTATTTGGCGTAATTTGACCTATATATACAATGCATTCTGGTGATGGTATACATCTTTTCGGGGACTTTTTGGCTTTAGATTAGCATGGATGAATTTAGCGTAATTTGACCTATATATACAATGCATTCTGGTGATGGTATACATTTTGTCCGGGGACACTTTGGCTCGAGATTAGCATGGATGTATTTGGCGTAATTTGACCTATATATACAATGCATTCTGGTGATGGTATACATCTTTTCGGGGACTTTTTGGCTTTAGATTAGCATGGATGAATTTAGCGTAATTTGACCTATATATACAATGCATTCTGGTGATGGTATACATCTTTTCGGGGACTTTTTGGCTTTATATTAGCATGGATGAATTTAGCGTAATTTGACCTATATATACAATGCATTCTGGTGATGGTATACATTTTTGGGGGTACATTTTGGCTCTAGATTAGCATGGATGTATTTGGCGTAATTTGCCCTGTATATGGGTCACAATGCGTCTGCAAGAGGGGAAGCGTTTAGCCAAGTATACTTACTTTGTGAGGAAGACGGTCGCGTCAGTTTCCAATGCGATATCGTTTTGTCTCGCCTTCCAAGAACAGACATTACTCAGCATTATGTTGGCATCTCTTGTTTGTTCTATTTGAAAATGCTGAAATATAAGCAGACTAACATGCAGACATAAAAGCTATTTCGAGGGCTTGGAATGAAACGGTTGTAACTAAAAACTTATTTTTAAAACCCTGTTAAAGGGGCAATCTTGACCCCTTTGTAAACAATGCAAATTTAAGTGCCATTGCTCGGAACGAGCAATGTCACCTTTATAGTTATTGTTTACCAAGAAAAATGATTTAACGCTTACAAAGACTTCATGGCGAGGTGATTAACCATGGTAAAAAAAAAGTACACATTTTAGTTACAACCGTTTCACGCCAAGCCCTCGATTTAGTTCAAATTATTTCAGAATATTTGCGAACATAAATACATATTCAAAATTCAAAAAAGATATATCACGTGACAGCCCTCTTCGTAGATCTGAAAGATCTTTTGGAGTTTTGAGAAAGCTTTTTTCGGAAGGCACGGTGTTATGATTGCTGATGACGGCGATGCGGAAAACATTCACATTAAATACAAATGAATCCCAAACCTACAAGTAAACGCATAGTGGTACCTTTACAACGGTCCACTTTTAAAAATGAAAAAGAAATGCTACAAAACAAGTAATTTCTCATACCGATACATGTCTCCTTTTTAGAAATCTATACAGTGACTTTACGTAATATTGTAGATATATTCCATAAGTTCAAAACTGTTAGCTGGAGATGTGATGTATATCGAAATTTTAGAAATGATCAACTTAATTTTATTTATGAACATACAATTTAAAATAAATGCGTTGATTGGTGATTCTAGAAGTCCTCGGGGTTCTATCTATCCCAAGTAGGCTTATGTTAAGGGTTGAACAGTTAGCCGTGCAGTCCTATTTAACCCTTTCCCTCATACGACAAGTCTTCAGCAGACGACTTTGAACGTATTTTGTCAAAACATAGAACATCTCCATAATTGAATGGATAACCTATGACAAAAAGTGGAAAACATTGTGGTAAAAGGAGACATTGCACGTTTTGTGCAATTTTTTCTTTTGTCACTATGTGTTCAAAAAGCCTTCTGCTGTAGAGGCGTCATAAAGCGTCCATATGAGGGAGAGGATTGCCTGTCCATGGAAAAGGATCCAATTGCATATTAGTTGAACAGAAGTTTCAACGAACCCTTCTATGATTTATTACCGAATAGTGCAAAGCCAGATCAGACAGCGCGGTTTCGTTGGCTGATCTTATCTGGATCTAGGCTGGTACCAAAAGTGTAACGGAATGTTTTCTTATGTATTACTTATTGGCAAACTGACGAGCAGTGCAGACTGAACTGGATCTACACTGGTCGCAAATGCATTATGGCTTTTTTTCCTCCCTATATTGGCATACCTTGTAGGATTCTTTCTTGATGATCGAAGTGATGACGAGTTCTACGTCTTGTCCTATCTTCTGATAGGTATATAATCGACTCGCCTGAAAAAGGAAGCACAATTTTAAAGAAATATGTTCACCTCAGGGTGCATGTGAACAAATGGTTCGATTTATAGGTTCGACTGATGGTCAAGGGCAGATCTCTAGACGAGGAGCGTATTTCATGCTCTCAAATCCTTATTTGAGATCCAAAACCTATGTTGTGGGTACTCAAAAGAATCGTCTCAGTGAGACGATTCTTTTGAGTACCCACAACATGGGGTTGAATTAGTCCTAAATGAGATTATTTAAGAAAGACCGATTTACTCCGACTTATCTAGTCCTCTGGTTAAGGGAAACTAAAACATGAGCCGTTCCACGAGAAAACCAAGACTGTGGACTCTGCGTAAAGTATCGAACCGGATCGGACTAAACATGCTGCGCAGGCTAACGTGGACAGACACTTTTCGCCTCCTGTGGATTTTCTGTTTCAGTAATCATTACTCTATAACTCTATCTCCCTGTGACGGAATGTGTGGTCCCGGGTTAGCCTGTGCGGACTGCGCAGGCTGATCTGGGTCGATACGTTACGGATAGTCCATAATGTTGGTTTTCTCGTGGGACGGCTCGAATGACGTTAGCTTCTTTCCTAATCGGGTAATACAAATACATGTTCACATTTAACATAAAGACATGTACAAATATATGCTAAAACATGTTCAAACCAAAATGATGTGTGAGAGTGAGCAATAACTTCGATGTACAATACACCGTTAAATTTTTTAATGTGCATCAGTTTCCAATCATTTTAGTTTTAATCGCGTATTAAAAGAATTTTCTGACCGCATACTAGCGTATACATCATTCGGTCAAATGCATTCGATAATTGGCAAACGGGGTAACGTTCTCACAGTACACTCGTAAATGTTCATACAGTATACTCGTAAATGTTCGTATAGTATACTCGTAAACAGTCGTACCGTACACTCGTAAACAACCGTACAGTACACTCGTGAATGTTCGCACATTACACTCTTAAATGTTTGTGAGTTTGATGCTAGAGAGAGACTGAGTAATAAGAACATAAACTGACGCCTCTGCAGCAGAATACTTTAAAAAACCTTGCGACAAAAGAAGTTCTCAATTTGCCAAAACGTTTTCCACTCTATTTGATAATTATACTTTTAATTTAAGAGACTGTTCATATCTTTTCAGTCCATATGTTCAAGGTCGTCTACTGCATAATTGGCGTATGAGGGAAAGGAATAACGGCGGTACTGAGCCTTCATTTGTTCGAGTTTTGCGGTTCGAATGATGTATCCCCCAAGTCCGTAGTCATTTAATGCTCCCCATACTCAGGACAAAATACAAACTATAAACACGTGTCTCTCTCAAAATCACTCACTACACTTAGATACATTTTGATCAAGTTCTACTTTTGTCACAGTATTTTCAAAAGTATTCTGCTGTCAGAAAGCGTCTTTAAGAAAGCGTAAATTAACCTGTGTGTTGTTCTGAACAATGTACGTTACGATCAGCATGTACGTCTTATAAGAATCCTAACAAGTCGACAGAATATCTGAAAAACTAATAAAAGTAAAAAAGGGCAATTTTCTTTTGTCGGATGGACATGCTGATCTAGATCTACACTATAAATAAAAGCCATCTTGTACCTTTTCCTTATGGATTTATTTGCTTAAATGATACTGTGCCTGTATTAGAAAATGCAGTCACACCGTTGAGAAGAATAATGCTTGTCGCGCTATAAACGAGTATTTAACCCTTTCCATCATATGGACGCTTTCTGACGCCTCTGCAGCAGACGGCTTTTTGAAAACAACGTGACAAAAGAAGAAATTGCTCAAAACGAGCAATTTCTCCTTTTTCCACAATGTTTTCCACGTTTAGTCATAGGTTATCCATTCAATTATAGAGATTTTCCATTTTTTTGACAAAACCTGTTCAAAGTCGTCTGCTGCAGAATTGTCGTATGTGGGAAAGGGTTAAAACAACATTTAATCAGCGCTTAGCATAAAACCAACCTAGAATTGTTGACAAGTGCATATCAAGATCAGCCATTCATCACCGCAGAATGATCTTGTCATGCACTATTCGCCAATTAGGCTCCGAGGTGTTGTAAAGAAAAACTTTTGAAAAAGCAGTATCCATTTGGATCCATAACCTGAATGCGCGTGCAGGTTTGTTTTTTTCCCACAAGTGTTACGAGGACATTAAGCCTTTCCCATCTGCAGACGCATTTTGACGAAATAGCAGCAGACGACTTTTAAAAACATTGTGGCCAAAGGTGAAATTGCTCATAATGAGCAATTTCTCCTTTGGCCAATTTTTTTTTAAAAAACTTTATATAACAATTAAGCTATCTTTTATGGAGATTTTTCAGGTTTTTCTAACTATGTTTTCAAAGTCGTCTGCTACATATTTGTCGTATATGGGAAAGAATTAAAGATGATATTCCTAGAGCAATGAATATGAGTTTTACAATGTGCAACGCTGTCCCTGCATATTTGTCAAGGTCGAGGCCATGGAAGCTCATCATTGGTGGATCTATAACAACGCTTATCTCCATGTATCTTTTACCGACGCCAAGCGTCCGGCGTGTCTGACCGAACTGTGATGGGTACAGAACTTGACCCCTGGGATCTAAAAAGGAAGTTCAATGAATATTATATAGTACCTTAAGACTGATTTGGGTAAACCCGCATTTCCATATAATTGTTGTGGAGTATTGCAAATGAATGGGTATTATGTAGTTGTTGGTTATTTTTTAACTTGGTTTCAAAGGCGTCAAATTAGCCGTTCTTCGAGAAAACCAACATTGTGGAAAGTATCGACCAAGATCAGCATAAGCATGCCGCGCATGCTAATCTCCACAGACACTTTTCGCCTCCTGTGCATTTTCTGTTTCATGAATCATATCTCTATACCTTTATCCGCCTGAGACAACAGGTGGGAGATATTTAAAATAAGCTGTATCTTTCTTTTCGATCATAGAAAATATGTTTATAATTTGAATCGTATTTCGGAAATTACTGAATTAAATATTGTTTAAACCAACAGTCGTTCAAGGCAACTTGCTACATTCCTACATGAATTATTTAGCCCATCATTGGAAGACTAATTGCGTTAGTCACAATAACTTTCGACACTCATCGAAAAGAATGAAAGACCGAGCTGTGGTTCCAACTCTCAACCCATGGATGGATTGACAGCCCGCGTTTCTATCGACTGAGCAACCGGGGCCTAGGCGTAGCAGAGTGTAGCAGAGGGCGTTATAGCACGTTCTCATATAGCAAATATATTTAATTTAGTTTGAATGAATTTGTTCTGTTTTTTTTTTTTTCTCATCTTCATTTTACTCGACCCACCAACTAAGTACAGCACACAAATAGATGTCTCCCATTTTTCCATTTTGTTTTCCATTCAAGGGATATTTTGCTGTCGCTTTCCCGTAAGGTTAGTGTGGCTCATTGTCATGTATCAAGAATTAAGAAAGAAATTCATAAAAAAGTGTTACTGCAAGAGACCAAATATTTTGAAATTTATTGATCTCAAGACATATGAGAGTCCAAAATTAATTAAGAATGTGTCAATGTTTGTTTTTAAATTATTTGAATTGCGAAAAACTTTGTATTTTGAATAAAAGGCATATTTACCCCTTCACGCTTTACCACTACAAATTTCATATGTATTCAAGGTTTATACTGTAGTATGTACACTACTTATATTTTCAGTTAATGGCAAGTATAAGTTTTGTGTAAAATTACAGTGTTTTCAAACGATGGATATAATGTTTAAATTATATAGGTACGCTAACATTTGTATTTTTTGTATAACCTATGTTAATATGTACATTGTTTAATACTGTATACTTATGGGCATGTTGCCCACTGTATTTCTCAATAAAACTTAAACTTTATACATAATACATATATTGTCATCAATCGAAGTAAGTTTTTCATTGAAACATTCTATTTTTTTTGGATATGAGTCCATGAACACTTGCATACTCAAATATATTCTCTTACTTTCCGATTGATCCCAATCACTTATGTAGAAACAATTCGTCAGCAATGACCACAGTAGCTGCTGTATTGTCTTTCATAACTTGTTGCAAAAAGACAAAAACTGGACTAAACACATTGTTATTTTATTGGAGGTTTTCCATATGTTTGCACAGATTTTTCAAAGTCGTCTGCTGCAGAATTGCTGTATGTGGGAAAGAGTTAAAGAGACGCGTCTGATGTTTTGGGGTCTTTTATCTACAGGTTCATTGCCGCTTAACTTTTGGGATTATTTTGACAAATATTATCAGCTATTGCCATTTTAAAATTAAGCAGGATAACCAGATGTCCATATCATGTAGCTATCGAAGTGCTATTAAAACGTGTTCTTCGCCGTTTTAAAAATAGAAAACCGAAACGTTTTTACGCCTACGGTTGTAATAGTGTAAAGCCAATATAACTGTTCAAATGAAAAAAACTGTAGAGACTTAATTATACGTACATGCTTTTCAAATACATTTAGTCATTTGAAGGACATTTGGAGAAACTGGCCATGGCTTTCTAAAACGATACTTTACAACTCAAAAGACAAAAGATTTAAGAAGAAGGTATTTCTCATTTGTTTAAAAGGGCGGATACATTATAATTAACACTTACTCTTTGTAGAACATTTATGTTTGTCTCCCTGATATCTATAGATCACGTGGTTAGTCTCGTGCAATGGGTCGGGATATTTGGCCTTCCTGAGCGGTGTTACCATCAGACTCGTATTGCCATAAACGATAACCCCTCTCTATTGAAAAAAACAAACAATAACAAAACAAGAGGGCCATGATGGCCCTGGATCGCTCACCTGATTTAATTTTTTTTCACTTTAGCCATATAAGCCCCGCCCCCTGGCGGCCCTAGTTTTCGAACAATCAACATGGCTTGAAGGAATCGGAGGAGAAGATTTGTTAAGTTTTCACAATGGCAATATAAGGCAAAATAGCCCCGCCCTTTGGCGGCCATGTTTTTCGATAAATCAACATGGCTTGAAAGAATCTGATAGTGGGTGACTTAAGGAACATTTCTACAATATTGTTTGAAAATCGGAGGAGAAGATTTTTTATGTTTTCACTTTAGCCATATCATGCCAAATAGCCCCGCCCCCTGGCGGCCATCTTGTTCGACCAATCAACATGCTTGAAGGAAACTGATAGTGGGTTACTTAAGAGACATTTCTACAAAATTATTTAAAAATCGACATGTCACTTTCGGAGGAGAAGATTTTTAAGTTTTTACTAAAGCCATATAAGGCAAAATAGCCCCGCCGGCCTGGAGGCCATGTTTTTCTACCAATCAACATGGCTTGAATGAATCTGATAGTGGGTCACTTAAGGAACATTTCCCAGGTTGGGAGAAGAAGAATTTTAAAGTTTTTTTCGTTTCGTTGCCATGGAAACCAGAATTATGCATGGCTTCCAACATATTTAAAAGAATTCTGGTGAGGTAATTGAGAGGATGCTTTCTGTCACAATAACTCACCTTGATCACTTTGTGCTCAGGTGAGCTAAAAACAACAACAGCATCATATATGTTACAGAATCTTAGTCTTTCCACGAGAAAACCAACAGTGTGGACTCTGCGTAAAGCATCGTTTCGGATCAGCCTAAGCATGGCGCGCAGGATAATCCGGTCAGACATTTTTCGCCTCCTGTCGATTTTCTGATTCAGGAATCATTTCTCTATACATCTTTCCCACTGAGAAGGAAAGTGTCGGCCCGGATTATGCTTATCTTGGTCGATACATTACGCTGATTCCATAACGTTGTTTTGTTTGGTGGAATGGCTCATCTATTGCAATATGCAATATTCTGGGCGAAACGCGCGTGTAATAGAGCCTGACGACATTCTCTATATGCATATACAAATAAGGAAAGTGACTTTGGAGTTTATTTTAAGAAAGAACTAAAATATATGTTAGATGTAGATTTCTGCTTTAACCCTTTCCCACATGCCGGCACGCATTGAAGTATAATCAGCAGATGACCTTTAATATACGTTTATCCACTAATCATACTTCATTTATAGACATTTTCCAAAGTCGTCTGCTGCAGATTTGATGTATATGGGAAAGAGTTAAATAGTCA
This sequence comes from Serripes groenlandicus, assembly GCA_031761405.1. Taxonomy (NCBI): domain Eukaryota; kingdom Metazoa; phylum Mollusca; class Bivalvia; order Cardiida; family Cardiidae; genus Serripes; species Serripes groenlandicus. Next base: position 46,669,742 of record JASEVX010000002.1, on the reverse strand, counting down.
GTGTTATTATCAATTATCATCATTATTATCACAGGTGTCAGTCTCGATTAAAATCTAAAAATAGCATTTGACTATATATATATAGTCAAATGCTATTTTTAGATTGTAAACGAGACTGGCACATGTGATTATTATTGTATTTGTTTTCATTATTATAATTATGATTATTGCATATATTTTGCACAGACATTCTAACCTTTATATGACCTTCTAACCTTATGATGTGAGTACTCATACGAATCGTCTGAATAAGACGATTGTTTCGAGTACCCACAATATAGGGTTTTGTTGGATAACAAGAGAGATATTGTGGAGAAAAGAGATGTATACTCCACCTTATCCGGACCTCTATATTATAAAATGTTCAGTACCAGTCCCACACACACGCTGGCAGCCACCCATTATTATTATAATTATTACAATTATTATACAACAGTTCGGTACCAGTCCCCCCCACACACTGGCAGCCACCCATTATTATTATAATTATTACAATTATTATACAAAAGTTCAGTACCAGTCCCAACATACACTGGCAGCCACCCATTATTATTATAATTATTACAATTATTATACAAAAGTTCAGTACCAGTCCCAACATACACTGGCAGCCACCCATTATTATTATAATTATTACAATTATCATACAAAAGTTCAGTACCAGTCCCACACACACGCTGGCAGCCACCCCTTATTATTATAATTATTACAATTATCATACAAAAGTTCAGTACCAGTCCCAACATACACTGGCAGCCACCCATTATTATTTTAATTATTACAAGTATTATACAAAAGTTCAGTACCAGTCCCCTCACACACTGGCAGCTACCCATTATTATTATAATTATTACAATTATTATACAAAAGTTCAGTACCAGTCCCAACATACACTGGCAGCCACCCATTATTATTTTAATTATTACAATTATCATACAAAAGTTCAGTACCAGTCCCCCCCCCCCCACACACTGGCAGCCACCCATTATTAATTTTATCAGTATTACAATTATTATAAAAAGGTACAGTACCAGTCCCCCACACACACTGGCAGCCACCCATTATTAATTTTATCAGTATTACAATTATAATAAAAAGGTACAGTACCAGTCCCCCACACACGCTGGCAGCCACCCCTTATTATTATAATTATTACAATTATTATACAAAAGTTCAGTACCAGTCCCAACATACACTGGCAGCCACCCATTATTATTTTAATTATTACAATTATTATACAAAAGTTCAGTACCAGTCCCCCCACACACTGGCAGCCACCCATTACTATTTTAATTGTAACATATATTATAAAAAGTACAGTACCAGTCCCCCACACACGCTGGCAGCCAACCACTATTATAATCATATTTCTTACAATTATTATAAAAAGTACGCCACCAGCCCCCCACACTCATTATTATTACTATAATCATTACAATTATTATAAAAAAAAAACACTGCAACAGTCCCCCGCCCCCATTATTATTATTATCATAATTATTACAATTATTACAATTATTATTAGAAAATATACATTACCAGTCCCCCACATACGCTGGCAGCCACCCATTAATATTATTATAATTATTACAATTATAATACAAGTACAGTACAAGTCCCCCCCCCCCCCATTATTATTATTATAATTATTACAATTATTATAAAAAAAAGTACAGTACCAGTCCCCCTACCCATTATTATTATTATAATTATTACAATTATTATAAAAGAAAAGTACAGTACCAGTCCCCCACGAACGCTGACAGCCACCCACGAGTCATTGTGCGAGAGACTCCTGCCGGTATAGTATCTGTGTAGATCTTCGCTAAAACATGGATATAGCAACTTGTTGCCGTTCTTCTGGTAATGATGCACCAAACAACCTAGTAATTAACGTTACAATTCAATATATCTGTATTACATTCAGGTAAATGTGCCTATAGTAAATAACAAACAAGTATATACAATTATCAAAACGTTATCACTTTACGAGAAGCAAAATTAAAATAAATAATGAATCAATATATCTGTATTACATTCAGGTAAATGTGCCTATAGTAAATAACAAACAAGTATATACAATTATCAAAACGTTATCACTTTACGAGAAGCAAAATTAAAATAAATAATGAATATTAACTGATTGTCCAGATAATATATACAATGACTATAACAATTAAGATTGAAACCCACATATTCCATCGATAAGATACTCGTGCATATACAATATAATAAACATACGCCGGAATTTCCTTCATTCACTATAAATCGATAACCAATAAAGCACTAGCCCAAAGATGTACGCTACTATCGAAAAGGATTTGTATATGTAATTATATAAGGACTTGATTAAAAACAGTAAATAAAGTAACGAAAATGTAAAAAGAAAGTGTATGTGTTGTTATATTATAAAACTACATTCTAACACCTATCATTTCGTATAAATATATTTGTTCTATCTTAACAATTTCTTGATTCCAAATTAGTTTTAAGTTGATGATACACATATTTGTGATTTTTACTATATAAATATAGTGAAAACTTCAAATTCTTATGATTTTATACTTTTTGGGATCAATTTAATGATAATTATTATTTTTTAATTACTTATGTGTTGTTATATTTAAAAAATATATTTTCGATATTTTGATATGATTTAAGAATTATTTTGGCTAAAAAGGTATTTATTGCTTCCGATTTGATTTGAATAGTGTATATCAATATTAAACCATATAACTAACTGTATGCAGTCTGATATCGGTTTTAATATAAAGAGAGTTATGTTGTTGTAAAGTCAGGCTTGAAATGTGATATGAGTCGTCCCGCGAGAAAACCAACAGTATGGCATCTGCGTAATGTATCGACCCAGATCAGCCTGCGCAGTCCGCGCAGACTGATCCGGGTCGACACATTCCGTCCCAGGAGGATAGAGGTATACGGTAATGATTCGTGAAACAGAAAATCCAAAGGAGGCGAAAAGTGTCTATCCGGTTAAGCCTGCGCGGCATGCTTAGGCTGATCCGGATCGATGCTTTACGCAGGGTCTACAATGATGGTTTTCTCGCGGGACATCGATTTCAACATTTATTCAATTATAATCATGTCGTTTCCAGTGTAAATCGTCAGTACTGTCAATCGAATTTATGCAATTATAATCATGTCGTTTCAAGTGTAAATCGTCAGTACTGTCAGTCGAATTTATCCAATTATAATCATGTCGTTTCAAGTTTAAATCGTCAGTACTGTCAGTCGAATTTATTCAATTATAATCATGTCGTTTCAAGTGCAAATCGTCAGTACTGTCGGTCGAATTTATTCAATTATAATCATGTCGTTTCCAGGGTAAATCGTAAGTACTGTCGGTCGAATGTATTCAATTATAATCATGTCGTTTCCTGTGTAAAGCGTCAGTACCGTCAGACGTGTTTATACTGAAATCGATAGATTAGTGACAATGCTATCCCCGTAAGCCTGGGTGCCAGGAAGAAGACCATTACGACTGAAATCCAGATGTCACGAAAAAAAAAATTCGCCGTTATGTTATGTTAATGTTATTTTTTATGTTATCCAAGTAAAACCAGGGTAGAAAATGTATCGTTTTTTATCAATAAAGTGAACTTGAGTCGTTTTCAATTGTCCCGTTGAAGGGGTTTCCTATTTAAAAATACTTACCCCGTTACTGACAGGGTAGAATTTGCGATGGAAAAAGTATCGAAAACAAGAAAATCTTACCGATTATAGGGGTATGTAATATGTCAGTTATCATATTGTAATGCCCCAAATACAAAAATAACACTTATTTTCTTAAAATTGGATTTTTTTTTTTCGACAGTTGGGTATCTGGAGTTCAGTCGCTTTAAAGTATTTGCTCTGAACCAACCGGGGATCGAACCATGGTAATCCCGCTCTTTAGGCGGACGCTTTAACCCTTTCCCTCATATAGACGCTTTCTGACGTCTCTGCAGCAGACGGATTTTTGAAAACATAGTGACAAAAGAAGAAATTGCTCAAAACGAGCAATTTCTCCTTTTGCCACAATTGTTGCCACTTTTAGTCATAGGTTATCCATTCAATTATAGAGATTTTCTATTTTTTGACAAAATATGTTCAAAGTCGTCTGCTTATCCACTTTACGACGGATGCAGTCACATTTACAAGTAGAACAAGCTCTAATTCCGGCATCGCCAACATTCTTTTCGATGGCGGTTGACAGATGGTTTCCTTACCAAAAAGGAATGAATGCGAGAAAGAAACCAGTTGCTTGAGAAAAAACATTGGTTTCAGAACTTGTACGAGAAAGTAATACAAAAAAGTGGATAAGTAAAGTGGCGTCCGTGATTCAACTGTAATATTGTATAAAAACGTCGTTAAAATCCAGTCAATAAATGAAAACCAAACTCACCGGGTGCGATGAAGTTCCTGTTAGGTCTCAATGTGAATATGACCACTTCATTGTTGATGGTAGTTCTATATTGTAGAATGTTGGGCAGCCGTTTTCCGAAGGGCTTGATGTGTTCCCGGTTTAGCAACTCTATACGAACCACATCATAATGTGGTACTGAAATAGTATCATTTGATCCCGATATTAGCTCTTTCACTGACGTATTCAAAGTCGACTCTTCTATTTTGAAAATTGGACTATTTCCATTTTTCTTCCAACAAGACATTTAGTAAAATTTAATGTCTAAGCGGCAAAGAAGGCAAATCATTTGCTCCCGATATCAGATCTTTCACTGACGTATTTCACCAAGTCGACTCTTCCATGTTGAAAATTGGACCACTCCATTTTTTCTCCGACAAGACATGTGGTACAATTTAAATGTCTAAGCGGCAAACAATGCAGATTTTAGGAGAGACAGCTCGTTACGAGCTGTCTCACCTGAATCTGCATTGTTTGCAAAAGCATTGAATTGCCTTCAACAGCGAAAGGGTTAAGTTAGAACATATAACTCGACGATTTACGTAAAAGCTTGGTAGTTATTAACAGTGTACATGTATTTGCTCGGCGATTTCCGTCCAAAGTCGCAACCAATCGTTTTTATTCGGTTGTGTCCGCTAATGATGACCGAGAGGCCCACTACCAATACCGATCTCTTACCACTTCCTACGGAAATCACCGAGCCCTTTAACGATAGTTTTTGCATTTTTCGCGCTCTCTTATCGTGTTTTCGCGCTCTCTTATCGTGTTTTCGCGTCAATGTATCGTGTTTTCGCGATTTCGCCCTTAGGGCGACAGCGCGAAACCACGATGGCCCTAACTGGATTCCGTACGTTATGGATCTTAACAAACTACATATATTTACCTTATATAATATACCAGTCTTGTTGCATCTGTGTAGAGTAATCATGAGCGTGTGCATGGGAAAATGTCCACGGACGTTTTCGTGAACAGTGTATATTAAGATCAGTCAGTGCTTTCATCTGCACAGTCTGATCAATATATACACTGTTCACATATTTTGTTCACAAGTTTGTAAGCAGGTTCTGACATCTTGTGTATATTCTGATAAGACGGAGCAGGCTGATCTGATCCTAACGATTTTATAAGTAATTCTGCTATTGATACATGAGCATCGTCAGTCGAAGACTGTGTCTTGTGACATGCACACAATAGCACCAGCACATTTCGCTTTCCGCCTACACTTAGCCGTTACCAATAAGAAGTTAATAGTTTATGTAGAAAATAGATTTAAGTGAAACCGAATCTTGTCCAGAATCGAGCTCCGATAGCTCTGTCAGAGTGTGTGAGTTCGAACACCAGCTCGGCCATCATTCTTTCCGACGTTTGATAAAAGTCACTGTGAACAGCGTCATTCATCTTCCACCAATGGGCTAACAGTCGAAATGGAAAAGCAACCAGTTGCTTGGAAAGTAATTTGTGTTGAGAACTGGTGTGAGAAAGCCTGGTAACACATATGTAGGTGAACTGACCGCCATAATATGACTGAAATATTGTTGAAAACGGCGTTAACCCCAAGACAAACTCACGATTCTCAGAACTGTTGGTTCCGAATGTTTCAATTCTCTGTTCTTCCGTCAGCACAATATGGTCTTCATTACTCTAAATTGAAAAATAGCATTTTAATGGCGCTTTGCGAAACACAAACGTTAGGCACATACGGCAAGTCTGATATGGGTCAACACTATTCGCCAGTCAGTCATAGAAGGTTTTAACGGCCCAAGGTTTTCTTCAGGATTTCACAAAGACGTGTGTCTATCTCAAACATGGAGTCTCCATGTTGAAGTTCATGGTCCATGTTTGACATGGGCACACATAGTACAAGCCGTCCCGCGATAAAACCAACATTATGGCCTCTGCGTAATGTATCGACTCGGATCAGCTTGCGCAGTTTGCGCAGACTGATCCGGGCCGAAACATTTCGTCTCATGAGGATAGAGGTATAAAGTAATGACGGATAAGCCTGCAAACTGTTGGTTTTATCGCGGGACGGCTCATATGTAGAGTTCCTTGTGAAATCCCTAAGAACGCCGAATAGTCAGATCAAAGAAAAATGATTAAATGCCAACCCCAACAAACATTGCTCAGTTACAATATTCTGTTTAATGCGCGTCATCTCACGTTAAATATTCGACGCGGAACGTGACGACATCGCATGGCGGTCAGGCCATCTTAAAATGTTCATATATAATAAAAACGCCGGCGTATTGGTCGGTTAGCAAATTCTGATGTGGTGGATCATGAGAAAAATCATTTATGATCCTGTCGCTACCTGGGTCCAGGTCGGTTTAGACGTTTCAAATCGGTATTCGCCCTTCTACATGATCAAAAATACAATGACACCATTTTCCCCCAATATTGACCTATCTCGATATTCAGATCGATATTCAAATCGGTATTCGTCCTTCTACATGGTCAGAAAGACAATGGCACGTTTTCCCCGAATATCGACATTGCTCTACATTCAGATCGATATTAAAATCGGTATTCGCACTACTACATGATCAACAATACAATGACACAATTTCTCCAAATATTGACCTGGCTTATTATTCATATCGATATTCAAATTTAAATTCGCTCTTCTACATGGTCAGAAAGACGGTAGCACCATTTTCGGGAATATCGACCTGGCTCCATATTCAAATTCGATATTCAAAACGGTATTCGCCCTTCTACATGGTCAAACATACATTGACAGCTTTTCCCTGAATATCGACCTGGCTCTTTATTAAAATCGATATTCAAATCGGTATTCGCCCTTTTACATGGACAGATAGGCAATGGCACCTTTTCCCGGAATGTCGACCTGATTCTTTATTCAGATCGATATTCAAATCGGTATTCACCCTTCTGCATGATCAAAAATACAATGTCACCTTTTCCCGAATATCGACCTGGTTCGATATTCAGATCGATATTCGAATCGGTATTCTCCCTTCTACATGATACAAAAAACAATGTCAACTTTTCCCGAATATCGACATGGATCGATATTCAAATCGATATTCAAATCTAAATTCAAATCGATATTCAAATCGATATTCGCCCTTCTACATGGTCAAAAATACAATGAAACCATTTTCCCGAATATCGGTATTCGCTCTTCTACATGGTCAGAAAGACGACAGCATCCTTTTCCCGGTTAATCGACCTGGCTCTATATTCAAATTGATATTTAAATCGGTATAATCAGAAAGTCGATAGCACCATTTTCCCGAATATCGACCTGACTCGACATTCAGATCTATATTCATATCGATATACGTCCTACTAAACAATGAAGGTAACGTATATTTTTCAATTCGCAACCGAGTTCACGAATCTGGTGCTGGCTCTATATTCGTTTCAGCTCAAAATTCATATCGATATTGAATATCGATTATCGAACTTCGTGCCAACTTCACATACCTCTTGTTATGCGTTAACGGTATTGCCCGATTCGAGCAAGGGGGTAAAATGTCGTTGCACACCTTGTCATTATATATTATACTATATGGACCGTATAGAGGGGCTATTTATAGTAATACGGGAGGGATTCCCCAAAGTATCATTACGATAATTGTTTATCATAGCGTATGGAAAATATGGAGAGACTTTTTGAGTATTTTTACGAGGTATTGTGTGTTTTTCCCCATTGTCTTCTGTAATGGAAATTCCGACGCCTGTGATTGCATATACGTCTTCCTTTGATTTTACATTCACTAGATGTGGCAGTGTCGACAATAATACTAATTTAACTGAACATATTTTGATCAACTGCGTCATGTTGCAAGCCTGCAGGTTGTCGTTCGAGCTGTCTATTGCAAGGAGCTTAGATCACACATTGAGTAACTTATTACGTTCATTTAACGATCATGATTTTGTTGCAGCTCTTTTTTGGGTTAAATATTAGTATAAAGTTTGTATTTTATGCCTATCGATGGATTATAGAGATAGCTCAGTCAAATAGAAACTGGTAATGCACTTTTTCAAACTGTGAAATTAAAATAAATTTTCTAACAGTGAAATTAACACTTTTCAAATAGTGAAATTACCACTTTTCAAATAGTGAAATAACCATTTTTTGTTCATGATTTTTTTTTTAATTATGGAGATTACTTATATTTTATTAGATAATATGCCTCTAAATAATAAAATGTAAATTAAAATGATAACTTAATGCAATGTCTTCAAATCATTTTCACGTTAATCTCCACAGAAAATACTGGACTATTTTTTCCACGTAGTAATACAAACTGCGCTAAAACCGTGGCGCTCACAACAGGGAAAATCTGAAGACACTGTACGGGATAAAATATACAACAGATGGTAAAAAGACCTTTCATGGCCTAAAATAATAAGAAAATTTGTTTGTTTCAGTGAAAGATCGATTTTTATTTCATCTCGTGAAGAAATCTTTTTACTATTCTCACGAGTGGCAAAGCCACTCATGAGAATATGTTTTTTTTCTTCACTCGATGAAATTAAAATCGATCTTTCACTGAAACAAACAAATATCCTCTATGTATTGCATGATAATTATGAAGGGTTTTATATAATTGTTATAACATTCCTCCACTCTGTTTGGAGCTGCTACAGTTACGGTGTCAGTGTTGACCGACTGACAGCTTAAGTCCGTGCTTAATACGGATTCTAGGAAAAATATGTATTAACCTTTAACTGCATTGTACTATTTTGAATGACTATACCATAATACGTCATACCGTTGTGATTGTTGTGAGAAACGGGAAAAATTTCTCACAGTGAGCAATTTCTATTTATATGACAATGTTTTCAAAAATACCTTTAAATCTGTTTATATCTATCTAATTAAAGAGTTTTCCTGTGAATATTTTCTAAGCAAACGATTCTAAAAGTGTTTTTTACACATAATCAGTTCAGCTGGGCTTGTAAATCTGCAATTACTATGTCTGTTGGTGATCACTTCTCATTTCGTTTCAGTTATTGCACCTTTATTGGAAGCATATGCATTGAGCAGACTTCGCATTATTTGCATTGTTCTTTTATTTTGTATGTCTTTCTTTTTCATTGTAAATTGTATATATATATATATATATACATATGCTCTTCATTAATATGGAGAAATAAAGGATAAAAATATATATATATATTTATAAGATTGTCGCAAATACAAGAATCGATATAAGGAAAACTTAAAACGTTTTAAAAAAATGTAACATAATTAATTTTTTGAAACAACTGTAACCGTAAATTCTCTAAGGCATTTATATTTATTTAATAATAATTTCTCCTAGCGTTCGTCCGTTGTCATTGGTGGTCAGGGTGTATTAGTACTAACGTAAAAGTAAACACCAATGTTTCGACCACTTGGTCTTTATCAAGATCTAAAAATTGCAAGGGACATTAGTTAAGTCCATTTTGGTGTTGCAGAGATCAAATTGTCATTGCTTCAACACCAGAAAGGACTGCACTTTGATTTCCGTTTTTTTTTTTTAAATCTTGACAAAAACCTTGTGGTCAAACATTTGATAATTAAAGAGTTTATTGATATAAAGTGCTTTACTGACTTTCTTCCCTTTGGAAGATCTAATAAACATTTAAAAACTTTCGACCACTTGGTCTTTATCAAGATTTAAAAATTGCAAGGCACATTTAAGTTAAGTCCATTTTTGGTGTTGAAGAGATCAAATTGTCATCGCTTCAACACCAGAAAGGACTGCACTTTGATTTCCGTTTTTTTTAAATCTTGACAAAGACCTTGTGGTCAAACATTTGATAATTAAAGAGTTTATTGATATAAAGTGCTTTACTGACTTTCTTCCCTTTGGAAGATCTAATAAACATTTAAAAACTTTCGACCACTTGGTCTTTATCAAGATTTAAAAATTGCAAGGCACATTTAAGTTAAGTCCATTTTTGGTGTTGAAGAGATCAAATTGTCATCGCTTCAACACCAGAAAGGACTGCACTTTGATTTCCGTTTTTTTTTTAAATCTTGACAAAGACCTTGTGGTCAAACATTTGATAATTAAAGAGTTTATTGATATAAAGTGCTTTACTGACTTTCTTCCCTTTGGAAGATCTAATAAACATTTAAAAACTTTCGACCACTTGGTCTTTATCAAGATTTAAAAATTGCAAGGCACATTTAAGTTAAGTCCATTTTTGGTGGTGAAGAGATCAAATTGTCATCGCTTCAACACCAGAAAGGACTGCACTTTGATTTCCGTTTTTTTTTAAATCTTGACAAAGACCTTGTGGTCAAACATTTGATAATTAAAGAGTTTATTGATATAAAGTGCTTTACTGACTTTCTTCCCTTTGGAAGATCTAATAAACAATTTAAAAGTTTAAAAACTGAAAGTTTCAAGTTTTACTGTCCCAGCATCCAATCTTTTGGACTTTTAAGTCCAGAAAAAACATAATAAGAAAAAGAAATTATTTGTTTTGACGATTTTAAAACCCCAAGAAAAATAACGCAGAAGAAGTCTGTTAAGGAACTCGTAAGCAAACAACCAAGAAATTTAAATACCTTATTTCGAAAATGTACGACGGATTAACATTATAATTTAGTAAAATAAAGACGAAAGCTTTATATGCCTACATACCTTAACTGTTCCAACAAAAACGGTAATCCAAAGCAGTATCTTCATTCCGTGGCCCATTATCTATGTGTTCATAAAAACCGGGTCTTTTTTGTCAATAAGCACAGAAACACCTTTATATAGGAGCCGATATATGGTGCAACGCAGATGATAAATCAAACATATAACGGTTCTACTTTCTTAAAGGAGATACTGTAGCGTTCCGTCTGAAATATATACATGTAGTTTCTAGAACTACGATAGTTATCTACCTCTGATGGTCATTTGGATGGGTAAATTTCTTATATGTTAAAAAATTCTAATACAATGTCATTAAATATCTAAATGAGCAAAATCAAGTGAAGAAACCTTATATGATCAGTTAAAAAAATATCTTCACACTAATATCTTTGTTAACTCTTTCAGCACCAAAGGCAATATTGAGCTTTTTGCAAACAATACAGATTCAGGTGAGTCAGCTCGTAACGAGCTGTCTCACCTGAAATCTGCATTGTTTGGCTGTGAGATATAGAAATATTTCAAAAATCCTATAACATGAAAATAGAGTCGTCCGAGTTTGAACATGGAAGAGTCTACTTTAAACAATTTGGCGCTGAAAGAGTTAAACTAAAATTTCTTTGCGTTTCAAAGTTGTCACATATTTGATGAAAAAAAACACCATCACAATGGCCGATAACGAAGGCAGTGTACTTAAAAAAACAGTAAATGTTGGAGGTGTGTGATGTACTTTGGGTATTATAATTGTCTTGAGTTCATTTATCGAATTGTTGAATATCCGAGTGATATCGAGTCCACTAACTGTTTTGTGGCAAAATCGGAATAACAAAATAGAACGTTTATTTAGACTTATTCAAACTAAGAAGTCATGGATAAACTTGGATACATACAATAAATACATTTTCACGCAGGTTTGAAATGTGGAAAAAAAAGTGAAGAAAAAAAATAAATGACAAAAACATAGGCAAAGCAAGATATGATAGGCTAAGGAGGCTGAGCATTGATAAAAATTAACATTTTATTAACTGTAATCTTATTTTTCAAGCAATTCTAACCAAAAAAAAATGCAGAGTTTTACACCTGCCTAGAAGGGAAGAGTGTTTTTGGAGGCCCCCTGGAAGCGGCTTAGTTTGTTTAATCAGGGTTTTACGCCGTTTTCAACAATACTCCAGTTCACTTATGCATGGTCCCCGGGTAAACTAACTAGAAATAGGCTAGAATAGTGCAGACGAAGGCCACGACCGGGGGATCGAACGCCCAAATCCAAATCACCCACGCCTAACCACTCGGTCACGGCAGATTCCTCATAAAAGTGGTAGCCACCACTGAATTTTCATTTGGCTGTTTCTTCAGTGTGTGTATACCACGAGATCTTGACGTCACAAATGCTACGGCGGACAGAAATATTTTACTTCGGTTGAGAAGTAAAAACAAAGGTAACTTTTTTATTTCTTCGTGATTTTTAATGAAACATGGCGCAGTCTACGCCGCTTAAAGAGCCCTATCTCTGTTTTTTTCAACGGAGTTTGATTATTGGTTTAGTTTCTTTAAACACTTCGATGAACCTGTTCTCAAGATGTATTAATATCGCCAACAGCCGGAGCATTATCAAAACTGGAGTTTGAGAACAGAACGGAGACAGGACATTGTAAGCGGCGTAGACTGCGCCATGTTTCAATAAAAAGGGTGAAAAAAAGTTACCATTGTTTTTACATTCTTATCAAGAGCAATTATTGCCGTCTGACCATGCAAATATGACGTCAACAGTCACGTGGTATACACACACTGTTCCTTAAGAGGTGACATTATCTGCTTTAAATCAGGGGTAAATAAATGACGTGTCGGGTTGATAAATATGCCTATTCAACGTTGATCTATCAAGGAAATAAGCCTAGGGTCGGATGGTAAATTACATTCCGTCCGCATTCGATACAATTTGATGAAGAGAAGAAAGCACTCTGTTATCAATTTAGGATGTATTTAAAACGTAATCTATCGCACAGTTGACAGATTTAATCCTTTTCCACTCTCTGATGCATTTTAAATGTTGTTGCTTTTTTTTGTCAACAACCTACTTTTGAAAATATTAGGAGAAATAGGGAAATGGCACATGATGAGCAATTTCCCCTTCTGTCACATTGTTTTCAATTGTATTAAATAAAAATCACTTTCTGATAGAGAATTTCGATATTTGTTAATTGACGTGTTCAAAGTCGTCAGCTGCGAATTGATTATAATGTGGGAAAGGGATAACTACAGGGTATCTGTATTCATTTTGAGTTCAAATAGTTTCTTTTATGTCTTTTGGAGGTCTTCGTACGATATTTTCAATTCGTCGACATTTAGGCTATCCGAGGAGAAAAATAATAACAATAGCCGCCTGCTCCAATGGTGTCGACGTCTGACGAATCTTTGATGTACGTACTAATTCACTAGGAATTCGCAGTGGTTAATTGGTTAAGCGAACGATCAACCCAGGTTTAATCCCCGCACTCGGCGGACATGGAGAACAATTAGCTCAACAATCCAGGAAGGAAATATTTTATAAAGTGTTAAGCAGTCTCGTATAAGGAAATAGAACAAAACCATGCCATTCTTTAGAATTATGGATTACCTTGATAAAAAAAATGTGCATCGGTGTAACCAAGTTTTTTGACATCTATTACGGAAGTCGTTACAAATTGAGAGAAAATTATGACCCTATTAACTCTTTCCCTCATGCAGACGTATATTGACGTATCTGAAGTAGACGAGTTTCGAAAACACTGTGACAAATACACGAACTTGCTCATCATGAGCAGCCTTTACTTGTTATACAATGTGTTCAACTTTATCTAATGATTTAACTAAACTGTTTATTGATGGTGTGTGCATGTTTGCAGTCGTCTATTACAGATTGGTTGTATGGGTGAAATGGTTTAGGATTATCTTTCTTATAAATTTACAGATGACAACGGAGGTATGACTGATTAAATGCTGTTTGATGCTTGTTTACCGATACTACTAATGCACATACGTCTTGGCGTATTTGAATTCGTCATTCTTTGACCCGTCAGATCGAACCCAGTTTCAGCCATTCCTTCTTTCCGATGACCGATAAAAGTCATAGTGATCAACGTCATTCGTCTTTCACCAATGGGCAAGCAATATTGAAAGGAAGCCCGTTACATGTACCTAGGATGAGTGTTGGGTGGAATGGCCGTGCGAGAAAGCCGGGAAACACACGTTAGGTGAAGTAACCGCCGTAATATAACCGAAATAAGCTCCAAACAATCAGTCTGAAATATAAATGTGTGCCCTAGACTACATCATGCAATGCATCCTTTTAACTCTTTCAGCGCCAAATTGTTTAAAATACTCTTCCAAATTCAAATTCGGCCGATTCTATTTTACATGTTATAAAAGTCAAACAAGGCTGATTTCAGGTGAGACAGCTCGTTACGATATGACTCACCTGAATCTGTATTGTTTGCGAAATCCTCAATATTTCCTTTGGCGATGAAAGCGTTAACTGATGTTTAAAACAGCATTATTTCAATAACATCAAGGCGTTTCCCGAGTGAATTTCCCGAATAATAGCGTTATCATAGAGGGTACACGCTGTCTGAAACTGGTATATCAGTACATGTAGCAATTACATATCCGCAACCCCAGAAGACGTGTGTATGTTATACGTGTTCGTCTGTTTGAATGGTGTTTAATGACAATCTCAACAGGAGTTCAGTCATATCATGGCGTTGCCTGGGTACATTACTAGTACTGCTGTTACGGTCACCCGGCAACCAGCGTATCGCTCGTAATGCTTTCCGCGCAACCCTAAGCTAAGAGATATATATATACTACCAGTATTTCATATGACAACATCGGGAATCAAATCCTGGTCTCTCGCACTGGATTGATTGATTGATTGATTGGGGTTTAACGCCGTTTTCAACAATTGTTCAGTCATATCACGGCGACCAGTTCACCTACTCATGCGTTTCCTGGTTTTGCCACACCAGTACACCACACAACATACTTTCCAAGCAACTGGCTGCTTTTTCACATAGACTGATACCGCACTGGAAGCGGATGGTCAAACCGCTACGTTTCCAAGGCGATAGTACATGGTACAATGGTATTTTCTAAACTAAAACCACAACGAATTAAAGCTTTAGTTAGCGTATCGGTCGTAATGCACCATTTCGAAATTTAAGTAATAACAACTGTTAAATAATTAAATGTATAGAATAAATGTACGTTCAACCTCCATTTAAGATCTCAGGGAGGATTATTCAATAGACAAATATTTACTTTTTGTGTTCTGTATTTTGTACGGCAGCTCTAAAGGGACACACACATTTTTATAAATTATATACGATTTTTTTTTATCTCGTGCGCACGAGATAGTATCTCGTTCGCACGACTTGGTATCTCGTGCACACGAGATACTTATCTCGTTCGCACGACATAGTATCTCGTGCGCACGAGATAAAAACAAGAGGCCCATGAGGGCCTATGCTCTACTGGTATGGTTCTTTGGTCATTTTAAATCCAGAGCATGTGTATGTATGGTGAAGATCGGATAGTAAATGGAGACTCTTTTGTGTTCACAAGCTGTATTATAGCAATTTTTACAATTTCATGGGCCATAATCCAGTCTTGCATGTGCGGATCTGGCTGGTTTTCAAAAGGAACCAAGCTCTCATCAATATTTAACTACTACCTAAGTTTGGTGAAGATCAGATAGTAAATAGAGTCTCTATTGTGTTCACATGCTCAATTATAGCAATTTGGACAATTTCAAGGTCCATAATCCAGTCTTGCATGGGCGGATCTGGCTGGTTCACGAAAGGAACCGAGCTCTTATGAATATCTAACTACTGTATAAGTTTGGTTGAGATACAATCAAAAGTGAAGACTGTATCGTGTTAACAAGCTCTTTTATAGCAATTTTGACCATTTCAAGGGCCATAATCCAGTCATGCATGTGCGGATCTGGCTGGTTTTCGAAAGGAACCGAGCTCTCATGGATATCTGAAGACTGTATCGTGTTAACAATAAATTGTTTACGGACGGACGCACGCACGCACGCACGAACGGACGACGGACAAATCGCCACGACATAAGCCCTTCTGGCCTTTGGCCAGTAGAGCTAAAAAATCGGCAACTCTAAAGGGACACACACATTTTTATAAATTAAATACGAATTTTTTTTTATCTCGTGCGCACGAGATAGTATCTCGTTCGCACGACTTAGTATCTCGTTCGCACGAGATACTTATCTCGTTCGCACGAAATACTAAGTCGTGCGAACGAGATAAAAAAAATAACTCGTGTGTGTCCCTTTATAGCTGCCGTAATTTTGTTTACACATTCACGTATGTTATGTTAATATGTGTGTACGATGATGATCTGTATTTTTGATCAAATCAATACACTTCTGTTCTGTTCTGTTCTATTCTCTCCGTGCAACACTTAGGGCAACTGAGTGATACCTATACTTACAATATTTGATTTGACACAATCGGGAATCAAAGCCTGGTCCCCCGCTCTGGAAGCGGACGGTTTACCCACATCGTTTCCAAGGCGATAGTACATGCCATGGCACAATGATATTTTCTCAACCTAGAGCACAACGAATAAAAGCTTTAGTTAGAAGTTCGTTGTTGAGTCTATCCTCAGAAACGCGTTCAAGTTTTCGCATCCATGAATGAAAAGTGTAGGTCCAGATCAGATTTTATTGCATACTTTCATATTGTCCGGTTAACTTTGCATTGAAGAAAGTGGTCATGATTTTTCGATCACGACCGCTGTCAAGGAGTGATCATGACCGTAGATAAGGACGTGCGAAAATTCTGCATAATAAACATTCTAGGGACTACATTTTTTATGTAAACAAACATAGCTTACATAAATATAATTATCATTCCTCATGTGACTTTGTGATGTTAAATTCTCATATACTGATCATGGACAATTTCTTACTGTCTCACAGTACTTTTTTGACCGGATAACAGACTAAAAACGCGCGTCTTAAATGTTGGTTATGCACGTGCATGACGTCATTTAAAAGAATTACGTCACCGTTATAATTCAACTTTCCAAACGGCATTTTCAACAAAATGACTACATATGTAAACAAACAGTTTGTTTCGATTTCGGCAGCAGATTTACCAACTCTAGATATAAAAAAAAAACGCGCGTCTAAAATGTTGGTTATGCACGTGCATGACGTCATTTACAAAAATTACGTCACCGTTATAATTAAACTTTCCAAACGGCATTTTCAACAAAATGACTACATATGTAAACAAACAGTTTGTTTCGATTTTGGAAGCAGATTTACCAACTCTCGATATAAAAAAAAAATCCACACTGTAAACTAAATAGTTTACAATATGAAAGTATGCAATAAAAAGGTTATTGACCCTGTACTGAGAAATCATCGTTGGACCTCGTTCTTTGGCGAACGTAGCCTCGCAAGCTCGGCAACGTCAACCTAAGAACTCGGTCGAACGATGATTTCACAGTACAGGGTCAATAACCTATAATACATTTGCTAAATCTGATCAGGTTCTACAGTAAAGATTTTATACTGTAGTTCCCTTCACATGTCTTACATTGTTCCTTTTCCTTTGAATGGCTCATTTTAATTTATCTACCCAACACATGCGTTGTGAGTTCGAATCTCAGCCCGATGAACCTTCTTTCCGACATTTCAAAAATGTTATTGCGACAGGCATTATTCGTTTTCCACCAATCGACTAAAAGCCTATATTGAAAAGCCGTTAGTTGCTTAGAAAGAATGTTGTGTGGAGTACTGATGTGAGAAAACCAGAAAACTCATGTGCAGATTAAATGGTCGCCGTAAATTGATTAAATAAAAATATTGAAAACGGCGTTGAACCCAAAACCAAACATTCAATTTATCTTCTACCTTTAAGCGACCATTAACATTGTTGGCGAGACTCATGGTTGCAAAAGCACGATTCCTTTTGTCTACGAAATATTGAGAGAAACAAATCAATCTGATCGCATGCGGGTGTGCTTATTTTGATTTATATTAACAAAGAAAAACTCCGGCCTTGTATTTATGTTTACCTTTATCCCGATGTACACGTATAATAATTTCAACTAAAAAAACACGATGCCTACCGAAGTTGCTACAATATAAGTTTTCTCATAGATACGAACGCATTTAACTACATCATTATGTTTTGAGACGGATTACTCTTGTACTTTAGGCAATACTAAATAGACCTTCTTGTCAGTAAATCAGAGCTATAAGGTTTCATTGATTTGAATTAACCCTTTCCCACCTGCAAACGCATTTTAATTAAATAGCAGCAGACGACTTTTGAAGAAAACATTGTGGCAAAAGGTGAAATTGCTCATGATGAGCAATTTAACCTTTGGCCACAATGTTTTCAATTTTATTAAACAATTAAGCTTTCTTTTGCGGAGATTTTTCTTTTTTTTTCACTATGTTTCAAAGTGGTCAGCTGCAGATTTGTTGTATGTGGGAAAGGGTTAAACAGCGTTTTCATCGGTATTTAAGTAATATCAGGGCGGCCAGTTCACCTAACGTATATTTCCTGGCTTTCTTCATAACACCCTTTCCAGACAACTGTCTACCCTCCTATACTTATCATAAACCATTTCCCTCATATAGACGCCTTTTACACAATGTTTTCCACTTTTAGTCATAGGTTATCCATTCAATTATAGAGATTTTCTATATTTTGACAAAATATGTTCAAAGTCGTCTGCTTCAGAATTGTCGTATGAGGGAAAAGGGTTAAGAACGATCCATGGAGAAGACTGACGTTACTGGGTCCGTTAAAAGATAGACCGATGTAGATAATTCAATACTTTAAACATTTACACTCGATTTTGTATTTCTGAAAGCATAGAAAAATAATCATGTCGGGATTGAAAGGTCAAAGATCATGGGGTAGAATGATGCCGCGCTCTACGAAAACCAAGATGACGACCAATGTACACATCTATACTAAAATTAGTTTCGATATATACACCTTAAGTCAGATGCAATATGTATGCTTTTTCTACGTATTAGCGAAATGTACAAAGTAGATATCAGCTCGTGTTCATACAGGGGCGTGACTCCCTTTAGGCACTGTGCCTACACATTTTTTCTCAAAATGCCCCGAAATGCAGCTGCGGCGAAAGACATCTGCGTAATGTATCGATCAGATCAGCCTGCACTGTCTGCGCATACTAATCCGGCCGACACATTCCGTCTTAGGGGGGAGAGATGTATAGAGTAGTTATTCCTGAAACAGAAAATCCACAGGTGGCGAAAAATGTCTATCCGGGTAGGCCTGTGTGGCATGCTTAGGCTGATCCGGGTCGATACTTTAAGCAGAGTCCACAATGTTGATTTTCTCACGAGACGGCCTACATATTGATTATTGCAAAGCTACGCCCCTGGCAGACGCAGGGTTACCTTGATCTTCGCTGGTCGTAAATGTCTAGATGTTTGGACTTCCTTGTGCACCGCATAAAGTGTTTATCTGAGTTATTTACGTAGAGTCGACGTCCCACTATTTACTAAATGCGTTTTATAAAGTTTTGCAAGCTTTAGTTTTAAAACCACCTACTGAGTTGATAAACTATTTGGGGGCAATTACATATAACACTCATCAAGTTCAAAAGGCGGGGACAGTTATATGTGGACATCTATGCTTGTATGTTTTGAAAGTATTGTCAGATGGAGAAAGCTTGCAAAACATTATCAACAATCTGATTTAAAAAATATTGTTACTATAAAAAATGCCTGTCGATAAATTTGGTCGTAGTTCTAGAGATTATCATAGACCAGACTCTGAGGTAAGTATTAATTACCTAATCAATAATTTTTTAAGAACTGATGGAAGTAAGCCAGCAATAGGCCCACTCAATATGGATACAAACAAAATCTCTAATGTTGTGGATCCATTAGATGATCAAGATGCTGCAACCAAGCTTTATGTAGATGCACAAAAGAATATTGCTCTTCAACATATAGACCTTAATTTTTTAAGAAGGGATGGCACAAGTACGGCATCCGGTACACTCAATATGGATACAAACAAAATCTCTAATGGTGTGGATCCATTAGATGATCAAGATGCTGCAACCAAGCTTTATGTGGATACAGCGTTTGTTAATATGTTTATTAAAATGCAAAGTGACCACGAGCAAGTGCATCGGAAATTATTATTGCAAATAGGTAATATGAAAAAAACACTAAAAAGGATATCATGGGTTAGGACATTTAAAGATAAGTTTATACCATATGAGGATAGTTCGGATAAAGTTGAAAAGAGTTCGGATGAAGATGAAAATAGTTCGGATGAAGTTGAAAAATGGTGGAGAAATTGAGAGAAAAAATGAATAAATATTACATACAATACTGTATGTCATACGGAGTCATGGGCATGTAATGTACACGGAGGAAATAAACAAGGTAGCCCTTTCAGCGAATGACGACAAGAGGGTCATTCAGGAGGATGGAGTGCATACGTTAGCATATGGGCAGTGGCGCCTGTAGGAAGCCCCGCGAGAAGACCCCACTAGAGAAAAGAGATAGGACCCCCCACAACCCCACAAGAGACAAGAGAGAGGACCCGCGTGAAAGAAAACATTAGGATTTTTTTAAAAATTGGTTAAAAGGAAAATTTGAACCAGGGAGATGGTAGGGAATAGTATTTTGTCCCAGATTTTTTTAAAATTGGTTAAAACGAAAATTTGAACCAGGGAGATTTATTTTTAGTTTTTGAGATTTTTTTTCAACCAGAAGATGGTTAAAACGAAAATTTGAGAAAACGAAAATTTGAACCAGGGAGATGGTATTTTGTCCCAGAACCGGCAAAATACTACTACTTACGCCCCTGTCTATGTGAAGTTAATTAGCATCTGCTCACCAAATGGCATTAATGCCGAGCGCGACACCATAATTAGCATCGTTGTTGTTCAATTTACAGGAATTCGCTATGGTCGAGTAGTTAGCGTCGGGGATTTGAAACCGGGTGTCCTGGGTTAGATCCCCAGTCGCGGCACTACGGTCATGGTGGAGTGCCCTTGGGTAAGGCACATTTACTTGCCTAGTACTGGTTTGTTTACCCAGGGATCATGAATAAGTGAACTTTTGCCGTGATATGACTGAAATAATGTTGAAAGCGGCGTTAAACCACAATGAAAGAAAAACAATCATTTTATAATACATAATATTATGTACTGCCACATGTGAACATATTTTATACAGTCGTGTTTAGTAATCTAGCGAACGGTCGCCCGAACTCGATGCACGGTAGAAAAAGAGCTACTGCTACATGTACTTATCATTATGATGGTAATAATTATATGGCCATCTAATTTGCTACTTACTGCTTTTAAAACTACACGATACATGGTCCTGTGTTATGGAACGCCAACTATACATAAATACATTTTATTGAAAAATAAAAGAATTTATGACAGATTGAAAATATAAGGTGTAGGGGAGATAACCGTTGATAGGTTTCAAGGTTTCAAGGTTTATTTGAATAAGTCAAGGCCCATATGGGCATGTGACAACATGAAACAGTACATGAATACAAAATAATACAAAATGGCAAATAATATGTAAAATCAAAATAATACAAAATGGCAAATAATATACAACAAATTATAAATGGTAATACAACTCCATGATGTAATGGAGGATGAGAGAGAAAAATCAAAATCAAAAATCATTGCGGAAAAAAAAGAAAAGACTTAAGTCTAACAAGTTAACATTATTTAAATAATAACATAATATTTTTGCAAAATATGGCAAGTTATATAATAATTATGTATCTTGACTAGCGGATCACGTGGAATGATCTCCCCTGTTCATAGGGGACGCGCACCACTTCGAACGCTTTTTAAGGAACGCTTCAGCAAAAACCGCGTTAAACGTTTTCAAGAGCAATTCAAAGATATCAGCGATAGTTGTCGACAGATTTGTATCAACAAGCATTAACAGGGAAGTATTGTCATTGACATTCAATAAGAATCCTGTAAAAACTGTTCTTTATAGTACCGGTTCTGATATTCGCGGTTTTGTGTTTGGTGAAGGTTTCGTCACATTCATTTTCGACCACCAAGTGCGATGTCGGTTTTAGTCTTGGGTGATTGTCACATCCGTCATTTGGATCGATTTATAACAACCCATGGTTTTGCTTATTCAAATCCTTTTAGATTAGAGCCGCCAATACCAAAAGTGATTGTATACGGTATATCAGGCGGCAGAGTCACGCATCGTTCTCACATTATACAACTAGAGGATCAAATAAAAAATCACAAACCTAAGAAATTAATATTTCACAATGGTGGCAACGACTTGGATGTTGTTAACTCTGATAGCATCAGGGTTGAAGAGATACTCCATCATTTGATTGCATTGACCAATTATTGTATTAAAAAAAAATACAGTTTTGAAACTGTTGTACTGCCTCAATTTATGCCACTTGAGGGAGGTAACCCGCAATTGTTCTGTTTCCTTATACAACAACTTGGTAATAGAGGCAAACCGACTCTTGAAGACTCATGCACCCCAAGTACAATACTGGAAGCTGAACGGTTTAAAAGATGGTGTACATTTGACTGATTGGTCCCAAAATAAATATTATAAGAACATTCGGGGAGCAGTAATTCAATAGTATCCACATTGTCAATTATTAAATGACATGTTGTCCACAAATTAATAGCAGTATGAAAAACATGGTAAGAGGTTTGCGCCATTTAATTGCTAAGTGTTTTTCAACAAAGTTTTGGTAATAAATGCATTACCTAAATCGCAACATGTAAAGTAGCGTAACAATTTTATTGAAAATATGTGTGACAAAAGAAAAACATGTTCATCATTTAAAAAACGTCTGCTGCATATGTATCAAAATGCTATTGCAAGTGGGAAAGTTAAGTAATATATATTGGCCACCAGTTCACGTCTAGGTCTGATGTTAGAATCATTATTTTAATAAGTTCTCTCTTGCAGACGCATCTGCAGCAAACGTCTTTTGGAAAAAAATAATCTGTTTTACAATCATTTATGGTGATTTCCCATACGTTGTCCCAGACGTTTGCAGATTTCGTGTATGTGGGACAGGTTTAACCCTTAGTCTGAGATTAAACAACGAGCAATGTCTTCATAAGCTAATTGTGATATTTTCGTTTTCAACAATATTTTACCTTTACCACGGAGTTTGCTAGATAGTTTACCTAATATGCCGATTTATTAGTTGTAATGCGATTCCCGAAACCCTGTTATTACGTAATGGTTTGACCATCTGCTTCCAGTGCAGGAGCAGTCTATGTTGAAAAGCAGCCAGTGCTTGGAAAGTATGTTGTGTGGTGTACTGGTGTGGGAAAACCAGGAAACGCATGCGTAGGTGAACTGGTCGCCGTGATATGACTGAACCATTGTTGAAAACGGCGTTAAACCCCAATCAATCAAACTGTCGAGGCTGACTCTCTAACCACTACACCATCGAGGCGGTCATTATTCAGTAAACAATTTTATATTTTAGATTTTCAGCGGTCAGAGATGATGGTTACAGTTTTAATAAATCACTGGGGAAAGTACTGGCCACTTCCCACATGCAGACGTATGTTGACGTATCGGCAACGGGCGACCTTTGAAAACATTGTAGAAAAAGAAGAAATTGTTCATTATTAGCCTTTCTTCCATTTCGAGGGCTTGGCGAGAAACGGTTGTAACTAAAATTGGTATTTTTTTTACCAAGGTTAATCACCTCGCCATAACGTCTTTATAAGCGTTAACTCGATTTTCTTGGCAAACAAGAGCAATGGCACCTGAATTTGCATTGTTTACAAAGGGGTCACAATTGCCCCTAAACCAGGGTTTTCAAAATAGCTTTATAGTTACAACCGTTCCACGCCAAGCTCTCGAGATGATGTTAACGGTTGAAATCAAGAATTAATGGCATAAGTGTTTGCCCTTTCTCACATGCAGACGTATTTTGACGTAGCAAGCGTCCTTTGAAAACATTGTAGCAAAATAAGAAATTGTTCATTATTTATTAGTTTTTCTTCATTTCGTCACGAGGATTTCAACTTCATACAATAAAAATACTTTCATTTGTAAATAATTTCCTTATGTTTGCCTAGATGTTGTTGAATGTAGGAAATGGGTCTAAGGAACAAAGAAATGATCAGTACTGAGCATGTCCTTTTACTGCGCGACTTCTAGCAGTCACAGTTAACGTTTTTTTTTCGGTATTTAGCAATTTGTCATTGCAGCCCAAAAGAGAAGAACGTGTATATTATGAAAATGTCGTGTTGATTTCTGTTCAGATGGTCCGCAATGATTAAAAATGGTATTAATGGCTTCCCTCCTTGGCGTTCAGGTATGCTGAGTTAGGAACTTGCTAGTGTCAGATTAAATGGACCAGTACGAGAACTAGTAACTTAACCAGGAAACGACGTGCTATAACTGAACAATTTTTGAAGGTGGCATATATCACCCAAAACACTAGTCAGATGGTACACTTGTCACACATAATCCTGCTTACGGTCAAATTTCAGATGAATATATAAGACTGAGGTTGGCTCCCATTGGACAATAATGATTTTGTTGAAAGTTGAAAGTGATTTTCATAAAGTTTAATAACCTCTGACTGATTTATAACCAAAATAG
The DNA here is from genome assembly GCA_031761405.1 of Serripes groenlandicus. Classification (NCBI taxonomy): domain Eukaryota; kingdom Metazoa; phylum Mollusca; class Bivalvia; order Cardiida; family Cardiidae; genus Serripes; species Serripes groenlandicus. Next base: position 46,645,054 of record JASEVX010000002.1, on the reverse strand, counting down.
TGTTTGCTTTTAGCTGTGTTGACACTCTAATAGCCATTTTCAGAACATGCTGTATTTTCTGAAATTGAAAGTAAAAGATTCAGTGCGGGATAAGGGTCACCTTTGATTTGACCTCCTAGCTCTGTCAAAAAACGGTGAACATGTGGGTTCGTTTTGCTTTTTTGGTAGTTCTAAGAATGAACTTTAGTTTGATATAGGTATTTGCTAGTAATGAACCATAACCCATGATGCTATAATGGTCGCCTATGGAAAATGAATTCCTTCCCTATGACCTTAAGAGTGTTTGTGGGTGGGGGAACGGGGCGTGGGTTGCAGACGATTCTGTGACGTTGGTTTTAAATATAAATAAATTTACAGGTAAAGCTATCAGCTAATTAAATCATGGCACTGAATCCAAAGTCGCAGAGTTGTAAGCGTCGGGGATATGGAATATGGCGTAACAGGTTCTACCCTACCCTAACGTGTGGCGGTCATGATGGAGTTTCCTTTGGCAAGTAAAAATACCAAGCCTAGTACTGGTTTCCTTACCAAAGGCTCATAGTCCAGACCATGGCACATACTTTCAAGTAAATACAACATATTGTGTGAATCATAGCCGTGATGCTGCTTTAACTCTTTCAGCGCCAAAGGCAATATTGAGGATTTTGCAAACAATGCAGATGCAGGTGAGTCAGCTCGTAACGAGCTGTCTCACCTGAAATCAGCATTGTTTGCCCTTTAATTATAAAAATATTTTTACAATTCTTATTACGTAAACAACAGAATCGATCGAAATTGAACATGGAAGAGTCTACTTTAAACAATTCGGCGCTGAAAGAGTTAATAATGCTGAAAATGGCGTAAACCACAAACAAATCAAGCAAATAAAGTGTTAAAAGAATCGGACTCAGAGTGACAAAATGTACTCATAACAAATGTTGTCATAAGTCAGAATTGACTGACCATGCCAATACTCGTTACGCCATAATAAACACTTTATCTTTTTACTTTACTTAACTATAATGGCATCGTGCTTGAATTGTATTCAGTTATTGTATATAATTAGTAACTCTATGTAATTCTCAAATCAGTTATTTCAATTAAATTCATCTTAATGTATTTAGATATACAAAAGAAATTCAAAATACATGTCATTAACGTCTATAAGTTTTTGAAGCGTTTTGATGAAGTCCAAATCAAACGTTTAACGGAAGCAATCGAACTCATATGCTAGCACGCATCAATCTCCTATTGCTCTGTGTTTGTGCCGGCTTTCACTGTTTCATCAACGGAAGGGTCCAGGAATTCTTTTTTGTCATGGTCACAGTAATTCTCCGAGTCTCGGAGGGCTGAGTTGTTTACCTACAACAAAGATTATGAGAGATGTATAGATGTACGCAACGCACCCGACCGGGACCATACGGCTCATATGTTTTTTTCTTCTACATGTATACATGTATACTATTAAAAATGGCTAGCATCGCGCAATGACACTTTTGTATAAGATGTTAATTTACTTCTTATTATATTGTTAAGACGAATAATACAGGTTTCCAAAGCGTTTGGACTATTTTGATAACCAAAAGGCAAACAATGCTGATTTCAGATGAGACAGTTCGGGACGAGTTATCTCGCCTAAATACGTATTGCTTGCAGATAGCTCACATGGAGAGAGTTAAAGTTTTGAGAAAGTAATGTAATGTAATTATAGAGACCAATTGATCTGATTAAGCATAAGCTTTTTAGCTTTAAAATTACAGTTTGATAGTGTACACTACATCATGAACAATCAATGAATTCAAGGGACAGAGTTAGATACAAGGCGTCCTAGTTCTTTCCGAAAAGACCAATCGATTCTTAAACGCGCTCAGTGTATGGCACTGATACACGTGAAACACTTTTAGCTGGAAAGGACCAGTACTTGACCACTTGTTGAGTAAAAGTAAAACACGTACTTTATACACGTACTTTATACACGTACTTTATAAGCGTAATTTATACACACGTACTTTGTAAAGTAATACACGTACTTTATACATGAACTTTGTTAAGTAAAACACATACTTTATACACATTCTTTGTTAAGTAATACACATCCTTTGTTAAGTAATACACGTACTTTATACACATCCTTTGTTAAGTAATACACACACTTTATATGCATCCTTTGTTAAGTAATACACATACTTTATACACACGTACTTTGTTAAGTAATACACATCCTTTGTTAAGTAATACACGTACTTTATACACATCCTTTGTTAAGTAATACACACACTTTATACACATCCTTTGTTAAGTAATACACATACGTTATACACACGTACTGTGTTAAGTAATACACATACTTTATACACGTACTGTGTTAAGTAATACACCTACTTTAAACACGCGCTTTATAACACGTACTGTGTTAAGTAATACACATACTTTATACACGTACTGTGTTAAGTAATACACTTACTTTATACACGTAATTAATACACACGTACTGTGTTAAGTAATACACATACTTTATACACGTACTGTGTTAAGTAAAACACCTACTTTATACACGCACTTTATACACACGTACTGTGTTAAGTGATACACATACTTTATACACGTACTGTGTTAAGTAATACACCTACTTTATACACGTACTTTGTTAAATAATACACATACTTTATACATATCCTTTTTTAAATAAAACACGTACTTTATACACGTACTTTGTTAAGTAATACACCTACGTTATACACATCCTTTGTTAAGTAATACACGTACTTTATACACATCCTTTGTTAAGTAATACACGCACTTTATACACGTACTGTGTTAAGTAATACACCTACTTTATACACGTACTTTGTTAAGTAATACACATACTTTATACACATCCTTTTTTAAATAATACAGGTACTTTATACACGTACTTTGTTAAGTAATACACATACTTTATACACATCCTTTGTTACGTAATACACATACTTTATACACATCCTTTGTTAAGTAATACACGCACTTTATACACACGTACTGTGTTAAGTAATACACACACTTTATACACGTACTGTGTTAAGTAATATACCTACTTTATACACGCACTTTATACACACGTACTGTGTTAAGTAATACACATACTTTATACACGTACTGTGTTAAGTAATACACCTACTTTATACACGTACTTTGTTAAGTAATACACATACTTTATACACATCCTTTTTAAATAATACACGCACTTTATACACGTACTTTGTTAAGTAATACACATCCTTTGTTAAGTAATACACGTATTTTATACACGTACTTTGTTAAGTAATACACATAATTTGTACACGTATGCTGTTAAGTAATTCAGTTACTTTATACACGTACTTTGTTAAGTAATACACATCATACTTTGTTAAATATTACACATAATTTGTACACGTATGCTGTTAAGTAATTCACGTACTTTATACACGTACTTTGTTAAGTAATACACATCATACTTTGTTAAATATTACACATAATTTGTACACGTATGCTGTTAAGTAATTCACGTACTTTATACACGTACTTTGTTAAGTAATACACATACTTTATACACGTACGTTGTTAAGTAATACAGGTACTTTGTTAAGTAATACACATACTTTATTAAGTAATGCATGCACGTTGTTAAGCAATGTACCTACTTGTTAGGTAAAACACGTAATTTATACACGTACGTTGTAAAGTAATACACATACCTTATACACGTACGTTGTTAAGTAATACGCTAAATAATACACATTTACTTTATACACGTACGCTGTTAAGTAATACAGGTACTTTGTTAAGTAATACACATACTTTGTTAAGTAATGCATGCACGTTGTTTAGTAATGTACGTACTTGTTTAGTAATACACATACTTTATACACGTACGTTGTTAAGTAATACGCTAAATAATACACGTACTTTATACACGTACGTTGTTAGGTAAAACACACACTGTGTCAGGTAATGCACGCACGTTGTTAAGTAATGAACGTACTTGTTAAGTAATACACATACTTGCTAAATAATACACGTAATTTATACAAGTACTTGTCAAGTAATACACATACTTTGTTAAGTTATGCATGCACGTTGTTAAGTAATGTACGTACTTTGTTAAGTAATACACATACTTTATACACGTACGTTGTTAAATTATACGCTAAATAATACACATACTTTATACACGTATTTTGTTAGGTAATACACACACACTGTGTCAGGTAATGCACGCACGTTGTTAAGTAATGAACGTACTTGTTAAGTAATACACATACTTGCTAAATAATACACGTAATGTATACAAGTCCTTGTTAAGTAATACACATACTTTATACACGTGCGTTGTTAAGTAATACACGTACTTTATACACGTACTTTGTTAAGTATTACACATACTTTATACGCGTACGTGGTTAAGTAATACACACACTTTATACATGTACGTTATTAATTAATACACATACGTTGTTAAGTAATACACATACTTTGTTAAGTAATACACATACTTTGTTAAGTAGTACACGTACTGTGTTAAGTAATATACGTACCTTGTTAAGTTTGGTATAGAAGGGATGGTGGTGTTTCTTGACAGGGTTATTGCTCCGTTTGTTGAAGGAACAGTTAAACGCCCATCGTCTTTGGTCGCTGTCGTTGGGTCCACTACTGTGTAACAGGTTACAGTGAAAAAACAGGGCATCTCCTGGAATTACACATTGTCACGTTTAACCCTTTCCCACATACAAAAACTCTGCAGCAGACGACCTTGAAAACATAGTGACACAAATCGAAACATTCTTCATAAAAGATAGCTTAATTGTTAAATGAAGTTGAAAACATCGTGGCCAAAGGAGAAATTGCTCATCATGAACAATTTCACCTTTGGCCACAATGTATTCAAAAGTCGTCTGATGCTTTTGCGTCAAAATGCGTCTGCAGGTGGGAAAGGGTTAAACTTATGACGGACAGCCCCCTAGATAACAACAACAGCAACAACAAAATAATATATTAATATCAAAGAAATATCAATGAAAATGACAGACGAAAACAAAATATTATGTTAATAACGCATCTGCAGTGTTTTCCTGTGTGTTCTATAGCCATACATGCGTAGACTGGCCGATGTGTACAATGTTTAAAGAATATTTACATCAACCAATAGTGTATGTCACATTCTAACAAAAGCCCTCTTCATCCTCTTGTTTGGCATATAGACACACCCTGCATCTTCTGGCCGAATTGTAAAATGTTTTCCGAAATATTTACATTAACCAATAGTATATATATATATGTCAGAATCAACAGTTCAAATTACCCGGTTGTAAATTGATGTAGAAATGCTCGTATGCTTTTATGAGGTGCTCTACGCGTTCTTTGTCGGCCCCTTGCTGTCCGCCGTCAAACTTGTGGTCCACTCGACCGCTTTTGTGACTTCCCACCAGTACCTGTTAAAAGAAAAGAAACACACGTTAAACCATTTGTCCTTATTTAGAAATATAGATTGTTTTTTAGGAATAAAGGGCAAATACGCCTAACATACAATTTCTACTTACATATAATATATTTGTTTTAACAAAGTCAACGAGCTAGTACATGAAAAAATAAACGTTATTTCTAAAAGAAAGATTTATAACAGATATTTGAGTGAGGAAAGACACGTGAAAATCAATCAGAAAAAGTATATTAGAAATAATCAAAGATGTTAAAATTGGACAATAAAGCAATTTGAACATTAAATTTGTCATGTAATTTGCAGGTAAACGACATATAATATGCATATTTTATTGTATACTTCGATAGTTTTCCTTCTTTTTTCCATTTGGAAAAAGGATGCAGTATCCGCCGATAGTGCACGCATTGATATTGCACTCAGATATTGTTCACGTGCTGCGAAGGACGGAACTATTTCCATACAGTAACATTACAAAGCGCTCTCATCCAATGATTTAGAGACCAGCTAACTTCTACTTCTACTTTGTTACTGCCCAGACTTTAGTCCATCGCAGGCAATTGACGCCATCAAAATAAAAAATTACATATGAACACACAATAAAGAGGGATTCATAACTGATAGGATGAATAAGCAAATGATTATTTTAAATGTAGGTTTTCAGATTATTTTGTCATCCTCCGATGTGAAATTTATCAACGTAGTATAGAAGACGTGTGTTCGCTTTACTGAACATATTGCGAGGTCAAAAGGAGCATCTAAATCGTAATTAAGAACACAAATATCCAGGCATAAATATCAGAATAAGATAATACACGAGTTATTAATGAAAAACACTGTTTGAAAAAGTGTTACACATAATTCTGTCGACGATTCAATTTCGACTCGAAACTAAATGGGGAACAACCATGGCGGTTCTTAAATTATATTTTCCACGACCATAGCAACCATTGGAAAGGAAAGTATAATTGCGCGATAGATCGTCGTTGTGGATTGATCTAAACAATCCAAAACGAGTGTTAATCTTTTAAATTGTGAAGAGTTTAAAACAATCAAAACGACACATTTTAAATAGCAAATATCAAACTATACAATTAAAAGGTTATTGCATGATTATTGGAATCTATTGTGTTGGGACTCGTTCCTTCGGCGGAGTTCTGCCCTCGCCAGTTCGGGCAACTCAGCCGAAGGAACTCGTCCAACACAATATGTTCCCATATAGATGCAATAACCTATATATTCGTGTACTTCTTATTTCAAGACCTTTAATAACTTCATTGAATAACTCCTAACTCAGTGTCTGTCTTCATATCTACTACTGAAATGTTCATACTTTTTATCGCAGCAAGTCAATCTTAGTATCAATAACTGCGTCTTGAGTTTTGAACAATGTCAACAAATTTAGATTATCCAAATAATTCCACTGATCTTAAATGCTTACTTTTCCATTAATATCTGTATTTCAATTCATATTTATTTCCATCATGACTTCTAAAATAGTGTCTCTATTGTGTCTACAATATTGTTTTAAATCGTTAGACGCTACATGATTCATTGAAATGTACACATACAAGTAGATTTTTGTGAATTTGTCCGTTTGCATACGGTCTTCAAAGTCTTATTAGTTCGAATACGCATCGATACTCCTTATTCTACTGATTCAACTAATTAATGTTGATATTGATGGTATCCCAGTGACACAGTTGATATATGTTTCAGTGGTCATCGTGTTCGGTTTAAGATTTTGATGCAAAAGATGTTATAACAGTAACTTGAGTAGTAAATGTGGGGCATATTCCGATTGCTTTAAAAAACCGATATGAACCACCAACATTTCAGCTTTTATGTACTAGGAATCGCCACGTCCTCGATTTGTTTGGGCAATCTGAATATACCTGAGGCCTTGACCTCCTGTTTATTGGTTCGTAATCGAATTAAAACCAGATATACACCTCGCTGAAGTAGCAATCGCTCTAAAGATCTGATGACGTCGTCATAGGTTAACCGTTGATTCAGCCAATCAAATTGACGCCTACACATGATTTATGCATCGATAGGGGAGATAACCAATGAAATTAAACGAAAAAGTAAAGCGTTGATTGTCTAGTCTTCCGTTGAAGTATAGGGACATTCTTTGATGCGGTGTCGTCAGATTCAAAATACACCCATCGAAGTATTTTGGTCTGAATTAGGTGATTATTATTGTAACGTTACCTGTAATCCACCATTTTCTTTGACACATGGATCGACAGCCATAAATAGGCTTAACATATCTGGTCTAATATTACCATTCTGGTACCAGTATCTGTAAATAAACAAAACTTGTGTTGGTAAACAATGAATTATATGATTTTCGCGTTTTCCACTTTTCTTCATCTTATTGACATTCGCGCACTCTGTTTTGAATGTGGTACTTGCACTTACTAATTGAAATCATCTAAAGTAAATTACAGAAATTCGTCATAGGAATCTTTTGATAAATAAAAGATAAACGATATATGTTCCTTTTGTCTTATGCTAGAGTTTTCGTGAGTACTTTGTATATTAGAGATGCAATTTCCATTTCCTTACGTGGAGCCCCGGTAGCTCAGACGGTAGCAACGCGTGCTGTCAATCAAGGGGTTGCGAGTTCGAACCGCAGCTTTCCGATATTTGACAAAAGTCACTGTAGCAAGCGTTATTTGTCTTCCACCAATGGAAAATCAGACAGTTGCTTTGAAAGACTGTTGTTGTGTGGAGTACTAGTGCGAGAGAGCCAGGAATCTAACGAGTAGGTGAACAGGTCGCCGTGATATTCATGACTGAATAGTGTTGAAACTATGTAAACCCCTTTCGAATCATTTAAACTTTACTACAGAAAATAGAGATATTTGTTTAAGTAAATGCAAACTTTAATATGATTCCTCCTTGTTTGATAAACTAGATAGAAACGAATAGCCTCTCTTCGTTGATTAATTATTTTCAAAGATAGATAACTGCTTCAGGATTTATTTATCGTGATACTCTCCCATATGTCACCGATACTTTTGCAATTGATACATCATATGTCGGTAGATGCAACGATATAACAATAACTGAAATTACTTTTTAACAACAAATAATAAATTCAAATAAACACATGAACGACAGAATCATTTAATAATAAGCAATTTAGAAAACATAACAAAAGAGTATAGGCAGTTTCGAAATGAACAACTTTTCATGGTCCAAATTTTGTGAAAAAATTGATATGTATTTGATTGAAAACGTATAAAAGTTAATTATTACTATGACTCTGGTTAAGTAACGTAATTTTCTCAAATCCGTTAACTGTTTTTCAGTGCGTCACATTAGTAACCGTATAATCGCACTAGATATAAGTTGTACTGGCTAAACCTCTATTTATAACTAAGAAGAGGAATACAAACGGTTCATACCCATAATCCTGGTGCCATTCAAAGCTTCCTCCTTTCTTTGGGTCTTTCATCATGATTTTAGTGTGGTAGTGGTACATTTCATCGCCACCCATTAACTGTATGAACACAAATTATAGATTACCATTTATGAGATACTTCATATTGTTTTAGTGTTTAGTGTTTACACACGAGACCATACCATGCAACCTTTAACTGAATATGTTTCATGTGATTTGTTTCAGTTAGCTTATCGTTGGGTTCGTGTCACATATGAACGTACCATACGTCAACGTCTATTCAGCATTTCAAATCCCAATATTTACGTTGGAAAAACCTTAATATTAATTCAATGATAATTGTAGTACAATTGTATTTCATGAAACTATGCACAATATCTAGATCTGTGGCTGTTCTACGATACAGTAATATACATATAAATTTAAAGTCCATATTTATAAACGCATGTATAATTGTAACATTGTAGCATGTATAATTGTTCATATGCAAAACGTTTGTTCATGTTTCGTTCCATTTTGTTTTCGTGTGAGGCCCTCGTGGAATATTGACTTGCATACATGTACTATGTCAAATGAGTGTCCTCTATAAATAAAGCCTTTATTATTATTATTATTATTATTATTATTATTATTATTATTATACGATCTCAACAATTTAATAGCATTAATACTCAGAGCAGGAGGCACAAAAGATGAAAAGCGTCATATGTGAAGTTTTATTTATTTAGCTAGACGGTCAAATATTTACGTGGCACATTACAATAAGATACAAGACACATAAGAAGCATACACTGTATGCCATGAATACTAATGTAACTGGAACGGGGTATAGGAATAGATATCAATTCTACGGCCTTGTCGTAGAAGCCGGCTTTTATAGCGACGTTGGTAGAGTGGTTGACCTTTTCGTAAAGTTAAGAAACGTTCATCTCGGTTAGTACCTTGATGGGTGACCCGCGATGGCTTAACGTCGGTACACGTTACAAAATGGTGGCAGCGGTGGGAATTTAGGGTTGATATCACCATCATCCCCGGACCCCGGTTGTTCCCAATGACGTTACATTTACTCCGCTCTGGTGTACTGCTTGTGTTCAGTTATGTGACTTCGGGTCGAAGTCAAGAGAAAGAGGGAGAAATGTAACGGGAACGGGGTATAGGAATAAATATCACTTCTACGGCCTTAAGCCGGCTTTTATAGCGACGTTGGTAGAGTGATTGACATTTTCGTAAAGTTTCAGCAACGTTCATCGCGGTTAGTACCTGGATGGGTGACCCGCGATGGCTTAACGTCGGTACACGTTACACTAACATGAGATCAAACTTTCAATCCTATATCGTTTCATGATTGTTTCTAAAATGCATTCGTATTTACCTTCGAACATTACTTCCCGGTTTGTATATTTTAAAACAAACGCAATATGGAACTTTTGTTTATTTTCAATTTTGATTTTTTATGAGAAAAGGTTAAGATTATTAGAGATATACGTTAATTATCGGATAAATATCAATACAAAATAAAAAACAGAAAATCATTTTGTAAAGATCGATCTACATGTACCTGTTCAGCGGTAGATGATACTTTCTCAGAGCGTGGTACCAGTCCAAGTACATCATCACCTGGGTGACTCCAAAGTATCATTTTGGGTTCCCGGCCTGTGGTGTCTGGCAACTGCAGATATAGTTGTATGAATACATGTAAGTATGCTACGTCTGTGTCAGACAGTTTGTTGATACATTGTAGAGGAAATAGTTATAGATACATTTTTTTTCTGCTTTTTAACTCTATCCTTTCCCACATGTTCAGTACATGCGTTTTAACGCATCTGTAGCAGACGTCTTATGAAAACAGTGTTACATGTTTTCAAAATCGTCTGCTGCATACACGTCAAAATGTGGGAAAGGGTTAATGCAATAATTATGTATCTTAAAATATGCAAGACAAACCTCCCAATAACGACGAGTTCCAGTTATGTGTTTGATTCCGAACGATTTCGTCAATGAATTTCTCGGAAAACAAAACAATTTCTTGAAAGAACTGTTAAGTGGTTTAATAATCATATATGGCAACTTAATATCGTAGAAAGTTAAAGTTAGACGTAGCGTTTTTCATTGTTTGGATTGTTTGGAACGCAAGCCCTATCCTATCCAATTTAGACCAGGCAACGTTGGTCCGCAACCGAGGTTAACACTTTAATAAACGAGCACAGTCGAGTTTTTGATTGGTTGTCATCTTATTCAGACTGTTTTTCATTGATTGATGTTCTTACTTCGAATTACGCAACATTCATATTCTTTCCATATCTAGTCAACAAGGTCTTTACTATGGATACAAACGCATAAAGTGAAGTCAACCTACTCCATATGCATATTTCTCAACAAGGCCATATTCCTCCAAAGATTTCTTTATTTTTCCAATCTCCACTTTGTCCATTAAACCTCTGTAAAATAAAAATAAAACACAAATGTTCCCGCTGGTCTTGAAAAAAAAATGTGTTGAAAGGATGCTAAAAATGGCTTTGGCAACTTTTCGCCCGAAAACAAAATGTTTCTCAAAAAAACAAATGACGACACAATAGAAAATATTTTTTTGAAGACTAAATATTACCACAATAGGTTTACATTTTTCGTACTGATGTGTATTTAATGTTAATATACAGACAATAGTGTTTGATGTTTGAATCAAGTGTAGAGAATTCGGGTCAGTAGTAGTTCTGATATACTTGTGTGAGAAATTGGCATATTCACATAAGACTAGTCTGTTTTTAAACGTAAATTCACCACTTTCCACATTATTTCACTCATCCAACGGCGTTTCGGGGAGTGTATCAATGTATACGGGTGTTATTTTCCTATACACCAATGAATCGGTCATACTGTTATTCCCGCACTTTCACCATTTTGCACGTTATTTCACTTATATAACGACGCTCCCGCGAATATATTACCATGTCTGGATGCTATTTAACTTTACACCAATGCATCTGTCATAACGCTATTCCCACAATTGTCAGCGCCAAAGAGGGAAGACATCACATTCATTTGCGGATTCTTTGGTATAACTCGACTAGGAATCAATCCCAGATCTACCAACTCCCGCGCGAACTCTCTTATCATGGTCTCTAACCATAACACAACGTCGGTGAAACGTTATGAAAACAGTGTGTGTATACCACGTGACCTTTGACGTCATATTTGCATGGTCCGACAGCAAACATTGCTCTTGATAAGAATGTAAAAACAATAGTAACTTTTTTATTTCTTCACTCTTTTTAATGAAACATCGCGCAGTCTACGCCGCTTACAATGTCCTATCTCCGTTTGTTTACAGGAGTTTGATTGGTGGTCTAGTTTTTTCAAACACTTCGACGAACCTGTTCTCAAAATCCAGTTTGGGTAATGCTCCGACTGTCGGCGATATTGATACATTTTGAGAAAAGGTTCATCGAAGTGTTTGGAGAAACTAAACCACTTATCAAACTCCGTTGAAAACCCGGAGATAGGGCTCTGTAAGCGGCGTAGACTGCGCCATGTTTCATTAAAAATGATGAAGAAATTAAAAAGTTACCTTTGTTTTTACTTCTAAACAGAAGTAAAATATTTCTGTGCACCGTAGCATTTGTGACGTCAAAGTCACGTAGTATACACACACTGGAAAAGCCATCAATGAATTATTGATCCGTCCCTTTAAAGAAAACTAACATTGAGGACTCTGCGTAAAGTATCGAACCGGATCAGCCTAATCATGCCGCGCAGGCTAACCCGGACAGACACTGTTTGCCTCCAGTGGATTTTCTGTTTCATGATTCATTACTCTATACCTCTATCCCCCTGAGATGGAATGTGTCGGTCCGTATTAGCGTGTGAGGACTGCGCACGCTGATCTGGTTCGATACATTACGCAGAGTTCATAATGTTAGTTAACATACCTGATAATGATGAATCCATTTTTATCAAAGGCTTGTCGGACTTCCTTGGTAACATGGAATTCTGGATCTTCATATTTAAATTCTAAATATAAAATTCGACAGATAAACATTAACATTACATAACATAACATAACTTATACTTAGACAGTAAGAATTTATAGCTCATAGTCAAATAATACAAATATAATAAAATACAGTGGAAAATGGCAAGGTAAATATTTACATGTATACACACAATTAATTATTATTATAGGTGTAGACGTGAGGTGAGAGCACATATAGAGTCATGGCCATGCTAATTGTTTTCTGGTACATAAGTATTCTTATTAGAATGACTTTATTAACATATCTGTCCATTTTAACTTGTTCTTAAAGATATACAGATATATAAAATAAACCCTTATCTTGTTGTAAGCGTTTTTAATTATTTCCCATATACGACACATCTGCAGCATTCTGCAAAAAAACATATAGGACCATCTAGGATCTGCGAAACGAAACCCCAATTGTAAGACGTTTGCGACCAGTGTTTAGCCAGATCAGCCAGCGTTTCGCATGAGCACCGTTCATTTTATGATGGATAGACAGACATTACAAATTCTCTGTGGTACGTAGTAAAGCAGAGAATGCTTGTCTTAACACGGTAAACACACAAAGGGTTATTGTGTATTGTAGTTGCACGGGATGTGCTGCACGGGATGTGCGCTCGGGTATGAGTATATATAAGGTAGTTATAGGGCGTGTTTGTCAGTTCCACGCTAGACTTCGCTCGTTAGACTGCTTACACAGAGACAACATGGATGAAGAAGATATCAACGCCTTGGTGAACAACCGAGTAAAAGACGTTATTCAGGAGTCACATGGCAACTTGTTGCGGGAAATAGGTGGACTTATAGACAAGATAAGTTATCCAAGCTCTTCTGCCTCTTCTAGTAGTATTTCTTCTCTAGACGCTCCGAAATTCAAGCGTAAAAGTAACGAGGAGCAATTTAAACAGAATTCCAAGGTTATTGCCAGGTTGGAACATGCCGAGTTAAATATGGATTCCCAGAGGATTACGGAGGCTAAAAATGATATTATTGAAGGTAAACAAATGATAGCAAGTTTTAAATGTAAAGGTTTTCGAGTTTAATGGTATTCTTAAATTCTTGTTTATTAAAGTAGCAAAGGAAGCACGGGCTATTCTCGTTGCATTTTTCTTTTTCATTGCAGCAAAAGATATACTAAAGCGGCGTCAGAAATTAATTCAGCTTGCTGATACCTCCGAATTGGGATGGCGAATGGTTGCAGAATATGAGAGCAACCCTATAGCAAGTGACAGCGAGGATGAGAAGCGTATTCATAAGGCAGAATATCGGGCTTCGAGAAAGGCTAAAGGGGAAAAGACAAAGAGAGGCAGGTCAAGGTCAACTCCTTACGGACGGGGACAGCCTAGGGGGGACTCATTACCCTCTCAAGGAACGGGACAGACGTATTCTCATGGGGGTTCGGTGAAGAAACCAGGTTTATGTTTTATCTGCGGAAAGGCGGGGCACTGGAAGAATGAATGCTCACTCCAGAATTACAATAACAAGATAAGTAGTTTTATTGTTGGCCGCCTTTCGAAGGCTTTAGGTAAAACGAATACCAATAGAAAGCAATTATGTTTTGCGGAAAAGGGTATAACAAAAATTGTTAACATTAATTGCATAGAAATGGGGCATGGAGCCGGTTCGAATATCAAGTTTAAATCAGGTGGCCAAAATCCGGGAAAATACAATGAGGAAAAGGAAACAATTGAATATTCGAGCATAAGTGAAAATGAGACTATAGAGAGTCCGATTTTAAACATTGTTAAAAAGGGGGCAAGTGTTGACTTAATAAATCAGTCTTTCAACATTGAGGACAAAGGATCATGTACTGGTTTAGATGATAATGCTAGTTCAAATTATAATGGTTTGAAAAAGGGAGGTACTATCGACTCGGGTAAACATTTAGAGCTAACCGGATTAAGCGTTTTGTCACCTGTTGGTAAACTCAAACAGAGCTATAGCAAATGGGAAGCTTATACCAATAATGCTTACATTTTGGATGTCATTTATAACGGTTATAAGTTACCGTTGGCCGAGACTCCGGTGACAGTTCAGTTAAATAATAATAGATCCGCCAGGGATAATCCGATTTATGTAAAGTCCGAAATTGGCCGTTTAGTAGAAAAGGGTATTATTTCAGTTGTTCAAGAACAACCATTGATAGTCAACCCATTAACGGTTGCATACGGTAGGTCTGGCAAGCCTAGATTAGTTCTTGACTGTAGACATATTAATCCATGCTTACACTTGTTTAAGGTCAAATTTGAGGACGTTAAAGTTGCAAAATCGATTTTTCAGCCTTTCAGTTATGTATTTACATTCGATTTGAAAAGCGCTTATCATCACATTGATATTTGTTCATGCCACAGAACGTATTTGGGGTTTTCATGGTCCGACGAAGGAATTGACCGTTATTATGTTTTTAATTGCCTTCCTTTCGGTTTGTCTACAGCCGGACACATATTCACCAAAGTACTCAGACAGCTACTGAAATATTGGAGATCGTTGTGCATTGATATTGTTATGTTTCTCGATGACGGTATAGGTGGTCACACGGATTTCGATCTTGCTTTAAGACATAGCAAGTTGGTCAGGAGTTCATTAGTTGAATTCGGTTTTCTTTTGGCAGAAGATAAATGCGATTGGTTGCCGAGAAGGATAGCTATTTGGTTGGGTCATGTTTTTAATTTTGAAGACAATATTTTGAGGTTAACGGAAGAAAGAATTAAGCGGTTGGAGACTCAAATTGACTCCGTTTTGTATGATGTGAGGAATGATAAATTCAAAACCGTGCATGTAAAGGCACTAGCTTCGGTTATCGGTCAAATTATATCACTGCAGAGTGTACTTGGTAAACGCGTTAGTTTGCATACTAGAAACTTGTATATTTGTATTATGTATCGCTGTAGTTGGAAGTCACCTGTTCAGGTGAATAAGGAGGCTATAGGAGAATTGAATTATTGGCGTATAAACGCCAGACGTCTCAATGATTTGGGAGGTTTGTATTGGCAACATCCGGTCGTAAAAGCAAACGTTTTTGCTGACGCAAGTTCCCATGGTTATGGTGGATTTGTTGAAACGTGTAACGCATGTTTGTCAGGAGACGGATCGGAATCCGCACCGGTAGAAAATACCGTTGTTAAGGAGCAAGGGAGCCGCGCGTCTCAAATTCCCGGTAATTGCGAGTTAGTGGTGGACAGAGGTAATTCCTTTGATCGTTATATATTTAATGATGGGCGACTCCCGGAAGCGAGTGCGCAAGTCGGTTTTGATAGATCGATAGATACTAGTATTTCGCGTGTTGGCGGATTCGTAAAACTCCCGGAAGAGAGTTGTTATTGTTTATCGGAAAATGTGATCAATATTGATGGTCGATTCATTGGGGGATCAAAACTCCGGGGAGAGAGTTGTCTTGTAGATCCGGGATGTGAAAATTATCTCCCGGAAGAGAGATATCTTAATTACTGTGGTTGGCATGAGATATGTAAAATTCATCCCATGCATGATAGAAATGGTTTGTTAATTAAGGATAGGGATGTTTGTTCGGTAAGCGATCTAAATATTGGAAGCCATCTTTCCAATTCCGAAATATTCGGATCATGGACGAGTGATGAGTCGCTCAAAAGTTCCACTTGGAGGGAGCTAGAAGCTGTACATCGGGTTGTTATGAGTAATTTGAAGATATTGAAAAATCGTCATATTAAGATATTTTCAGATAATCAAAATGTTGAGCGTATTTTACACGCTGGTAGCAGAGTTAATGAGCTCCATAACTTATCATTAGCGATAAATTCAGTTTGTGAGCAGAACAGGATCACATTTAACTCTGTCTGGATCCCAAGGGGTGATAACCTTCTTGCAGATCATTTGAGTAGGTGTCAGGATAGTGATGATTGGTCCATTTCTGAAGATATTTATAGAAAATTGGATAAAATGTGGGGTCCTCATGATGTAGATAGGTTTTCAACACATTATAATAATAAATGTAGGAGGTTTAACTCTAGGTGGTGGGTACCTGGCACGGAAGCTATAGACGCATTTGATCAGACTTGGCGCGGTGAACTGAATTGGTTAGTTCCGCCTCCAAAGCATATAATGAGCTGTCTGAGGAAATTAGCATCGGAAAATGCTCGAGGTACTTTGATAATTCCAAAATGGCAGTCTGCACCATTTTGGCCGTTTATTACTGATTTGCAAAACGAATATAAATATTTTGTAAAAGGTGCACTTGAATTGCCAAAATCAGGCGCTGTGTGCAAAGGCAAAGGAAACAATGGAATGTTCGGTGAGAATGTTTTATCATTCAGCATGGTTGCATTACATTGCGTTTTTGAAGAAAACCAATAAGGGAAAAGATGTTATTTACGTTTTCTGGTGTTTGATAAATAATTCTTTTTCACAGGTATTGGCATAAGAGCGTCTTTGAAACGTAAATTTGATGAGGCTGATGTACATATTGTCGATCAAGATCGGATTATAGACACAATGGCTATACAAATGGTGTCGGCAAGGGCTGATACTACTGTGACCAAATACTGCTATCAAATCAGAGCGTTTGACGATTTCTGTGAGAAAAAAGGTATTTCTTCGAGGCCAGCGTGCTCCATTCACGTCGCAATGTATTTATCACAAATGATCGATGCAGGAAAATCGGATAAAGTGATTTCATCATCTCTTTACGCTATCAAGTGGCTTCATCGAATGAACGATTACATGTACCCCGATCCAACGATAAACTCAACTGTGTTAATGTTAGTTGAAAGTGCCAAACGTTTGAATTCCAAACCCATAGTAAAGAAGGACGTTATAAGCACACAGAACTTGATTGAACTTTGCAGTATGTATTTAGAGTCACGAGACATCATCGTTTTGCGGGACTTATCTATGATTGTATTAGGATTTGCTGGGTTTTTACGGTTTAACGAAATCGTAGATTTAAGATGTTGCGATCTACGATTTAGTACGGATCATTTGGTTTTGTATGTTAAGAAAAGTAAAACAGATGTATATAGGTTTGGTAGAGAAGTATTTATCGCAAAAGGTGAAACTAGCGCTTGTCCGATTGCAATGTTGAAAAGGTATTTACAGTGCTCAGGAATGCCTGTTGATTCCGAATTATATCTTTTTCGGGCGGCTTGTAGATCCGGGTCAAAGTGCTTTCTTTTAAAACGGAACAAAAAGCTGAGTTATTCTCGTTCTAGAGTATGTATTGTCTCTCGGTTGAAATTAGTTGCTCCAGATTTGCATCTAGGAACTCATTCCCTGAGAGCCAGTGGCGCTACTGCTGCAGCTAACGCCAGTGGCGTTTCTGATCGTTGTTTAAAGCGTCACGGGCGTTGGAAAACGGACATGGCGAAGGATGGGTATATTGAAGATTCTGTAGAAAAGAAATTATTTGTCACAAAACAGTTAAAATTGTAATATTGTTCTTTGATTTTAGAATTCGAATAGCATTCAGTGCACTATAATTTGTAGCGTTCAAGCGCTCGTCTGGGCCGTTGCAAAGAAGGTGTTGTTTTGTATTTGAGAAGGTGTTCAGACTTACAAATTCTCTGTGGTACGTAGTAAAGCAGAGAATGCTTGTCTTAACACGGTAAACACACAAAGGGTTATTGTGTATTGTAGTTGCACGGGATGTGCTGCACGGGATGTGCTGCACGGGATGTGCGCTCGGGTATGAGTATATATAAGGTAGTTATAGGGCGTGTTTGTCAGTTCCACGCTAGACTTCGCTCGTTAGACTGCTTACACAGAATGCTATTCGATTATTTGAAAGTTATATTGCTTCACACATTAAACTAGGT
Organism: Serripes groenlandicus; assembly: GCA_031761405.1. NCBI lineage: Eukaryota > Metazoa > Mollusca > Bivalvia > Cardiida > Cardiidae > Serripes > Serripes groenlandicus. The sequence goes on along the minus strand of JASEVX010000002.1, from coordinate 46,626,407 downwards.
TGAGTTCCGACAGCCATATTTCCCTAGGGGTATTCTGAGAAACACTGGTTGTTTCGCGCATGCCACGGATGCACGGTTCCTCTTTAAAAAAAGGGGTTTTACGTGGGCGGCCAGGACCCTTCTGATGGGAGATACATGTATGTGAAGCTTGCTAAATGAAAATTACTTAAGTACAAGATATAATGTCATAACCTAAGTTGGTGGATTGGGTTAACCGTAATACATGTAAATTTATGTATATATACACGCGCTGTTTGCGCATATTGGTCGCTCTGTCTAACAATAAAGCGCTCGTCTGGGCCGTTGCAAAGAAGGTGTTGTTTTGTATTTGAGAAGGTGTTCAGACTGGTAATCCCTCATATTTCTATAAGTGACTTAAAATATTAGCCAATAAAATAGACCACTAGCGGTGTGCATATGAATAGCCATGGCGTACATAGTTCCTTTACGTTCAATGGTTAAGTGATTACTAACTCTGCTTTGAAAGCGGGAGACCAATGTTCGATCCTTTATCAGGTCACACGATCCTCTTTCAAAACTGGTTATAGTCGAGTAATACCCTGTGGCTAATGTGTACAATAATACTGTAATGATAGTTACATAGAACTGATGGTAATGACAGACTACTCTATTTACTTTATTGATTGATCGATTGGTTGGTATTAAACATCGTTTTCAACAACCGTGTATTAGTTATATCAAGGCTGCCAGTTCACCTTGTCAAGTAATTAGTAGATGATTTAAAACACAAACGGCATTTACAACAAAAGCTCGTGACTTCATTCATAAAATATGAAGCCCAAATAACGCATGCGCACTAAGAAACGTTGTATGAAAAATACGCGGGAGGGAATTTCAACAGCCAAAAATAGTTCCGGAAATTTAGAGTGATATACTGCTTTTAGATCACGCTCAAATCCTTCTTTGTGTATAGAAGAGAAATTGTCAATAGTGTTAGAACTTTAATTAATCATCGGGAAAAAAACCGAATATAGGAGTCATCATTTGATCTCTAAATCCGTTGATCGCTGGCCTTCGTCGTTGAGCTTATCGCAGGTCGAAGTCCTTCTAGTCGCGGGGTAATACACTTTTTAAATGAAAGTCTTGTTGAGCTCCGATAGGTTAACCGGGTACAGTGAGGGTTATACATCAAGGGGTCGTAGGTTCGAGCGCCGGCTCGATCAGTCATTCTTTATATATACGAACGCCAATGTGACACACGTCATTCTTCTTCCACAATTGAGTTTATTGACGCCGCGTGGAAGCGCGGCGTCAGTATGGGATAGGTTTTAATTTTGTACCATGGGGTGACGTAATCAAAAAGGGAGAAACCCACAGATATTATTGTAAAGAAAAACTCTGTAATATGTTTGAAAAAACAGCCTATATGGTTGAATAAATTGTATTAACCGATTTAAGAAACAACAAGATACAAAATATGTACATCTTTCACAGTTGTTACAAAACTTTAGATACATTTAAATTGTGTTTAATAACTGTTCCCCAACTAATTAGGCTAAGCTTTTTTTATGAGTTGATTTACGGAGTTCACTAGGCTACGCTGTTTTAATTGTTTGGTTTACAAATGTATTGAAAATCTTGTTAACACTCTGGAAGCCGCATTTTTGACTTGAGCATGTTGAAACTTTGTCAGAATGTTTGTCTTACGATATCTAGCCCAAGTTTGAATATAGGTCATGTCGGGTCAAAAACTAGGTCACTAGGCTAAATTGAAGGAAAATCTTGTTAACACTCTGGAAGGCATATTTTAAACTTGAGCATGTTGACACTTTGTCAGAAAGTTTGTCTCGATTATATCTAGGCCAAGTTTAAAACTGGGTCATGTCGGGTCAAAAACTAGGTCACTAGGCCAAATTTAATGAAAATCTTGTTAACACTCTGGAAGCCGTATTTTTGGCTTGAACATGTTGAACATTTGTCAGAATGTTTGTCTTAGTGATATCTAGGCCGAGTTTGAATATAGATTATGTCGGGTCAAAAACTAGGTCACTAGACCAAATTTAAAGAAAATCTTGTTAACACTCTGGAAGCCGCATTCTTTACTTGAGCATGTTGAAACTTTCTCAGAAAGTTTGTCTTGATGATATCTAGGCCAAGTTTGAATATTGGTCAGGTCCGGTAAAAAACTAGGTCACTAGGCCAAATGTAAGGAACATATTGTTAACACTTTGGAAGCCACTTTTTTGGCTTGAGCATGATGAAACTATGTTGGAATGTTTGTCTTAGTAATACCTAGGCTAAGTTTGAATGTAGGTCATGACCGGTCAAAAACTAGGTCACTAGGCCAAATTTAAGGAAAGTCTTATTAACACTTTGGAAGCCACATTTTTGGGTTGAGCATGTTGAAACTTTCTCAGAATGTTTGTCTTAGTGATATCTAGGTAAAGTTCTAATATAGGTCACGTCAGGACAACTAGGTCACTAGGCTAAATTGCAGAACAATCTAGTTAACACTATAGAGATTGCATTTTTGACTTGAGCAGCTTGAAATTTTGTCAGAAAATTTGTCTAGATGATATTGCCATTGGCGCTGAAAGAGTAAAGTCTTAAATAACCCATTCTCAGGTGAGCGATTCCAGGGCATCATGGCCCTCTTGTTTCCAATTTATTTCTGTTGTATTACTAAACTTAAAACGTTCCTCCCCATACAGTTGTTCATTCAGACCATTGTATTCTTGCTATATGTTGACTATACATGAAAACTTTTTCTTTTAATTTCATAAATGCTTAATTTCGATATTAAATATCTTTAAACTTGTTAGAATTATTTGTATATTTTGTTTATATACTCTCGTTTTTTGTTATCATACTTCTGCTCAACTGGAAGGAGAATCGACTTCCCTCTCTCCTTCCAAAGCTTGTGTCACACTTAACTTATAACTAGAGGCATTAACACTTAAGTTAATATCTGTTAATATTTCAGTATCTATGTTTTTTGTTTGTCTAATTGATCTAGTTAGAGCAGATTTAAAATTAAGAAACTTCATCTTGTTTTGTTGCAGTCAATGTTAAGCAAACGGTAAAACAAATAGTTTGAAGACTTAACTCGTCATTTCACGACTAAATTTTACATGCTGAATATCATATAGATCGTAGCATATAAAGTATATACTCCACTCCCTACGTCAAAATGGACCCTTTTTGCTATTGATAACATTTTATTATAGACTATGCTATCCAGGTGAGCAATAAGGAACATCTCGGCCTTCTTGTTTAAGATAAAGGTACATTTGGCCTTCTTTACATCCTGTCCGTTTGCACAGGTTATTTAAATGTATTGAACTGCATCTGCTTTCCTTTAAGTCATGCCTTAAAAGCATGCGCGGCGTCTTTGATGCTTAGCATCAAAATTCGTCTTGTAAGTCTATTGACGTGAATCAAAATAAGTCACCGAGTATCGAGGGCTTGGCGTGAAACGGTTGTTACTAAAAAAATTATATTTTTACCAAGGTTAATCACCTCGCCATTAAGTCTTTATAAGCGTTAAATCATTTTTCTTGGTAAACAATGGAAACTTAGGTGCCATTGCTCGTTCTGAGCAATTGCACCTAAACTTGCTTTGTTTACAAAGGAGTCAAAATTGCCCCTAAACCAGGGGTTTCAAAATAGGCTTTTAGTTACAACCGTTTCATGCCAAGCCCTCGGTATGTTCTTGTGTGGAGTACCGTTGCGAGAAAACAAAGAAGAGTGCGTTAGTTGAACTGGCTGCAGTGATATATCTGAAATAGCTTTAAAAACGGCGACTCCAATTCATCTATCGTTTATATCAAATTTATTAATCATTTAACATCAAATCATCTTTCACAATTTGCATTGTTTTATTGTGGTATTTACGCCGTTTTTAACATTATTTCAGTTACATCACGGCGACAGTTCACTTATTCGAAATTCCTGGGTAAACAAACCATTAAGACACTCCACCACGACAAGCTAATATAAATAAAGAGAAAGTCTGTAATATAACTGAATTCTGCAGGTAAATTATTAAATTTAAAAAAAAGAGTTAAAAACACACATACCATTCCCGTGTGTACCGATTCCTGCAGCTGACGCCATATTTGTATTTCGTTGTTGTAAAAACTTTCCCCGTTGATTCAATGTGAAGTACTAAAATAGTGATGCACAGGTTTCGGACACTGGATGTTTATCACTGCACGAAGTTCAATTACAGTACAATGAGATTATGAACTGTGTCTGGCAAAAAGGGGTATTTTGGCAGCTTATTTATTTATTTATTGGGGTTTTACGCCGCTTTCAGCATTATTTCAGTTATATCATGACGACAGTTCACTTGTTCATGATCCCTGGGAAACAAACAGTACTAGGCTAGAAAACATGCCTTGCCCAAGGGCACTCAACCATGACAGTAGTGCCGCGACTTGGGATCGAATCCGGGACACACGGTTTCGAAATCCCCAACGCTAACCACTCGACCACAGCGGATTCCTGGCAGCTTATTAATGAACCATGTAATGCAACCTGTTGGGCTATCATTACAGATCCTACTTTTTCTTCAGATGATACCCACATATGAGCCGTCCCGCGAGAAAATCAACATTATTGCATCTGCGTAATGTATCGGTCCAGATCATCCTGCGCAGTCCGCGCAGACTGATCCGGGCCGACACATTCCGACTCAGGGGGATAGAGGTATAGAGAAATGATTCCTAAAACAGAAAATCCACAGAAGGCGAAAAGTTTCAATCCGTATAAGCCTGTGCGGCATGCTTAGGCTGATCCTGGTCGATTCTTGACGCAGAGTTTACAATGGTTTTTATCGCGGGACGGATCATTTATCTATCCTACACGTACGCGGGAATTAAAAAAGAAGGCGTTCACGAGATCTTGCGAATGCGCATGCTCACATGAATCTTAACAGTTTACCCGTTTTCGACTGAATTGGGCTCGGCCGGGTAGCTCAATTGGTAGCGTATCTGACTCGTGATCTGGAGGTCACGGGTTCGATACCCGGTTGCGGCGACATTCTTTCGGGCGATTTTTCTATTGCCTCTCACCTCTGATCTATGTGAGAAAGTAGTCAGTGGCTTCGAAAGAATGTTGTGTAAGTACTGGTGTGGGAAAGCCAGGAAAACATGGGTAGGTGCACTGACCGCCGTGATATGACCAAAGCTGTTGAAAGCGGCGTTAAACTCCAAACAAACAAACAAACAAACAAAAATCGACTGAATTGGTTCGTTTATAAAGGCCGCTAGATTACACTGTCACACTATCACAAAGAGATAGATTATTAGGCCCGTCCATGGGAAAATGTACACATTGGCTTATATGTTTATTTTTCATGCAGGCGGACCAGGAGTGTGGGGTTGATTAAGTATAATTTTTAGCTCGGCTTATAGAAGAAATAGGGGAGCTTATGTAGTCACCCCGGCGTCCGCGTTGGCGTTGGCGTTTCCAGCTTGGTCAAACCTTTGCGCGCAAGGCCTTTTCTCAGACGCTGTGTATGCTGTTGTTTTGAAACTTCACACACTTATTCAGGGTCATTAGATTTAAAAGGCCCAAAAGGGCCTGTATGGCCTTGGTTAACATTTGCATGCAAGTATTGAAAATGTGTATTATCTTGCAATAGGTGATACTGTGTGAATTTACCTAATGCTATAACTGTTCTGAAGTAGGCCCTGATAGGCGATGGCCCTGATAGGCGATGGCCCTGATAGGCGAGCTATATTGTCCTCCGACAACTTTTTAACTGGGGTGCGTGTGTTTGACTGCAGACAGAGAAAACCGCATGCGTTAATTGTGTGACTGTTTACCTTAATTTTAAGGACAGTAAGTGAACTATTCAAAACAAGAATCGAAAAAGTAGCACTGTGGGTATAAAAGATCAGAATACGTCAAAAAACAGCGAATTGCGCTCTATCTTTAATACTTCAAAACGTTGCAGATGTCACTCTTGGCGTGAAACGGTTGTAACTAAAATTTGTATTTTTTTTACCAAGGTTCATCACCTCGCCATTAAGTCTTTTATAAGCGTTAAATAATTTTTCTTGGTAAACAATGGGAATTTAGGTGCCATTGCTCGTTCTGAGCAATGGCACGTAAATTTGCATTGTTTACAAAGGGGTTAAAATTGCCCCCAAAACCAGGGATTTCCAAATAGGTTTTTAGTTACAACTGTTTCACGCCTAGCCCTCGATAAACGATCTATGTAGACCATGACTAGCCTTTCTTGCATGTTGACTAAATTGATTGCGGTGTATTGGTTAGCGTTGGGGGATTTGGAACCAGCCGGTCTCGGGTCCGATCTCCATTGGCGGGACGGCGTTCATGATAGAGTGCCCTTGGACGAAGCATATTTCCTAGCGTAGAACTGGAGTGGTTTGCTTACCAAGGGATCACGAATAAGTGGTGAGATAACGGAAATAAATTCGGAAAACGGCGAACGTGTTAAACCCAAATAAAATAAATAAATCTCTGTCTGCGATCAGAGGTACGAAGATAGTTTTACTACTGGTACCCTGTTGGCAGGATGAACAGTACCGGCAGTTGTCGTAAACAAGCCAGGAAACCATTTGCTATAACTGTTATATTGATGAAATATTTTAACAAATTTATCATGGTTATATCAGCCGTTCAACAAGATAACCAACATTGTGGACTATGCTTATAGTATCAACCCAGATCAGCATAAGCATGCCGCACAGGCTAATCCGGGCGGACACTTTTCGTCTCCGTTGGATTTTCTGTTTCAGGACTCATTACTGTTTACCTCTATCACTCTGAGACGGAATGTGCCGGCCCGGATCAGTCTGTGCGGACTGCGCAGGCTGATCTGGGTCGATACATTACGCAGATGCCAAAATTACTGTATACATCTATCACTCTGAGACGGAATATGTCGGCCCGGATTATCTTTCTAGGACAGCGCAGGTTGATCTTGGTCGATACATTACGCTGGCTCCATAATGTTTGGTTTTCTCATGGAACGGCTCATATGTGAACAGTGTAGATCTTGATCAGATGCACAAACGGATCTTGATCTACACTATTCATAAAATATAACTTGAACACTTTCCCATGGACGGGTTTAATGTACGTGCCGATCCCCAGTCGCGGCACTACGGTCATGGTGGAGTGCCCTTGGGCAAGGCACATTTTCCAGCCTAGTACTGGTTTGTTTACCCAGGGATCATGAATAAGTGAACTGTCGCCGTGATATAACTGAAATATTGTTGAAAGCGGCGTAAAACCCCAATAAATAAATAAATTAATGTACGTGCAAGATATCTGTACTAGTTTAAATGGGGATTGTTATCAGTATATATATACGGTTAACGAGTTGATGGTCACATGTACGAGTACAGATAGGTCAACGTGTATGTTATCATCTTGTACGTGTACCGCCGGCTGATAAACTCAGCCTAACCCCTAGCCAGCAACTGGTATCATTGAAATAGTGTTCATTCAAACTTGTGTCATATATATAAAAAAAAAAATAACACGTTAGTGTTTACATTTTATTTATTGTATGATATAGTTATATACTTATATTCTAGATGGGAGTGTCGCGAATTAGCGATAGTTTATCATTTTTGTGTCACCCTGCGTAGCATGGTAGGCACTTAGGGATTCCTTTATTCTGTCCGGCGTCTGTCTGTCGTTGATCCATTGTTAGATATGCGTTGATTCATTGTTAGATATGCGTTGATCCATTGTTAGATATGCGTTGATTCATTGTTAGATAGGCGTTGATCCATTGTTAGATATGCGTTGATTCATTGTTAGATATGCGTTGATCAATAGTTAGATATGCGTTGATCCATTGTTAGATATGCGTTGATCCGTTGTTAGATATGCGTTGATCCGTTGTTAAGTATGTGTTGATCCGTTATTAAGTATGTGTTGATCCGTTGTTAGATATGCGTTGATCCGTTGTTAGATATGCGTTGATCCATTGTTAAGTATGTGTTGATCCATTGTTAAGTATGTGTTGATCCGTTGTTAGATATGCGTTGATCCATTGTTAAGTATGTGTTGATCCATTGTTAAGTATGTGTTGATCCATTGTTAAGTATGTGTTGATCCGTTGTTAGATATGCGTTGATCCATTGTTAGATATGCGTTGATCCATTGTTAAGTATGTGTTGATCCGTTATTAAGTATGTGTTGATCCGTTGTTAAGTATGTGTTGATCCGTTATTAAGTATGTGTTGATCCGTTGTTAAGTATGTGTTGATCCGTTGTTAGTTATGCGTTGATCCGTTGTTAAGTATGTGTTGATCCATTGTTAAGTATGTGTTGATCCGTTGTTAAGTATGTGTTGATCCATTGTTAAGTATGTGTTGATCCGTTGTTAAGTATGTGTTGATCCATTGTTAAGTATGTGTTGATCCGTTGTTAAGTATGTGTTGATCCATTGTTAAGTATGTGTTGATTCATTGTTAAGTATGTGTTAATCCGTTATTTAGTATGTGTTGATCCATTGTTAGTTATGCGTTGATCCGTTGTTAAGTATGTGTTGATCCGTTGTTAAGTATGTGTTGATTCATTGTTAAGTATGTGTTGATCCGTTGTTAAGTATGTGTTGATCCATTGTTAGTTATGCGTTGATCCGTTGTTAAGTATGTGTTGATCCGTTGTTAAGTATGTGTTGATCCATTGTTAAGTATGTGTTGATCCATTGTTAAGTATGTGTTGATCCGTTATTAAGTATGTGTTGATCCGTTGTTAAGTATGTGTTGATCCGTTGTTAGTTATGCGTTGATCCGTTGTTAAGTATGTGTTGATCCATTGTTAAGTATGTGTTGATCCGTTGTTAAGTATGTGTTGATCCATTGTTAAGTATGTGTTGATCCGTTGTTAAGTATGTGTTGATCCGATGTTAAGTATGTGTTGATCCGTTGTTAAGTATGTGTTGATCCATTGTTAAGTATGTGTTGATCCGTTGTTAAGTATGTGTTGATCCATTGTTAAGTATGCGTTGATCTGTTGTTAGATATTCGCTTCGTGGCTCCGATTATGACTACATGAGGTCCGTTAAATTTTGAATAAATAAATAGATAAAATTATAAAACAGACTTCTATTTCTAAACCTAATAATTTCATTGTGAGGAGTATAAGATAAAAAATAAATATACCGATCTCCATCACAGAAGTCCTAAAGAACTTAATTCGAGTTATCGACAAGTACGATTGATCACTCGGTGTATACTTAATTCATTTGTGTAATAACCGCTTCGCATTTCATTCTTAAATGGTGTTGTTATGAAGAACAAAACCAGTGATAAATTCATATCAAGAAAACAGCACACCAGCTGTTCTGATTGCTCGTCTATTCTAAATAAATTACTTCGAGTAGTGACATGTTCGAGAGTTTTCTCAATTTGAGCTAAAGTAATTTAGGTTTTTAAGCTTCACTCTGTGTTTTATAAAAAAATCTAATCAGTGATTATGATAAGATTATATTTAGAAAACAGCACAGTAGCTGTCCTGATTGTTCGTCTGTTTTCAAAAGAATGATTCGTTCAAGACATGGTTTCGAGTTAAACAATATATTCGAAGTATAGATTACTTCGACTTATTGTCTGTTTTCAAAAGACGGATTCAATCAAGGAATTGTTTCGAGATGAACGATACATTCGACGTTATCACGAATCCACTGTAGTTTATAATTGATTGAACATTGGCAAAATGTAATGTCTAAGTGGCAAACAATGCAGATTTAAGGAGACACGGCTCGTTACGAGTTAACTCACCCGAATCTGCATTGTTTGCAAAAGCCTTCAATTGCCCTTGGCAGCGAAAGGGTTAACCCTTTCCCTCATACGACAATTCTGCAGCAGACGACTTTGAACGTATTTTGTCAAAACATAGAAAATCTCCATAATTGAATGGATAAGCTATGATAAAAAGTGGAAAACATTGTGGCAAAAGGAGAAATTGCACGTTTTGTGCAATTTCTTCTTTTGTCACTATGTTTTCAAAAAGCCGTCTGCTGTAGAGGCGTCAGAAAGCGTCTATATGAGGGGAAAGGGTTAAGATACGAAGGGAGCATTGATCAAAGCCAATCGTAGATCATTTCTGTTTGCTTTTCCGACCAGTATAAGATAATATTCACTTTGAAAAGTGTTTTATCTATTTATAAATCAGATGAAAGATAGCGTTAAATTACCAACATAAAGCAAGGACCCATTTACCGTATTTTCACTCCTTGATTCTTTCACATTGAAAGCTAACACTAATTAATTGAGGGGGGCGGCTATACAACACCCAAACTTAAAGTCATTGGCGATTGGTGTAGACTCACATCGATCTGCGTCAATCGCTAATAAATTATTGACTATCAGAGTAGACTCAGATCGATCTGCGTCAATAGCTAATAAATTATTGTCGATCAGAGTAGATCCAGTTCGATCTGCGTCAATCGCTAATAAATCATTGGCGATCAGAGTAGATCCAGATCGATGTGCGTCAATCGCAAATACATTATTGACGATCAGTGTAGACTCCAGATCGATCTGCGTCAATCGCTTATAAATCATTGGCGATCGGAGTAGGTCCAGATCGATCTGCGTCAATCGCTAATACATTATTGACGATCGGTGTAGACTCAGATCGATATGCGTCAATCGCTAATACATTATTGACGATTGGTGTAGACTCAGATCGATCTGCGTCAATCGCTAATACATTATTGACGATTGGTGTAGACTCAGATCGATCTGCGTCAATCGCTAATACATTATTGACGATCGGTGTAGACTCAGATCGATATGCGTCAATCGCTAATACATTATTGACGATCGGTGTAGACTGAGATCGATCTGCGTCAATCGCTAATAAATCATTTGCAATCGGTGTAGGTCCAGATCGATCTGCGTCAATCGCTTATAAATAATTGGCGATCAGAGTAGGTCCAGATTGATCTGCGTCAATCGCAAATACATTATTGACGATCGGTTTAAACTCAGATTGATCTGCGTCAATCGCTAATACATTATTGACGATCGGTGTAGACTTAGATCGATCTGCGTCAATCGCTAATAAATTATTGACTATCAGAGTAGGTCCAGATCGATATGCGTCAATAGCTAATACATTATTGACGATCGGTGTAGGTCCAGATCGATCTGCGTCAATCGCTAATAAATTATTGACGATAGGTGTAGTCTCAGATCGATGTGCGTCAATCGCTAATACATTATTGACGATCGGTGTAGGTCCAGATCGATCTGCGTCAATCGCTAATACATTATTGACGATAGGTGTAGTCTCAGATCGATATGCGTCAATCGCTAATACATTATTGACGATCGGTGTAGACTCAGATCGATATGCGTCAATCGCTAATACATTATTGACGATTGGTGTAGACTCAGATCGATATGCGTCAATCGCTAATACATTATTGACGATCGGTGTAGACTCAGATCGATATGCGTCAATCGCAAATACATTATTGACGATAGGTGTAGTCTCAGATCGATGTGCGTCAATCGCTAATACATTATTGACGATCGGTGTAGGTCCAGATCGATCTGCGTCAATCGCTAATACATTATTGACGATAGGTGTAGTCTCAGATCGATATGCGTCAATCGCTAATACATTATTGACGATCGGTGTAGACTCAGATCGATATGCGTCAATCGCTAATACATTATTGACGATTGGTGTAGACTCAGATCGATATGCGTCAATCGCTAATACATTATTGACTATCAGAGTAGGTCCAGATCGATCTGCGTCAATCGCTAATACATTATTGACGATCGGTGTAGACTCAGATCGATATGCGTCAATCGCTAATACATTATTGACGATCGGTGTAGACTCAGATCGATATGCGTCAATCGCAAATACATTATTAAAAATAGTTAAAATCGCTGAAGTCATTGAACATTTCCAGAAGCCTTTGTTATAGAAATAGACATGATCTCCATATAATACTTTTACATATACGGTTGACAGGTATCCGGACTAGTATAGGAACATAATAAAACAGAAAAAAGAATTAAAGTTGATATTGGGCATTTTAGGATTTAAATGCCTCAAATCTAATTAAATTCATAAGAAAATAATTGAATATGAAACAAACATTTTTTCCATATCTGGGCGAAACGTTATTATGGTTATAGTATATTATTGAAGTGAAAATTTATTCTTAGATATAGGGAAAAAACTTAAAAAATCTTCTTGTCTAAAAGATATTTGGTATGTAGCATCATCTAGTGGAGCTAGAATTAATTATTATAGCCCTGGTGACAAACATGGCTCCACCATGGGGATGACTTGTGTTACATTGACTTGTTAAGGTAAACACTTTAAAAATATTTTGATAGGATGATAAACATGGCCACCAGGGGGTGTTGCTTGTTTTCCGTATATATGTATAGACAAAAAACAATGAAAACTTTTTAAGTCTGATTAAATCAGGTGAGCGATATAGGACCATCATGGTCCTCTTGTTAGTGATATCCCATAGCTGCAGTTGCTGTCAGTATTGTGTGCTGTAGACATTCTTTTGGTTTGCCAAAGTTTTAAAAGGTCAAGAGAAATGCATGGTTCTTCACAGAACGTAGACATTTTTTCAGTGTTCAAAGTTTTAAAAGGGCAAGAGAAATGTATGGTTCTTTACAAAACGTAGACATTTTTAAGCGTGCATAAGTTTTAAAAAGGCAAAAGAAATGCATGGTTCTTTACAAAACGTAGACATTTTTAAGTGTGCCAAAGTTTTAAAAGGGCAAGAGAAAAATGCATGGTTCTTTACAAAACGCATTTAGTAAATAGTGGGACGTCGACTCTACGTAAATAACTCAGATAAACACTTTATGCGGTGCACAAGGAAGTCCAAACATCTAGACATTTACGACCAGCGAAGATCAAGGTAACCCTGCGACTGCCAGGGGCGTAGCTTTGCAATAATCAATGTGTAGGCCGTCTCGTGAGAAAATCAACATTGTGGACTTTGCTTAAAGTATCGACCCGGATCAGCCTAAGCATGCCACACAGGCCTACCCGGATAGACATTTTTCGCCACCTGTGGATTTTCTGTTTCAGGAATATCTACTCTATACATATCTCCCCCCTAAGACGGAATGTGTCGGCCGGATCAGTATGCGCAGACAGTGCAGGCTGATCTGGTCGATACATTACGCAGATGTCTTTCGCCGCAGCTGCATTTCGGGGCATTTTGAGAAAAAAATGTGTAGGCACAGTGCCTAAAGGGAGTCACGCCCCTGTATGAACACGAGCTGATATCTACTTTGTACATTTCGCTAATACGTAGAAAAGGCATACATATTGCATCTGACTTAAGGTGTATATTTCGAAACTAATTTTAGTATAGATGTGTACATTGGTCGTCATCTTGGTTTCCGTAAAGCGCGGCATCATTCTACCCATGATCTTTGACCTTTCAATCCCGACTTGATTATTTTTCTATGCTCTCCGAAATACAAAATCGAGTGTAAATGTTTAAAGTATTGCATTATCTACATCGGTCTATCTTTTAACGGACCCAGTAACGTCAGTCTTCTCCATGGATCGTTCTTAACCCTTTTCCCTCATACGATAATTCTGAAGCAGACGACTTTGAACATATTTTGTCAAAATATAGAAAATCTCTATAATTGAATGGATAACCTATGACTAAAAGTGGAAAACATTGTGTAAAAGGCGTCTATATGAGGGAAATGGTTTATGATAAGTATAGGAGGGTAGACAGTTGTCTGGAAAGGGTGTTATGAAAAAAGCCAGGAAATATACGTTAGGTGAACTGGCCGCCCTGATATTACTTAAATACCGATGAAAACGCTGTTTAACCCTTTCCCACATACAACAAATCTGCAGCTGACCACTTTGAAACATAGTGAAAAAAAAATGAAAAATCTGCGCAAAAGAAAGCTTAATTGTTTAATAAAATTGAAAACATTGTGGCCAAAGGTTAAATTGCTCATCATGAGCAATTTCACCTTTTACCACAATGTTTTCTTCAAAAGTCGTCTGCTGCTATGTAATTGAAATGCGTTTGCAGGTGGGAAAGGGTTAATTCAAATCAATGAAACCTTATAGCACTGATTTACTGACAAGAAGGTCTATTTAGTATTGCCTAAAGTACAAGAGTAATCCGTTTCAAAACATAATGATGTAGTTAAATGCGTTCGTATCTACGAGAAAACTTATAGTGTAGCAACTTCGGTAGGCATCGTGTTTTTTTAGTTGAAATTATTAATCGTGTGCATCTGGATAAAGGTAAACATAAATACAAGGCCGGAGTTTTTCTTTGTTAATATAAATCAAAATAAGCACACCCGCATGCGATCAGATTGATTTGTTTCTCTAAATATTTCGTAGACAAAAGGAATCGTGCTTTTGCAACCATGAGTCTCGCCAGCAATGTTAATGGACGCTTAAAGGTAGAAGATAAATTGAATGATTGGTTTTGGGTTCAACGCCGTTTTCAATATTTTTATTTAATCAATTTACGGCGACCGTTTAATCTACACATGAGTTTACTGGTTTTCTCACATCAGTACTCCACACAACATTCTTTCCAAGCAACTGGCGGCTTTTCAATATAGGCTTTTAGTCGATTGGTGAAAAACGAATAATGCCTGTCGCATTAACTTTTTTGAAATGTCGGAAAGAATGTTCACCGAGCTGAGGTTTGAACTCGCAACGCATGTGTTGGGTAGATAAATTAAAATGAGCCATTCGAAGGAAAAGGAACAATGTAACACATGTGAAGAGAACTACAGTATAACATCTTTACTGTAGACCCTGATCAGATTTAGCAAATGTATAATCTGATCTGGACCTACACTTTTCATTCATGGATGTCAAACTTGAACACGTTTCTGTGGATAGACTCAACTACGAACTTCTAACTAAAGCTTGTATTCGTTGTGCTCTTGGTTAAGAACATATCATTGTGCCATGGCATGTACTATCGCCTTGGAAACGTTGTGGGTAAACCGTCCGCTTCCAGAGCGGGGGACCAGGCTTTGATTCCCGATTGTGTCAAATCAAATATTGTAAGTATAGGTATCACTCATTTGCCCTAAGTGTTGCGCGGAGAGAATAGAACAGAACAGAACATAAGTGTATCTAAAATACAGATCATCATCGTATACATCATATTAACATAACATACGTTAATGTGTAAACAAAATACAGAACACAAAAAGTAAATATTTATCTGTTGAATAATAATCCTCCCTGAGATCTTAAATGGAGGTTACGTACATGAAGTACATTTATTCTATACATTTTATTATTTAACAGTTGTTATTACTTAAATTTCCAAACGGTGCATTACGACCGATACGCTTACTAAAGCTTTAATTCGTTGTGTTTTTAGCTCTACTGGCCAAAGGCCAGAAGAGCTTATGCCGTGGTGTGGTGTCCGTGTGTCCATGCGTCCGTGCGACAGTGCGTCCGTAAACAATTGCTTGTGAACGCGATACAGTCTTCAGTTTTGATTGTATCTCAATCAAACTTATACTGTAGTTAGATATCCATGAGAGCTCGGTTCATTTTGCAAACAGCTAGATCCGCCCAGGCAAGACTGGATTATGGCCCTTGGACTTGTCAAAATTGCTATAATAGAGCTTGTGAACACAATAGAGGCTCCATTTACTATCTGATCTTCACCAAACTTACACAGTAATTAGGTATCTATGAGAGCTTGGTTCCTTTTGAAGACCAGCCAGATGTGCCCTTGCATGACTGGATTATGGCCCTTGAAATTGCCAAAATTGCTATAATACAGCTTGTGAACACAATAGAGCCTCGATTTACTATCCGATCTTCACCAAACTTAGGTAGTAGTTGATTATGGATGAGAGCTCGGTTCCTTTCGCAAACCAGCCAGATCCGCCAATTCAAGACTGGATTATTGCCCTTGAAATTGTCAAAATTGCTATAATACAGCTTGTGAACACAATAAAGCCTCCATTTATTATCCGATCTTCACCATACATACATGCTCTGGATTGAAAATGACCAATAAACCATACCAGTAGAGCTCATGGGCCTCCTGTTAGTTAAATAAAATACCATTGTACCATGTACTATCGCCTTGAAAACGTAGTGGTTTGACCATCCGCTTCCAGTGCGGGAGCAGTCTATGTTGAAAAGCAGCCAGTTGCTTGGAAAGTATGATGTGTGGTGTACTGGTGTGGTAAAACCAGGAAACGCAGGAGTAGGTGAACTGGTCGCCGTGATTGTTGAACACGGCTTTAAACCCCAATCAACCAATCCATTGACCCTTAGGGTTGCAGGGAAAGCATCACGAGCGATACTCTGGTTGCCGGGTGACCTTAACAGCAGTACTGGTATTGTACGCAGGCAACGCCGTGATATGACTGAACTACTGTTGCGATTGTCATTAAACACCATTTAAACAGACGAACACGTATAACATACACACGTCTTATGGGGTTGCGGATATATAATTGCTACATGTACTGATATACCGCTTTCAGATAGCGTGTACCCTCTATGATAACGCTATTATTCGGGACATTCACTCGGGAGACGCCTTGATGTTATTGAAATAATGCTGTTTTATGTGGCGTTAAACATCAGTTAACGCTTTCAGCGCCAAACGCAATTTTGAGGTTTTTGCAAACAATACAGATTCAGGTGAGTCAGCTCGTGACGAGCTGTCTCACCTGAAATCAGCCTTGTTTGTCTTTTAGTTGTACAAAAATATACCAAAATTCTTATAACATGTAAAATAGAATCGGTCGAATTTGAATTTGGAAGAGTTTACTTTAAACAAAGCGGCGCTGAAAGAGATAAAAGGATGTATTGCATGATGTAGTCTAGGGCACACATTTATATTTTACACTGATTGGTTCGGAGATTAACGCCGTTTTTTTCAACGGTATTTCGGTTATATTACGGCGGCTATACTTCACCTAACGTGTTTTTCCCGGCTTTCTCGCACAGGCACCCCACCCAACACTCATCCCAGGAAACTGGCTTCCTTTTCAATATGTCTTGCCCACTGGTGGAAGACGAATGACGTTGATCACTATGACGTTTGTCGGTCATCGGAAAGAAGGAATGGCTGAACCTGGGTTCGAACTGACGCGTCAAAGAATGACTAAGTGAAATACGCCAAGACATATGTGCATTAGTAAGATTGGTAAACAAGCATCAAACAGCATTTAATCAGTAATGCCTCCGTTATCATCTGTGAATTTATAAGAAAGATAATCCTAAACTTGTTCACCCATACAACTAAATTTGAAATAGATGACTGCAAACATGCACACACCATTAATATACAATTTAGTAAAATTATTAAATACAGTTGAACACATTGTATAACAAGTAAAGGCTGCTCATGATGAGCAAGTTCCTCCTTTTATCACAGTGTTTTCGAAACTCGTCTACTACAAATACGTCAATATACGATTTCATGTGGGAAAGAGTTA
Source organism: Serripes groenlandicus (assembly GCA_031761405.1). Classification (NCBI taxonomy): domain Eukaryota; kingdom Metazoa; phylum Mollusca; class Bivalvia; order Cardiida; family Cardiidae; genus Serripes; species Serripes groenlandicus. The sequence continues at coordinate 46,608,981 of JASEVX010000002.1, read as the reverse complement.
ATAGGGTCATAATTTGCTTTCAATTTGTAACGACTTCCGTAATAAATGTCAAAAACATGGTTACACCGATGCACACTTTTTGTATCAAGGTAATCCCTTATTCTAAAGAATGGCATGGTTTGATTCTGTTTCCTTATACAAGTCCTTGGACGGCTTAACACTAATAGAATATTTCCTTCCTGGATTGTTGCTCAAATATTTCTCCATGACCGACCAGTGAAGGATTAACCCGGGTTGCTCGGTCGCTTACAAATTAACCACTGCGAATTACTAGTGCATTAATACGTACGTTAAAGATTCGTCCGAGGTCAACGCCATTGCAGCAGGCGGCTATTGTTATTGTTTTTCTCCTCGGATAGCCTTAATGTCGACGAATTGAAAATATCGTACGAAGACCTCACAAGAGACACAAAGAAACTATTTGAGCTCAGAATGAATACAGATATACGGAAGCCTATTTGGGCCATTTTGTATATTATAATATATGTTATAAATTATGTATGTCTTTTCAATTGCTTGTTAGCTCTTATGTCTTTGTTATTATCAGTTTTGAGCGATAGAAGCGGTAAACTAACCATATGGCATACATTACCCAGCTAAAATGGCGGAAGTTGGTGCTACTGATGTTTCGTCTAACTCTTCTGACGAAACTGCAGACGAAGTAAGTATAATTGTATGAAAGGTTGGATGGGTATGATAGGCCAACTAAGCAATAAGAGCTAACAAGTAATAAATAAGACATTATACATACAACGTAATTCCTAATTCAAAAACTACATGTACTAAGACAAAATGGCCCTTATAGGCTTCCGTACAGATATAAAGAACAGTGAGTTGTTATCCCTCTCCCACATTATAATAAATTTGCAGCTGACGACTTTGAACACGTCAAGTAAAGAATAGTCAACAAGTAAGTGATTGTATTGAATACAATTGAAAACATTGTGACAAAAGGAGAAAATGCTCATCATGAGCCATTTCCCCATTTTTTCTAATATTTTTAAAAGTAGGTTGTTGAAAAAAATATCAACAACATTTAAAATGCCATCAGAGAGTGGAAAAGGATTAAATCTGTCAACTGTGCGATATATTACGTTTTAAATACATCCTAAATTGATAACAGAGTGCTTTCTTCTGTTCATCGAATGTTATCGAATACGGACGGAATGTAATTTACCATCCGACCTTAGGCTAGTTTCCTTGCTAGATCAACTTTGAATAGGCATATTTATCAACCCGACACGTCATTTATTTACCCCTGATTTAAAGCAGTAATGTCCCCTCTTAAGGAAACGGCCAAATAGAAATTCAGTGGTGGCTACCACTTCTATGAGGAATCGCCCGTGGCCTAGTGGTTAGCGTGGGTGATTTGGCACCGAGCGTTCGATCCCCGGTCGCGGAGCAATGGTTATGATGGAGTGGCCTTTGTCAATGCACTATTCTAGCCTATTTCTAGTTTGTTTACCAAGGGACTACTATGCATAGGTGAACTGAGTAATGTTGAAAACGGCGTAAAACCCTGATTAAACAAATAAACCACTTCCAGGGGGCATCCAAAAACACTCTTACCTTCTAGGCAGGTGTAAAAATCTGATTAAACAAACAAAGCCACTTCCAGGCGGCGTCCAAAAACACTCTTACCTTCTAGGCAGGTGTAATAATCTGCAATTCTTTTGTTAAAATTGCCTGAGAAATAAGATTACAGTTCACTCTTTCAGCGCCGAATTGTTTAAAGTAGACTCTTCCATGTTCAAAATCGGGTGTGTCCATTTCTCAATTTATGAAAGTTTTGGACTATTTTGGTAACTAAAAGGCAAACAATGCTGATTTCAGGTGAGACGGTTCGTTACGAGCTGACTCACCTGAATCTGCATTGTTTGCACAAACCTTAATATTGCCTGTGGCGCTGAAAGAGTTAATAAAATGTTAACTTTTATCAATGCTTAGCCTCCTTAGCCTATCATATCTTGCTTTGCCTATTTTTCATTCATTTATTTTTTTCTTCACTTCTTTTTTTTTCACATTTCAAACCTGCGTGACAATATATTGTATTATATGTATCCAAGTTGATCAATGACTTTTTGCCACAAAACAGTGAGTGGACTCGATATCACTCGGATAGTCAACAATTCGATAAATGAACTTAAGACCATTATAATACCGAAAGTACATCACACACCTCCAACATTTACCTTCTTTTGTTTAACTCTTTCAGCGCCGAATTGTTTAAAGTAGACTCTCCCATGTTCAAAATCGAGCGATTCCATTTCTCATGTAATAAAGGTTTGGGACTTTTTTGATGAATATTATAAAAGCCAAACAATGCTGATTTCAGGTGAGACAGCTCGTTACGAGCTGACTCACCTGAATCAGTATTGTTTGCAAAAACCTCAATACTGCCTTTGGCGCTGAAAGAGTTAAGTACACTGCCTTCGTTATCGGCCATTGTGATGTTTTTTTTTTTTCATCAAATATGTGACAACTTTGAAACGCAAAGGAATTTCAGTTTAACAAAGATATCAGGGTGAAGATTCTTTTTAATTAACTCTTTCAGCGCCAAAGTCAATATTGAGCTTTTTGCAAACAATACAGATTCAGGTGAGAGCAGCTCGTTACGAGCTGTCCTCACCTGAATCTGTATTGTTTGCAAAAAGCTCAATATTGACTTTGGCGCTGAAAGAGTTAATTAAAAAGAATCTTCACCCTGATATCTTTGTTAAACTGAAATTCCTTTGCGTTTCAAAGTTGTCACATATTTGATGAAAAAAAAAAAAACATCACAATGGCCGATAACGAAGGCAGTGTACTTAACTCTTTCAGCGCCAAAGGCAGTATTGAGGTTTTTGCAAACAATACTGATTCAGTGTGAGTCAGCTCGTAACGAGCTGTCTCACCTGAAATCAGCATTGTTTGGCTTTTATAATATTCATCAAAAAAGTCCCAAACCTTTATTACATGAGAAATGGAATCGCTCGATTTTGAACATGGGAGAGTCTAACTTTAAACAATTCGGCGCTGAAAGAGTTAAACAAAAGAAGTAAATGTTGGAGGTGTGTGATGTACTTTCGGTATTATAATGGTCTTAAGTTCATTTATCGAATTGTTGACTATCCGAGTGATATCGAGTCCACTCACTGTTTTGTGGCAAAAAGTCATTGATCAACTTGGATACATATAATACAATATATTGTCACGCAGGTTTGAAATGTGAAAAAAAAAGAAGTGAAGAAAAAAATAAATGAATGAAAAATAGGCAAAGCAAGATATGATAGGCTAGGAGGCTAAGCATTGATAAAAGTTAACATTTTATTAACTCTTTCAGCGCCACAGGCAATATTAAGGTTTGTGCAAACTATGCAGATTCAGGTGAGTCAGCTCGTAACGAACCGTCTCACCTGAAATCAGCATTGTTTGCCTTTTAGTTACCAAAATAGTCCAAAACTTTCATAAATTGAGAAATGGACACACCCGATTTTGAACATGGAAGAGTCTACTTTAAACAATTCGGCGCTGAAAGACGTGAACTGTAATCTTATTTCTCAGGCAATTTTAACAAAAGAATTGCAGATTATTACACCTGCCTAGAAGGTAAGAGTGTTTTTGGACGCCGCCTGGAGAGTGGCTTTGTTTGTTTAATCAGATTTTTACACCTGCCTAGAAGGTAAGAGTGTTTTTGGATGCCCCTGGAAGTGGTTTATTTGTTTAATCAGGGTTTTACGCCGTTTTCAACATTACTCCAGTTCACCTATGCATAGTAGTCCCTTGGTAAACAAACTAGAAATAGGCTAGAATAGTGCATTGACAAAGGCCACTCCATCATAACCATTGCTCCGCGACCGGGGGATCGAACGCTCGGTGCCAAATCACCCACGCTAACCACTAGGCCACGGGCGATTCCTCATAGAAGTGGTAGCCACCACTGAATTTCTATTTGGCCGTTTCGCTTAAGAGGGGACATTACCTGCTTTAAATCAGGGGTAAATACAAATGACGTGTCGGGTTGATAAATATGCCTATTCAAAGTTGATCTAGCAAGGAAACTAGCCTAAGGTCGGATGGTAAATTACATTCCGTCCGTATTCGATAACATTCGATGAACAGAAGAAATGCACTCTGTTATCAATTTAGGATGTATTTAAAACGTAATATATCGCACAGTTGACAGATTTAATCCTTTTCCACTCTCTGATGCATTTTAAATGTTGTTGATATTTTTTTCAACAACCTACTTTTAAAAATATTAGAAAAAATGGGGAAATGGCTCATGATGAGCATTTTCTCCTTTTGTCACAATGTTTTCAATTGTATTCAATACAATCACTTACTTGTTGACTATTCTTTACTTGACGTGTTCAAAGTCGTCAGCTGCAAATTTATTATAATGTGGGAGAGGGATAACTACACTGTTCTTTATATCTGTACGGAAGCCTATAAGGGCCATTTTTGTCTTAGTACATGTAGTTTTGAATTAGGAATTACGTTGTATGTATAATGTCTTATTTATTACTTGTTAGCTCTTATTGCTTAGTTGGCCTATCATACCCATCCAACCTTTCATACAATTATACTTACTTCGTCTGCAGTTTCGTCAGAAGAGTTAGACGAAACATCAGTAGCACCAACTTCCGCATTTTAGCTGGTAATGTATGCCATATGGTTAGTTTACCGCTTCTATCGCTCAAAACTGATAATTAACAAAGACATAAGAGCTAACAAGCAATTGAAAAGACATACATAATTTATAACATATATTATTAATATACAAAATGGCCCAAATAGGCTTCCGTATATCTGTATTCATTCTGAGCTCAAATAGTTTCTTTGTGTCTCTTGTGAGGTCTTCGTACGATATTTTCAATTCGTCGACATTAAGGCTATCCGAGGAGAAAAACAATAACAATAGCCGCCTGCTGCAATGGCGTTGACCTCGGACGAATCTTTAACGTACGTATTAATTGCACTAGTAATTCGCAGTGGTTAATTTGTAAGCGACCGAGCAACCCGGGTTAATCCTTCACTGGTCGGTCATGGAGAAATATTTGAGCAACAATCCAGGAAGGAAATATTCTATTAGTGTTAAGCCGTCCAAGGTGACTTGTATAGAGGAAACAGAATCAAACCATGCCATTCTTTAGAATAAGGGATTACCTTGATACAAAAAGTGTGCATCGGTGTAACCATGTTTTTGACATTTTTTACGGAAGTCGTTACAAATTGAAAGCAAATTATGACCCTATTAACTCTTTCCCACATGAAATCGTATATTGACGTATTTGTAGTAGACGAGTTTCGAAAACACTGTGATAAAAGGAGGAACTTGCTCATCATGAGCAGCCTTTACTTGTTTATACAATGTGTGTTCAACTGTATTTAATAATTTTACTAAATTGTATATTAATGGTGTGTGCATGTTTGCAGTCATCTATTTCAAATTTAGTTGTAATGGGTGAACAAGTTTAGGATTATTCTTTCTTATAAATTCACAGATGATAACGGAGGCATTACTGATTAAATGCTGTTTGATGCTTGTTTACCAATCTTACTAATGCACATATGTCTTGGCGTATTTCACTTAGTCATTCTTTGACGCGTCAGTTCGAACCCAGGTTCAGCCATTCCTTCTTTCCGATGACCGACAACGTCATAGTGATCAACGTCATTCGTCTTCCACCAGTGGGCAAGACATATTGAAAAGGAAGCCAGTTTCCTGGGATGAGTGTTGGGTGGGGTGCCTGTGCGAGAAAGCCGGGAAAAACACGTTAGGTGAAGTATAGCCGCCGTAATATAACCGAAATACCGTTGAAAAAAATACGGCGTTAATCTCCGAACCAATCAGTGTAAAATATAAATGTGTGCCCTAGACTACATCATGCAATACATCCTTTTATCTCTTTCAGCGCCGCTTTGTTTAAAGTAAACTCTTCCAAATTCAAATTCGACCGATTCTATTTTACATGTTATAAGAATTTTGGTATATTTTTGTACAACTAAAAGACAAACAAGGCTGATTTCAGGTGAGACAGCTCGTCCACGAGCTGACTCACCTGAATCTGTATTGTTTGCAAAAACCTCAAAATTGCGTTTGGCGCTGAAAGCGTTAACTGATGTTTAACGCCACATAAAACAGCATTATTTCAATAACATCAAGGCGTCTCCCGAGTGAATGTTCCCGAATAATAGCGTTATCATAGAGGGTACACGCTATCTGAAAGCGGTATATCAGTACATGTAGCAATTATTTATCCGCAACCCCATAAGATCGTGTGTATGTTATACGTGTTCGTCTGTTTAAATGGTGTTTAATGACAATCGCAACAGTAGTTCAGTCATTATCACGGCGTTGCCTGCGTACAATACCAGTACTGCTGTTAAGGTCACCCGGCAACCAGAGTATCGCTCGTGATGCTTTCCCTGCAACCCTAAGGGTTCAATGGATTGGTTGATTGGGTGGTTTAAAGCCGTGTTCAACAATCACGGCGACCAGTTCACCTACTCCTGCGTTTCCTGGTTTTACCACACCAGTACACCACACATCATACTTTCCAAGCAACTGGCTGCTTTTCAACATAGACTGCTCCCGCACTGGAAGCGGATGGTCAAACCACTACGTTTTCAAGGCGATAGTACATGTGTACAATGGGTATTTTATTTACTAACAGGAGGCCCATGAGCTCTACTGGTATGGTTTATTGGTCATTTTCAATCCAGAGCTTGTATGTGATGGTGAAGATCGGATAATTAAATGGAGGCTTTATTGTGTTCACAAGCTGTATTATAGCAATTTTGACAATTTCAAGGGCAATAATCCAGTCTTGATTGGCGGATCTGGCTGGTTTGCGAATGGAACCGAGCTCTCATCCATAATCAACTACTACCTAAGTTTGGTGAAGATCGGATAGTAAATCGAGGCTCTATTGTGTTCACAAGCTGTATTCTATAGCAATTTTTGGCAATTTCAAGGGCCATAATCCAGTCATGCAAGGGCACATCTGGGCTGGTCTTCAAAAGGGACCAAGCTCTCATAGATACCTTATTACTGAGTAAGTT